>CM037073.1:91161706-91489206 GCA_020882685.1 Aphelinus atriplicis | reverse complement strand
CCATCTCCTTCTCCTTTTTCTCCCTCGACGATGCACGGCAAAAATCATACGTCCCGTCTCCTCGCGTATGTACGTATGTGTATATGTGTGCGCGAGCGCGGCACACTCGATTTTCCACGATCGACTGGCGCCGCCAACGCGGACGTGCGTACCTCACCGCGTTTACCGTTCGCCAACATCCAACTTCCCTCCGCTGACATTCAGCACCTGTATTATCGATGTGTGCGCATACATATCCAGTCGCTCGTGGGCGGGGAAAAGACCCGGCCAATGGGTAGGAAGGTTTTTCACTACGGAATCCGTCCGTCTTTGGTACGATCTTGCGTCAATTGCACTTTACTCTCGCGAATTTCCCAAAAGATTTCATACTCGAGATCCGACCGAGATGAGAGCGTACCGCGCGCTAATTAATGAATTGATCGTGTATATATAGGTATGATGGCTCTTGGGGATGAGCAATTCAATAGCTCGGTCCTGTGGACGGGTCGATACTTGGAAACATCTGTCACGCGAATGGAGAGAGAAAAAATTTCATGTGTAAACTGATGGAGGGCACGAAGCATTTACCCATATATAATCAAATTATCAGTCATGGTTGAGCCGTACAATTTCCCATTTTGGATTAGATTTTACGCGAGAAAAAAAAAATTCAATGCTCCCCAGGGTGATTTGGACCACGAGGTCCGTAATCACGTTGACTTTTATTTTATCACAATCGGGATAAAATTTATATGGCCCATAATGCTTGATAATTCGATTATTTTTTTTCACAACAAATAGTGTATAATGAATAATTGTTTCATCTAGGCATTCGTCAACATAATACTTAGTTTGATGTTGTCCAATGTAGTAATATGTCTGCAACTGACTCTACAGTGTTCCCCCGTCCGAAGCGAATATTGTCTCCTAATAAAAAGCTTTTCGCGAGTAAAAGAAAGCTCGTTGGAAAAATCATGAAAAACAAAAAGGACCATTATTATTTTGTAATATTGTATACCAAACACACGACTAATCGTCACGCTCGTGCGACGAGGCTCTAATCCAACAGTCTTTTATCAAATCATTCCCCACTCCGCGTGGGGGACACGCGTCGGAATCTCGATAGAACACATCGATTCGCCGTGCGTGCGAGCGGATTTCTCAGAGGCGCGGATCGCGCTCGGTCGAATCATCCGTGCCCACGTCCGCCGGTACAAATGTAACGTAATGACCGCGTCCCCCGATCGGTGGCCGATGGGTATTGGAATGGGTCTGAACCGTTGGGCCTCTCTCTCCCTCTCGAGCGCGTGAGAAAAGCCGCGGCAGCTATGTGATTGCGCGCGCGCGCGCACCCATTGCACCCGCAACCGAGCGCGTGACGTCCATCCGGTGCGTGATGCGCGTGTGCGCAAACGGGGGAAGGAAAAAAAAGCGCATTACGCGCGCGCCCGCACTCCGGATGCGATCGGTGCGGCCGGTACAGGACAAAAAGTCCCCCGCGTTATATTGGGCTTCTTCTGATTGGCTTGCTTCTTTTTTTCCTCCCTGTCCATATATTCGTAACTCCAAGTGGTATATGTATATATGTATACGCGAAGATGTGGAGATTGGCCGAGGCCTGGGTGGTATTGTTGCATGGGTCCGTATCACGAGTGAGCACAAGAGAAAAGGTTCGACTTTCTCCGGGCACTCACGCTATTGTATTGTGCGCGCCGGCTTTATACGAGTCCAGCACGTAATCGGTCAATACCTCGGCTATATCGCGTGGAAAATTCTCAAAAGACTCGATGGGAAATCGCCGATCGCAACGCCGAGTGCGACGGTGAACCCGATGTCGTTCGCGCGGAAAATTAGCGACGCAAGTTGTGATGCTTCAGGGATGAAGAGTGTATACTTACTTGTCACTCGGTAGCGTTTTGAAGGAATGTTCATGTACTGAATCGCTTGCGTATAGAGCTATTAGCACCAGAATCGCGTTATAATTGAGACATGTAATTTAAGAACCTTGTGCTGATGATACTGTAATCAAGCCTGAAGAGAGTGTCGGGAAAGTTGCAGTACAGTACCCTGAGCACATTGTCACGTGGCTCTGTTGCGTGTAAGTAACCACCTGTAGTACCTGCTTTCGATGCGCGCACGTTTTCATAATTTCTAAAATAATTTTGAGAACGAGACATATTTCCCAGTGCAGACACCTGTAGTAGTACGAATAAATTTTGATGAAGATTTTTCCAATATTCATCAAGTGAGGTGATAGTCCGATGACAACTATTCAACGAATCATTCAAAACGTATCGAGAGATCAGATCAGTTTTCACGTACGGAATAAAAATTTATAATAAAATTTAGATCTTCGTAAAGAATAAAACAGGTTTTCGAACTTTTTTATCACGTCGTGTCAGCCTCTGTTACACTGATTGGAAGCGGGACGTTGGGACGCTTAAATTGCCAACCAATACTTTTTCTCTATCGGTGTCGAATATGTTTTCTTAAGCAAGTAACGCGTCAGAATACTCGCAAATTCGTAGGCAACGAGATGTACGAAAATTCAAATTGAACTATTTGAACTAGTGCTAGAAAAAGATGACTGAGCAGTTGGTTGCAAATTAGCAAGGCGATTGTTGAAGTTGGCCACCGTAAGGAACGTCCTGCTTGCATAAACGAGGCTTGTTTTCTTTTTTTTTTTCACGTATTACTGGAGCGTTCGCGCGAGCAAAGAGGAAACATCGCAAACAGCAGGGACTGGTCGACGGTAATTTGTCGACGCGACAACGTTCCCGTGTGACTCCGGGTGCCAAATATACCCGAGCACAATTACACTTACGTCTTGGAGCAAGGAAATTTATAGCGCGTGACGCGCTCAACAAATTTCTCAGAAACGCGATGGATTTTACAATCTTTAAATACGCCAATTAGCGTTTTTATTTCACATCCTTGTACACTTGGTTTACATTGTACTTATGTGGAGTAAACCGTTTCACTCATCTTCCTTCGAATGATTAGCTTTATACTTCTCGTTCGACATGTAAAGTTCTCCGATCATTTACTGTAGATAATAACTAAGAAAAACCATTGACGGATGTATATTCTATATTCAAATTCTTCGAGTTCTTTAAATTATGACTCGAATCAGGTGGGGTTATTGAGCTCAATTACGGATTATTCATATTTCATATCATTCAGCAACAGAATTTTATTTTATGCGTGTCTTGTATAATTATGAAGATTATAGACAATCCCTGCGTGATCGCCTCGGCTAATTAGAAAAGAAATTGAAGAAAAAAATCCGCTTCTTCTACTTCAGAGCAGTCAGCTCGACAGAGTTGTCACGGCGCAGGGCTGTTCATGTGAACGTTTGATCGAGCGTCTCGTACACAGGACGAAACTGGGCGAAGAGGTACGTATATATATCCGTTAACGCGCGTAAGAACAAGTAGAGAAAAAAAATAGCGCACGGGCTTCGTGATGAATCGCGGTGCACCGTTAAAACGTACAAATACGACCCTCCGTCATATTTCAACGTCAATTTTTCGAGGAGCAAAGTTTTAAAACTCTATTACTACCGACTCACGTTCGGGGATTCGCCCCATAAATCTCATCGGGAGAGGCTTCCCGAGAGAGAGCGAGCGAGTCGGAGAGAGAGAGAGAGAGCGAGAGCAGACAAAGTGCAACAGTTGAAGGGTTAATGCACCCTGTCGTGCATGTATGCACTTAAGTCCATATGTAACGCGAGATATATGGAGGGGAAGGGGAAGGGAGGGGAGTTATACGGCGCAAGCGTGTATGTCACGGACGGTCACGAGCAAGCTCCTGCCGACAACTCATCCTTCTCCGCCTCGTCTTCATATACACGTATATATATACATCTGACCAGCGGCCTTCTATACTGCACTTGTTCTCTATAAGCTCCACACGGCTATATTCACGAGGAAATGAAAATCCATGCGGCATCTAAGTGTTGGTGCGCGTTTTGTGGATTTCATCCTTTTACGCTGTTTTTCGACAGAAAACTATGGATTAAATCTTTATTATTAAATCGATCCTTTTTTTTCGTTTGAGGAATCTCAGAAAAATAATGATTCTTCAATCCAGCAATGCAGTTAACTAAAATCTATAACCTATAAGAGACGTTAAATAACAAGTAGAATTAGTTTCGGACCATGCATGTCAATAGTTAGACACTATATTCGCGAAGAAAATGTGTTTAATTCAATATCTACTCGTTATTACGACTTTTATTCAGTTTAGGTAAGACATTTAAATTCTTTATCTCTTTTTACTTTTGATAGTTCAACACGCTAAAGGATATCAAGTTATTGTATGCTCAAGCTAAAAGGTCTTGTGATTTTCAGGAATGACAATCTAAATAGTGTGCTTGCAAAATAACAAGGATGATCGAGTGTAATTTAGACATTTGATAAATCAATAAAGTTCACATCGAAATAATCATGTAATTACATGGCCACTTGGAATAATTCAAGAAGGTCTGGAGTTGACAAATAAATATTGATTTTTTTCCGAATCAAATCATTTGAAACTAATTCGACATTTCTTTCAATATCATTAGTCCTGATAATAATACTACATGGATGTTTGTTGAAAATCGATAGGTGAATCGCAGATTTTTGGTACAGAGTCACCTCGGTACATCACGAAATTTAAAATAAATATGTTTGATTCGAGATACGTGTATTCTGTTCGAATCGAAGTTAGTTAGTATCGAAATAGTATTTTGGATCGTGACATCAGTCAGCTTTCGTGAGAAAGTGAATAACGTAAGCAGCTTCATAAGCGAACACTCGGGAGGATTATGGGAAATAAAGCGGAAAACCACGCGGACATTTGCTAGAAACTCCTTACACACGACTAATTTTAAAATTCGATGGACTATCAGCACGAATTTCTCATAGTGATGCATGTACTACGCTGGCTCGAAAACTCGCGCGCCCAGCTTCCCATCGGAGATCAGTTATATGTACATTAGCCGTCTCACGAGCAAATATTATAAGTATAAATCTGGCGAGCGTATCAAGACAATGGCATCTCCGTATGAATTTAAATAAGTTTGAAATGAGAGGAAAAAGGAAGTGAGAAAGGGGCTCCCCGGAGCCGAGGCGAAGGCGAGAGAAGAGCCCGTCATCGTGCGATGGCGTTGGGGGGAGGCAATGATAAAAGCGGAGATAAATCATCGGGGAGTTTAATCGAGGCAGGCCACGCAGCTCACGACCCGGACACACGTCGCATCTCTCGCACACATGAGCTTCTCTCTCTCTCTCACTCACTCTCTATATCTCGTTCTCTCTTTCTGCGCGAGAGGTGTTAGCTTACCCCCCGCGCGCTCGCCGCCCGCCGAACTCTCAGATAAGCAACAGACCCAACGGCTTTAAAAGCGCGCGCGAGCGATGCCTTTTTCTCATCCCTTTCGTGCCTTCGCTCTTCCTTTTTCTCTTCCTCTTCTTTTTTTAATTACATTAGTGGTCCGTTCGTTCGGCCGCCACCGCCGCCGCCGCTGGCGAGCAGCTTTTATTTCTCTTTCTTCTTCGCGCGCGCACGTTTTAAATTAATTATATCGTGAGGACCTTTATGATACTCGTTTACACAGCGTAAATACCTGTTTGTACGCGTTTAATTAAATCAACTTTCGGCAATTTGCATTCGCTGAGTATGATGTTGGCCGCGCGCACTCTTACGCCATGAAACGCTGAGTGGAATTTATCTGTGGGATTCTGTAACGAGATTATGCGGGGTATAAGCTTCGGATAGTATCTTTGGATCGTGTAATCGGGCTACGGGAATTTTTTTCGCCGGCCCTGCTTGATACTCCGTTCAATCCTATACTTTTCAATTACTATACTCGTGCCATAGTAATGTAGAGTGCATTACTTGCAATAGATTGAAGACATTTCGTCTCGTCTTATCTTATCAATTATATCTTACTATTATATGAAGAAATTAACAGCTCCGGCTTCTCCCTCAAGCCACTAGGTGGCGAGCCTCTAAGCGAACCCTTCTTGCGATTGAAATATCATGAATGTCTGTAAGTACGGTGCATTTAAGGGGGGATATACAGGTCAAAAGACAAAAAAATTTGATTTTTTTTTCTTTCATGAAAAGTTAGTAAATTTTCCGTAGAATACGCTCCTGAAACCCTTTCTTTGAAATTCGAACTCCAAGTGTTGTTTTCAAGGGATTGCTGATTGAAGTGTAAGTACGATTTAACGGTAATTTAAAACTTTCAATGCGTTTTTCTCAAAACTGCATTTTTGGAGTTTATGCCGGTGATAACTCGAAAACTAATTATCCGATTGAGCTGAAACTTATAGGGTTTCTTTATTATAGTTGTACCTATCAGATGAATTACAAATTATTGTAATATTTTATTATTAAATATGGAAAAATGTGAGAAAATGGCGGGAAAAAAATTGAAAAAAATTGAGTTTTTCGAAAAAGATACGCCAAAAGTGCAAATTTTTTTTTTAATTTTTTTTTGATAATTCATCTACTAACTATGAATGTAATTAATGTAAATTTTCTTGATTTTTTGATTTCCGATCAAAATTGCGACCAGGAGAGCCGGCACAAGCAAAATAGAGGTAATTTTTCAACGCTATCTAACGGCCGCCATTTTGTGAGAAAAAATTTTAAAAAAATATTTTTGTATACTACATGGATCAACTTATAACTGTCAAAAATTTTCGATAGATTTGATTAAAAACTACCCTTGAAAAACGATTTTCAAAAATGAGTTTTTTTTCTCGTTCGACCTGTATATCCCCCCTTAAAGGATCGACTCACTATCTTTCTTTTTGAATACTTCTCCCATTTCAGGATTACTTGTACTTTTGTGAATTCGCCATGTGTAAGTTAGTTGATTTAAAAATTTGTTCATGTTATTCGGTGCGTGAAACGGCATTTCACGCGCTAGTGCATTTTTTAAATAGCCTGTAAACGAGCACTTATAACATAAAATATCTTATTCGACTGGTGCATTAAAAATCAAACACTCGTGTGCACGTTTTACACTCGGCTCGAGCTTTGCCGACTACTCCTGGACGCGTCCATTCGCATCTCTACATTTTTACGCACTAGTTGCATACTATCTATTTCATTTTTTTTTCACTAACTTGAAACATGTAAAATATACCTGAAAAATATATTCTATTCCCTTACAATTAGGAAATATATATTTTCCGAGGACCCTCTTATATTGAAGCTGCATTTTTCAAACTGGTGTGCAAAATAACTCGGTCAATTATCATCCTTATTGATTTTTTCCGCATCTTCTACAGCAAATCATCTTTTCTACACGCATTTTTTATTATACTTTGCGAACACTAAAAACAATCTGGTACATGTCATTATGGCTGATCCAAGCCAATATCATTGATAAAGAGTACATGAAAATGAATAAAATAACATGAATTTGCCGTTTTAGACACAGACAATTTTCTTCGTGAATCATGGTGTCTTTGTCCGAGTAAAGGAGCAGTAAGGTACATAAAAAATGTCATCGTCCGTACGTTGCAATAGTCTCATAGTCGGAGTTCGTCGCACTTGCTAGTACAGACATCCGGCGCGGCCATCTAGCGGTGTCCGGCCCAAGTTCCACAAACCCGAAAGCAAAATCGAATTTTGCGCTGTCGAACGGGAGTCATCGGGTTTGCGCGATATACGCAATTTCACCTTCAACTCTCGGCGAGTTTGATTCGCGATACACAACTGCTTGGCCGCAGAGAAAATTGGCCAATATTTAAATCGATTACAACTCGAACAAAGCAAACGAAAAAGGCGAGCCAACAAGCTGATGCCGCTCGTTCTATTACAAACTACCGAAATTCTCGGGCCGCAAGGAGCTCTCGCGGTTCGCCGCCGCGCGGCTCGGACGGGCGGGTGCGCGCGCGTGGATGAAAGCCGAGCCGGCTCAATTTCCGAGTCCACGCGCCACGGATGATCGGCGGGTGGGAGAAAAAAATCCGGATGCCCCGACGCGTGACGGGCGCTTCGGCTTTGTGCTCGTTCGATGGGGCCGCAGATTTGACGAGGCCGCCCCGGCCCTTAACTCTTATTACGCAATTACGGCCTAACGAGATACATGCGATAAAAAATCACGGCTCGTGCCGCGGTAGTCCTTGAACCAATGCGAACCTCCTGGATTTGGATTAATGCGGTAATCCGTGCGCGCGAGCCCACGTTATTTAGCTGCAGCGCGTACCGAATACATGATTTTGAGGTCTCTCTTATCTGCGGACTGATTTGCAAGGTGTCCAAGCAATCGGTACTCTACTTCGTCTTATTACTTCTTCATGAATGTTCAGTAATGTGGAAAAACTAGGCCTATTGTTTCAAGAGATATCTTTCGGCATCTATGATCATCGAATATGGCAAAGCTGTTTGTGAAGATATAAATTTTCAGGTTGTAATAATAATAGTGTCTCACTTTTCAGTAATAACATTTTGTTTTTCTCGTCATTTATAGACTGATAAGGAAAATGTGTCAATATCATAATATTGATAAATATATTTCTGGTGAGCAATGAAGTTTAAAATAATACTACCAGAACATTACGTATCTTTGAGCTTGCTCGATTTATAAAGAACCTGATTTTTTTCTTCTATGGTAGTATTTAGATTATGTAATCATTCATTTGGCATATTCAGAAATAAATCATAATTGATTATAACCTATTCTTCCAAGATTGAGAAACTGACCAGGAGTAAGTAAGAACATAATTGAATAATTCATTCGTCTGTAAATCTCAGTTTATACTCATATATCATTCAACTCAAGTGACTGAAAGTATACAGCAGAATTTTCTATAAATAGTGAATTTGAGGTAAAAATTTCGTGCAACTTATAATATTCCTTTCTCCCGTAGGTTGAGGATTCGCTAACCATTTTCGTTGCTCAGTGTATTCGCATTGAATTTTTGAAACGGCGTCAATCGCGCTGGTGTACAAAGTTCAAGGACACGCTACACGCGAGCTCGGCGTATATCCCGCGGGAGATCGGTCGCTGTCGATCGCCGAGTCAATAGCAGCCGCATATCAATTAATGGGCAGTTCTCATCTCTGTGCGAGGTTGGTCGTATCGAATATTCGCTGGGGTCGTTCCCATGTGTAGTGCGGGCCCCTCTCTCTCTCTCTCTCTCTCTCTCGCTCCCACCTCTGTTGGTTCTCTGTGCTGCCCGAGAGAAGGGATCATCGGATCGGCGATCATAGTTGTGGCAATAATTAATCGCGCGCGCGGGTCAGCGATAGCGGGCCCCCGTAAGTGGAGAGCAGAGCGCGAGCCGGGACAGAAAGAGATATTATGACAAATAACGCGGTGCTCAATTCAGCGCCGATACCGAGTTAATGTTTGCTTATTATAGCCGATGCGCGGGCCACGCGAGAATCGATATGCCCATCGCTGCCGGTTACAACCGCCCCGTTAAACCTCCATCTGTTATGTGTTATATACCTGTTGTGTGCTCTTTCTCCGCCGGCACGAGATGCCTCGTGCATCTGAATGATGAACCGCGAGCGAAACTTGGCCATGTCTTTTATGAGCCTGGATTAATCGACCCTTATATCTCGCCCACAGATGAGCTCCATTGTAAATGTGAATCTTACTATACTCCATCGATCCACGACCTTATACTTGCCAAGCCATTGACACGTGGTACGATAAACACTCGTGCATGTGCACTTTGTGAAAAATAAGGTCTATGGCAATTCCTTGCAGCACACGTGGAATAACAAATCAATGACCTTCATAGAGCTACAATGGGTAGAAAAAACGCATCATCTGAATTGAAGGTGAGTCAGTGATTTGATTTTTCAAAGTTAATATACCTCTGCAACATATACTCAACCATAAATTAATTTTTGGATCAAACGATGGGTTTTTTGTAGAGATTTGCGTGAAGAAATATTCTTTAGAATAATCTTCGCGTATACACTGATTCGATGATAGCTGGAAACTCGCAAATAGTACCAGAGATATTCTATATCACTGAATACCAAAATACACATCTCACGTAATTTGGGTTTTCCGAGAGTTTATTATTTTCATCTCGTTTACACAGCCCAAGAAAGAAGCGAATTTATTTAGCGAGCGGCTCGAAAAGCAAACAAATCGGAAGTTTGTGAAAACAAGCCACGGAGGCAAAATAACGCGAGGCAACGCGAGCGAGAGAACACTTGTTGTTTGTCGGCGACGCAGCCGAAGGAATGCGCAAAACTCGAAAGCCGGCAAATAAGCTTTGGGAGGAAGTGTATATCGTACGTGGGATTAGAGTGTGCTTCCGCTTCGGTTGAGACGGACATTGAGGCGATAATTGCACACCCACGCGTCCCTTTGCTCTCTCGCGTGCGATCGCTCGCGCTTTGCCGTCCTTCTCTTGTCCACGCTTGGCTATTCCCCTGGAATCCGAGCGCGCCGCTCCGTGTTCCGTGTGATCCAGCCACGCGCGTATTATTCGCTAATTCACGCGCTTACGTCAATTCCCACTGTGATTCGCAAACCAAGATCCTCACCCACCCGTACATTTTCTTCTCTCGATTTGCTCCTTCGCCTCGGTCCGATTATCGAATGTATCGATTTGGGAAATATATTCAGAGTACTAGATTGCACCAATTGGGCGCGAACGATACCGTATTCCGTTTCTCCGTTACACACGTGGTATTTTCTACTTTGAAATTTTTGCACTGTCAACGGCAATTTATATCCGAGTCTTGTTATTATTCGCTCGTGTTATTCCCAGTGCGGTTTTCCCATCCAAATTTGATTCCACCGAGGAACGAATGTCACGAAAGAAGTTGATGGTCGTCGGAATTTTCCGTTCGCATAATCCATACCGAACTGAAACTTATTACGAAAAAAAAAACGATACATGTGAAGGCGAGTGTGGGTGATGGGACGAGAGACACATGGCAACGACAATAGCATGTATATTAGGAGCCGATCAACGAGCCAATCGACGGCAGGCTGTCGAAGCATCAACGGTATAATCCACGTATCACACGAGAGAGAGGGAGAGATGTGCGAATTTAACAAGCTTGGACCGGAGCGAGCGGCCGGGCAATGATCGACTGGCTCTCGTGTTGGGGCTCGCGCGGGCGCGCGAAACAAGCATAGAAAAGGAGCGCGAGAGGAGCTGGCAAGTAGAGCGATCCTTTGTTGAGCTCGAGCCAGCTCTCCTCTCTCTCTCTCTCTCTCTCTCTCTCGCTCTGCCTCTCTTTGTTGCTCCTCTCGCTCGCGGGGATTCTTTTTCGTTTCCGACAAGCGGCACCACGAATTTCCTCCTCCCACGGCTGCGCGCGCGGCTCCTCTCCATACTCGCCTCTATACCCCGCCGAGCGTATGCTTTTCCAGCATCCGCTGCCTTTCCCACGATTCCTTCCGCGCTGGCGGCCGACATATACGCCTTTTTTTTCTTCCTCTTCCCTTCTTTACTTCGGCGAACGCGCGCGCGCGAGCGTGTATGCATGGCCACCGACGGCACCGCGAGCAGTTCTCGATTTGGTTTAATGATTTTTGACGGCCGAGAATTAAGTGCGCGCCGTTGTGGGTCTTAATTGTGAGTTGTGTGTGATGTCTTGATCGGTGAGTCGGGGCCGCGCCGAGTCTAATTAGCCGGCGAGCGGTTGGCCGGATTGAAAAGCGGCTCTTCCACGATTCGGCGGGGCTTTCCTGATTTTACACTGATTTATTATATTGGTAATCGGTCAATCGGATCGGGAAACCGTCGGCCAAATCAATCAATTTCCCGGAGTGATCGTTGGTTGGTTTATCGAGGGGATGCGGTTTAAAACCGGCTACAACGGAGGTCTATATCGAATAATATTTCGACGAGCAAATTACAGCTGTCGAATTTTACGAAGTTTCATCTACTCAACTGTTGAAGAGACTTCATTCGAGCGTAACGTCCCGAATCAATTGTGAGTCTTTAAAACGCAAGTAAATCGACAAGGAGAGTATCGAGCCTTTGGTTCTCGGATCTTTCTCAAACTCTGCGAGATTGTTTTTGGTTAGGCAAATAGCTCTAGCTATGTGTAATTGTTTGGCGTGACGTTTCGTTTTTCTGGAGATACTCACGAATCATCTTGATTTTATGCATGTATTAAAGCATATCTATATTCATAGGCTTCTGTATACACAAAGTGTATAGCCAAAGCCATCCCACCAAGTTCAGCAAAATGCTAGGCCCGTTATCGTGATAGCACTGCATCAGGGTGGATAGAACTATACTGAATTTGGCAAAAAAAACATACGCTGTTTCTAAAATGAACAAAAATGAATTTAATGATAACTTTCATATTTGTCTCGTAGAAATCTCCAAAATCATATCGCTGACCCATTTTCACACTATTAGGAACCATTAAAATTTCGTAGATTTCAATAGTTTTTTCTTCCAGATGTAACACTTTACTCTTATAAGCTGCAGTGCATGATGGGAGGTCAACTACCATGCAGAGTTCACCGACGATCAGGAGACTCTTTTGTGCCAAACAAAGACTACACACTAGTTCGCCGGTAAAGAGCAAGTAACGATGGACACTCGTGCACGTAGATCATGTATCAACGTCAGTTACAAGGCTGAGGAAGATCGGTATCGGCCAAGTGACAGATGACTCGAACATGTCAATCGCTGAATCATTAGCGGTGAATACGTTGTATCCTATCGTTCCTCTTCTGACACTCAAACATCGATATTAGCGATACCTATACGAGTTTGCTGTCGGGTCAACGTGTAACGTCCTTGTTCATTTTGTATTCAACATCGGTTGAGCTCAACACTGTATATATCAGTGCTTTTTGCTTCTGCAGAAATTCCGCGCTCTTTCGGTGATATGTCATCTTGCACGTGTATAATATTCCCTCGATCATCTTTTTTTAATTTTTTTCTCAAGATTTATTGCCTATCGTTTGAACGTTTAGACAGCAGAATGTCTTCCAAATTATTCGAGTTAAATCCCAAATTTTTCGTCCCTCATCTGACTTATACTATATTATCGAGTTTGGTGCAGTCAAATAGCTTTAAAAATTTTATACAACCACGCTTTACGATTGTAAATCATTCTTATTAATATTCATTCTGTCCTAAACAAGTTCGAGGTTATACCTCTCTCAAAGTTATACTTCTCTCTCAAATCGAACGATATTTTATACTTTGCTCGTCGGTCCTCGAATGAAGCCGCAATTTCCCAATTTCGAAAGGTCAACCAATGAAAAAACGCTCGAACAACGCGCGTGTGTCGTTAAAGCCACGAATAAAAAGCCCGATCGCTAACGTCGTTTCGCGCGGATAAATAGAAAAAGCCCGATCGAGCGAGTTGAGAGGTGAAAGATACAGGGAAAAGGAGGAAAAGCGGAAGCTCGGCGGAGGTTTCCCACTGACACAGCGTGCGAGGGGGCGAAAAAAAGCAAAACAGGTCGTCGAAAGCGGAGAGCGAGAGCGAGATCGAAAGCTAAAATCCGTGCGTTTGAGCGTGCGCTGCGTCGGGAAAAGCTAATCTTCCAATTTTACGAGGCGCGGCTGGTTCGATTCGCCGCGGCTGCAGCGCGCCCGCGCGCGAAGCAACAGGTGCACGCGCGAGTCCTAGCGCGCTCGCGGTATAGTAAAGCCAAGCTCCGCGCGCTCGGGTAAAAGCTCCCCTCCTCCTGCCTGCAGCCTAGCCCCCCCATCCCACCCCCGATTTTTTCCTTTTCTCGTTCCCGCCGTTTTCCTCCTCCTCGAGCGAGTGGCTGTATCACGTGTGTGCGCCGCACGCCAGGGGGATCCCGTGTCACAAGGGGACCCCTTTTGCCGCGCGCATCTTCGGCCGTGTCGCCCTGCCGGCCACAGGCTATGTCGCTAAGCGAGAACGAGCGATAGCGTTGTAAGCTGATATACGACTCGTGATGCGAAACTCCAGTGCGCCGCCGCCTTTCGTTTCTCCGGTGTGTATACGCGCGTTCGCTCGTTTCCTTTGCCGCCCACGGCACACACAGTATATACACAATCTGTTGGTTGAAAATTAAGTGTGTTCTCGGACGTTTTATGAGATGTATTACAATGATTCCCTACAGTAATCAAATCGAATCGAATCATCGTTTTATATTATCCTAATTATAATAGAGTGGTGTTTCCTTCTTTCCTCGGAATTGTTAGATTTGATGTGTACCATCTTATCGTTATTTACAAAAGACTTAGTGCTCGAAAATTTACATACACACGCGATTAGTCAAGTTGATTTGTTGAAATTCACGGACAAACTGAAATGATACAGATCATCCAAAATCATGCAAAATTACTGAACAGAAAACAACTTGAAATTTAAGTCTCGGATGTCGCTGGAAAGTTTGGATGTAGCTTATAAGCTACATATATCATATATATGGTCCCCGAATATATGATATCTGCAGTCACACGTTAGACAAAACGTAGACTGATGATCGTATGCAATTCCACCTGTTTATGGGTACCAAGAAACTACCTCAAAAAAATTTGTCGAGCTGTGGCCATCAGGTGAGTTTCCTAGCAATCAGTGGGGTCATCTTACCGTTTTCTAAATCGTCGTTATTAACCATTTGTAGATTTGCCTTGCCCTTCGAATAAAACAAAGTCGTCTAGCGTCATGAAAGCACACATTACCGCAATCACTCGCGATCCTTATACATTATACAGAACTCGAATAGAGAGAAAAAGGTATGTGTGTCGGGAAGCGTCTTGTTCATTAGCTCGGAGGCGCGCAAGAGAAGCTCGATTTAACTGTGAGGCGCGCGGAGTGTCGGCCGACGTCGGAGGGCGATCGAGGAAGCGAGCCGAGAGGTGCATACTCAAGGCGAGGCTCTCGGGTCGGCTATACATACATACAGACGACCCCAGCGACGGACAGCGGCCACTCACGCGGCCCAGCCGAGCGCGAAATCGACGCTCACATATGAGAGAGAAAGAGAGAGAGAGAGAGAGAGAGAGAGAGAAGTGGGAACGGAGGAGCATCGGCCCCGCGCACAGCTCTCCCCGGCCTTTGTTTAGTCTCGCTCACGTGCGCCGCTCGCGCGAGCAGCTCTCTCAGCCCCGCGCACGTTTAACCCTCCTCTCGCCGATTTTTCTCCACTTGCTCAGCTCACTGGCCTTTTCCTGCATGTACACACACATAAACACACGTACACACGCTCGCGAGCTCTCTCGGCTATTGTCTGGGGCGAGATTGAGCCCCTGAGAAAAACCCGAGCTATATACCACGGCGTTTCGCGGATCGACGCGTGTGGCTTCCCGGATCGAGTCGATCGCCGTCCCGTTTCCACTCTGATCATTCCACTTTGTGTGCTCGCTCTCGACTTTTCCTATATATTCGAGGTCGGGCGGTGCGATATACGCGTCGACTTGGATTTCAATCAGGGACTTGGTTCGTCTTCTGGAATTTAAAGGTATAAGCAAGGGAAACGATTACTTTGTTTGCCTTAATGATGATCTAATTACGCTCGATGTTGATTCGGAATGATATAGTGCAATTCATCTACTGTATCACGGCGCTTGAAAATCAATTTTATCGAAATGTTCAGTTGAGAAATTAGTATTGAGACTGACGGGAGTAAAGGGTTGACAAGATTAATTACTCTGTCAATCCATCATAAAAATTTGTATTCTCTATAATGAAGTATTTTTAATGGATACTGGTGATATTGGAATAAAAATTTAAGATACATATAGTGTTAACTTTTGTTGATTCCATGTATGTTCTTCATTTGACTTCGATAGATTCGGCAGCGAGATAACTTGAGTAACCAACTGCAATAACCGAAGCCTAATTCTCGCCATATATGATCAAAATATATGTTAGAATAGCATGCATTATACAATAGTATATTATGCACCTGAATCGGGTACTCAAGGGTATTCATGTTTTACACTCGAGGGTTTGCAATTTTGGAAAAAATCGCGTGACTGCAGTAACCGCAAATATGTATACGTAGCAATGTCTGTACATCCGCAAAAATTCTCTGGACCAATATCCGCGAAAACAGAGCCGTATGCCTATAGAACAATGAACTATGCACAGACGGCGATACCGAGACACTGTTTGCACAGCGAAGACATCACTCAAAAGCGTTTCGATTATTCGATCGAATTATCGGGTGAAATGGTAAAATAAAAATCTGCTCCCCTATATAAAACGTGAAATCGCTGCGCACCGAAGAAGCCGGCTCGCCGAGTGACAAAAGAAAAATCGAGCTCTTCTCTTCCCGCATGAAAGAGATAATTCAAAAGCTTCCAAGCGTGGCACGAGTCGAAAATCAGCCGGTCGCGACAGAGAGAGGGAGGGAGGTGGCGAGGGGGAGGTGAGGGGAGAAAGAGAGGAAGAGATAGAGGGAGAGAGAGAGAAACAAAGGAAGGCAAAGCTCGCGTGCGATTGTTCGGTGCATAAAATGTTCATCATGCAGCCGGGCACTTAGCTCCAAAAAAAAGTCCGTCCCATGCGATTACACGTGCCACGGCACATACGGCCCGAGCTTATCGATGCTGTAGGTAGTTCGGAGTGGCGGAGGAGAGAGAAAGAAAGAGAGGATGATTCGAGTCACGAGGCCGCAGACGTACACGCGTGCATAATGCACACGTCCACCGGGAGGCCGGCATTTACGTGTACAGTTACCAGAGCATGCGAGAAGAGAGCCGTTGTTTTCTCGGGCCCGGTGACGCCCTCGCCGCGGCCGGGGAAGCAGCCCCCATTTTGACAATTGTTGATTCAGCGTTATCACAACGATAATTACAACGCGTACACGCGTATACACGTGGAACACAGTTTGAAACGCTTTTTTGTGACGATCCAACGAAAAGTTAGTCGACAAACGACCGACACATAGATATTCGAGTCGTATCACTCGAAAATCCATGAATTCCGAATCCTTAGAAAAAAAGTGATGGGGGTCAAAGTGAAGCGTCTTAACTCGTGATTTGATTGGTGTAGACCTAACCACGTGACGAGTCGCGTAAAATATAGATATAGGTAGTGAATGCAGGCGAATAAGAAACATTAGAACGATAAGTTTTGAGGTTGTAACGACCAAATCTTTCTCGCCAGATGCTTCCAAAATCCAAATGTAGGTTTTAAAATTGCGGATAATGAATAGAAAATAAAGTTGAATGAAATATGAATGAAGGGTTTAAAAATGTTAATATTGTGAACTGATTGATAAGTAAATGAGAAAGATTATCGTAGGTGAATGATTGGAAAATAATTTTGAAATGCACGAATGTAGATCGCGCGCAGCGCGTCTGAATGTAGCTAGTAAAAATTAAATTTTGATTATGTCGACTGATTGATACGATCATCGCGTCATCATCACTGTATCAATAAACATAGGGCGTATGAAAAATGTATCAACCTTGGATTGACTTTATATTAGATCATGTAGTAATGATACGCTCCTGTAGAATTAAAAACGTGAAAATTCCAGGATATCAGAGTTATATAATAACTGGGGCATTGCTAAACCCGAGAGATAGTTTATTTTTCTCCCGAGCGATTACTCGCGAACGAATCCACGAGTCACGATTTAATTTCACGGGCACCAGCCCGATGAAACTCTTTCGATTGTTTAATTAAAGGGCATAAAAGGCCGGTAATTAGCAGTAATCGCGAGAGGTGCAACAAACCACCCGTGGTCGAGCTGCAATCATACGCGAAAAGTCTCAATTCGCAGACACGAATGTGCGCTTGTTATTGTGGCCAAGTCTTGCATGAATTAGTATACTCGCAGCGCGCATTCATCGTAATGCATTTTTGCCCCTCCCGCGTGCAGCCGCCGCACGACATGATCCTGTACATACCGCCGCGCGGAAGCAGCGAAATTTTCCGCGGGGGGAAGCGTGTCCCGACGAGCCGCTCGCGATTTGACGATTTTTCGACAATTGCGACGCGAGGTAATGAACGCGCGCCACCGTACGATAAGTATACCGAGTGGGGCGGGTTTTTCGGAGTCCCCGTTGCCGAGGCTTCGACACGCCGAATTCGTATGAAAATTCGTGCCCCCGCGACGCTGTGCACACGTATATATATGTAAAACAATAAAAACGAGAGCATGGCGTGCGTGCGCGCCGGTTAAACGACGATCGATGGGCGTTTTTATTCTTTCCTGGCGGCGCGCACCGCCTGATCCCCTCCGCTCGCGCGCTCACTCGACTGCCGCTTTATTTTCACGATACGCGCGCATGCATGTGTATTTATATATGTGTGTGTATACACGCAAATCCACGCGGCTATTATACCCTCAGCGAGAGACGCATGTCATCCGAAAATTTATGCAGCCGTCGTGTACGTTCGCATGGTCGACTCGAGAATCGAGCCTCGCCGGAGAATCACAAAAATCTGCCGTTTTCTCGAAAATCAACTTTTGCACTGCGCGTTTACGAGTTTCCCCGTCGAGTTTCCTCGCGTGCAAAGCGCTCACAGCTAACACATCAATACATGAATCGCGAGTCCATGTGACGAGCTGATCTCGAGACGAGACGGACGACGAGCCGAGCCTGTATGAAATTCACATTGACCCTGAGAGAGGCCGCGCGCAGCTGATCCGATGCAAAAATATGCGAGAATTCGCTAATCCTCAAGAGAGAAAGCGAGAGTGGGTTTAATTCGGTGTCTCGCGGAAAGTTCTTGGCCCCCGTCTCTCTCTCAGTATAAAAAGTCTCGGCGCGCCGGAAGGGGGTGGGGGGAGAGGGTGGGTGGGGTGTTTGATCGGCGGCAACGGCGGCGGCCGGGAGCTATATAGAGAGTGCAAGGGTTGGCCGGTCCGGGACTCCTTGGCAGGAGCGAGGGGCTCCGCTAATGTATGCCCGGCTCGGGCGGGCGGTCGGGCGCGCGCCCGCTGAGACAGACTATAAAAATCAATACCTCAAATTACCGGGCTCCGCTTAATTTTCTTCAGGCCTCCCGCGCGCGCGCGGCTCCCTCGCACAATGCGCCGGAGGAGAAAAACGAGGCGCGTGTATAGGAGGGCTGCAACCGCCTCTTTCTCTCTCTCGACGATTCGCCCATGTGTATGTATGTATATGCCCGATCGCGCCGCCACACGTATACGGGCTATACCCCCGAAAAATTCTGCCTCTCTAATTGGACACGCGCGGCTCGGGATTTTTCAAAGAGCGCTAATCGTCTCTCGAGTCGGCTGATTTTTTACCCTTTTTTTCCTCTCTCCCTGTCTCTCTCGTCCTAATTAGGCGAGGTGTCGGGGAGAAACGTCGAGCTGCACCTCGACTCACGTGTACGTTTGTAATCGAACGATCGTCGTCACGTTGGCGATGATGATTTCTCGTACGCTGAGACGCTAGCTGAAACATCCACGAAGCATTATTTTACAAATTTTTCGTAAGGATGATTGAATCAATATTCTACAAGTAATTATTTGTGGATTTCTTCATCCACTATAATGTGCAGTTGGAAATCATATTGAATGTAGCGTACGTTTTATCAAATAATTTCACGAAATTTGAACAGATCAGCATGAACTCTAGTGAAATTGTTGAAACACATATTTTAATTCAAATCTTTCGAACAATAAATTCAATATTCTGTTTATGAAAAGATGCTAAGGAGAGGGAAAATTGATATGATTTTCATGAATGTGGATGTTTCATTCTTCATATTTCAACTCATTTCATTTCAATTTAGGGTTAATGTGCCTTTTGAATCGTACACGTACATTGAATTGAATAATTACATTTATAATTGTTAAAATAATCATAATAATGATAATATCCATTATGTATACGAGTGATTCAATATATCACAGTCGAAAATACAAGAAAACTACTAAGAGCGCTAAAATCAATCCATCCAGTCTGACGCGGGGAAACGAGTAACGGCGGAATCCAGTCAAATTCATATCTGCTAAGCTTCCGGCCCGCCACTTTGCATCATACTCTCGTCAAAGGTAAAAGCCCCAGGCGCCGCGCGAACGTTTCCCCCCGCGCGTAAGCTGATCGAAAGAAGCGCGTAATATCGATCGCGAACGGCGAGATTTTCCACGCCTCCTCGAGTCACGGAACGCGTAATAACTGAAAATTAATTAACGCGCTCGGGGCGAACGAAAATCAAACCCCTCCCTACGCGACGACGACGACGACGACGAAGACGACGGCGCGACGTAACCCTTTTCCCGAGCGCCAATTTTTCACGGGGGTGGGGGGCCGGTGGGGAGAAGAAAAGTCGCTCGCGCTTCTCATTAGTCGCCCCCTTTTCCTCCTTAGTTTTCTTTGGGGATTACAAATTTGCAGCCGGATGGGGGGCTGGCGCGAGAACTCCTGGGGATTAGGCAGGAGTTATCTCGTGGAGTTCAGTGCAATCGAGAAGGGGCTGTCTTGAGAGACCGAAGAATGACACGCAGGATGATCAGCATATAAGTCGGGCAGAATAATATTTGGTTGAGTTAATGTGTGTGATTCGAACGAAAGTGTCTCTCGCAGTTCGACTGTTACTACTGGCACCGTGATACAAATCCGCGTTTGTCCTACTCGCTCCTTGAATCCAAAGCACGTTTCCAAAACGACGTTACTCGAAATTCGCGTTGGTGTCCCCCGAACTCGAAACGTCAATCACACATCCAACGAGAAAAGAACCAATAACCATGCGCGGATTTTCGGGCTCCGCGTTCGCGAGCTCTTTTAGCGCGGCTCATAACGAAGCCCTTCCTCAGCTCTCGTCCGTATATATATATACGAGTCATCCATATACATACATAGCCGCCGCGCGCCGTTAACGCTCGAGCTCGCGGGGCACTCGATCTTTGATATGCGTATACATATCCGCGGGGAGCAGGGAAAAAGCCCGGCCCCCTTTGCGCCGCGCCGAAATTTCGGCGTGGCGCTCGATACGCCCGCGCAGCACTTGGGCCAAGTGGCGCGCGCGCGCCCGGCTCGTCGCATCGTCGCGAGTGCTCCTGAAGGATTAACGCAGAGCGCGGCTCATTGTCGTGTGTACATGCTCGCGGAGCCCCGAAAAAAAAAGAAGAGAAGGAAGGAAGAGAAAAAAGTATAGTCCCCCCCCGTCTAACAATGCTGCGTGTGCCCCCGCCTCCCGCGCGTGTGTGTGTCCCCGCTTCTTTTTTTCCGGCCTCTATATCGATTCGCTTAATAATGCGTGATGAAGTGACGTTCGCGCTCCCTCGGCTCGTTTGGTCTTGCGCGTAGGGGCGCGCTGAGGGTTATTCGCCGAAGCCCGACTTTTTTTTCGGCGGAGGTCGTACATGAGCGCCGCGGCGGCTCTCCCAAGGGGGGAGGGGGCGGCTCGAGCCGCGCGTGCTCTCGCCGCGGTGCAGCAACCCCGCGTGCTCGACAAAGACCCGCTGATGATGCGTGGCTCCTATCGCCTCCACCTACGCGCCGCTCTTGTTTGCGGCGTGCGCTTTGGCCAAGGGCTAATGATCGCGCGCGAATTATGTGGCCCGATGTAACCCACACGATGAAAAGGTTCCGAGCGATTCGCGCGCGCGCGACGACTGCCGGGTGGGGCATATCTTTCGGTTTCGTGTTCCCTTTGTGCATATATCCCTTGGTGTAGGCTCACGTTGGCTTTGGACTCCTGTATACACCGATTTGGAGTTGTATGAATGGGCTGTTCAGATTGGATAAATTTAAATAGAGGTTGATTATATGATGTTTCTTGATCGCTGGGCATTCCGCGTTAAAACTGAGGCTATAGAATCCATAAGGGTCGATTAACTTCTCAGAGGAATTTACCGCATTGGACTATAACATATTCAATTCTTATATTTTAATTTGACCATGTCAAAATGAGGAAGAGAATTGTTTTCCACTTTATACAACATTCTTAATCAGTAATAACCCCTGTATCTCTGTTAGTTGTTCGAGACACAACCATCAGCAGACCAAATTCAAAATCTTAGCCAGTGTCGCAAAATATGTATTCGCGGCTATTTTCAATTCTGCTTCCGTTCAGTTCTTCCGCAATAAATCATCAAAATTCAAAATAAACATCGAATAATCCTTGTACACTATAGATGATACGATTTTGTCAGTCAATCGAATTGATTCAAATGGCAAGCGCGTAGGTCCGAATGGCGGATCGAAAGCTTGCATTGTTGGGTGGGAGAAAAGCTCGCCTACATAATTGCCCAATGAATATCAAATTTGACGTAGTCAAAGTGGAGCCCCCCGTCGCCTCCTCCCCCTGAATCAACAGGCGCTTTCGCTTCGGATCGTGGACGGCCAAAGCTCGACAATCCAGCACGATTCGCTTGCTTAATGCGGTATCACGGGGGGGGAGAAACGATGGAGAGAATAAGCGGAAAAAGATCAGGGACGCGCCGGGGCTGACCACTGCCAGATTGTGCTGGTCATGCTTCCGACCGAGTAAAACTTTCTCTCCTTCCCCAAGCTTCTTTTCGCCGGTCCCCTCCCCTGCACACCTCCCATTCACTTTTTCCGTCTCTCGCGCGCTCCAGGCCTTCTCTCTCTCTCTCTCTCTCTCTCTCTCTCTCTCTCTCTCTCTCTCTCTCTCTCTCTCCCTTTCCACTTTCCCCTCGAGCTCATCCTCAGCCCTTCGGATTTTCACTTTCCCTTCTCACTTACACGAGGAATTAATTGTTTACTGTTTTGATTCATTAAGTGTTTCACGTGTATTATGAAGATTTGATCTTGTTTATTGAGCAATTATTATTGATTCTATTGAAAAACTCTACGAAAAAATCTGCCGTATATGGTATAATTTGAGATCCATACAATAATAGGGAACACACATAAAATAACATTATATTTGTTTATTTTGGCAAGCTTTTAAAAATAATTATGCGTGTTCTTTCGTTGTTCGATTTGACGGAAATTACAAGAGATATACAAGGTTGTTCATGGAAAAATCGTGGAAAGCTTGTCCGATTTTTGCTACAAAATCCGACATTCCTGATGTGGTTAACACGTGGTAACATGTATTTGACACCTCAAGAAACACGCACCTCTGAAACAAAAACTACGTGTTCACCACCCAGAAACCACACGATCAATGACACTAGTAAGGATGTTTCACACTAGCAAGCAGAACTTACCTCGCGAAATATTGCAGTGAAATATGCAATCGAGGCTGTATTCCTTACTCATAATAATTCAATCCGTATTTAAAATGGACGTGACATTGTATTCTCAAGAACGAACGAAAATATAATTAATCTCGACTGATTTACAAATTGACTGATGACAATAGCCGCGAGCATTTGGAAAAGCCAAAAGCCACATCGGGATCATGGATTCAACGAGCGCACAGTCTTCACATATTAAGCGTCGCGATAATTGTCGATTATCGCCTCGGCCGATCTCCACCTGGGCAATTACGCGCTAATTCAACTGGCCATCCCCCGGCGTGGCTCGAAACAAATAAACGAAATTCACTTAGCACGAGGCTGACCCTCGGCCGGCCCCCGTATCCCCCCGGCGCGAGCCCATTTCGTTACGTATCCATCTGTCTCTCTGGAGAACGGCAGAAAATCCCCCGGAAAGCTCGCTCACGAAGTAAACAAAGAGAGAAAGAGGTGGGAGGAGGAGGAGGGCAGAGAGCGAGCGGAAGGGTTTGTCCGGCGCGGGACGTCCCGCGAGCAAAAAGAGTCGGAAAAAGGAGGGTGAACCGGCGGTGTCCGACCCTGTCCCCAGAGAGCCACCGAGGGTGATAAATTGATAGTGGCCGCGGCACGCGCCCCTCGTTCCGACCCGATTTTTCTTCCTCTCTCGCTCGCGCTCCACACGCGTATATGTACGTGCGTGTAATGTGTATATGCTCGCGCGGTTGGCGCGGCGTTTCATTAAGTATTCAAAAGGGACGCGTGGAAAATCAAGAGGTGGATTTACGCCCGCGTGTGTGTGTGTATGCGAAGCGGTCGGGTATTAAATCAGAGTGGGTAAACACGGCCCGCATGTACTCGCGCGCACAGCCCCGATGCTTATCTGTCCTTTGACGCCGGCGAGTTATTAAGGTTAATTATACGCGTGATATGTAATTCCACGCGTGCCTGGCTCCGATTCCACACCCGAGCCCGACACGCCGCCAATTGTCCAGAATTCGTTCGGCTTATTGCGCGCCAAGACCACCACGTGCCACCAGTCTCACTCGCCGCGGATAAGAATCGCTGACACATTACTTTGCGAGATCGGACGAGACGGAAATAACCCACCACCGACTTCTTACACATCTTCCTCGTGAACTTGTGCGCGGTATCGATTCAAATTGATCGTTTGAGTGTATGTGAGACAAACATGACTCCATCAGGGTGTATGAATGAGTGAGTGGCAATTTTCATGTGATTAAAGTGAATTTTACTGTACACTTTATTGTTCTATATAAGATGTGATACCACATATTTTTACAGTTGAAATTCGCAATACATTTTTAATATCAAAACTCATGGATTAAGTACAGAGAAACCCACTTTGATTACATGAGAAGTCAATCGCACGTCCACCTTCATACACTGTTTTTTTACTTTCACATACTGGTTTTTCACTGACAGGTGTTAATAGTATATACACTCAGACGGAATTTCGTTTCCCCTGGAATATTTTGGACTCGTTATCCATTGTAACTTTAGTTACAAAGTGAAATATCAATCGAGATCAACGGGGGAAAAACGAATGTTCCAGCCGAATCACGGGTAATACAATCAGGTATAGCCAACGAACATTAGGGGAAATTCGGAGCGGAGTCCGCAGTCACTCACGTGAACACACGGGAATAATGGAGGCCGAACCGGCCGAGAATCTGAATAACAAATCGTGAGTATTTTAACAGTTAATACGCGTCACCTCTGGCGGGGGGGGGGGCGGGCGGGATATAACGCGACACACGGCTCGCATGTAATGCGCGGGCGCAGGCAATCAAATTACGAGAGAGCGATCGGTATCTCACACGCTCCCCCCCCCCCCACGCCTCCGGAAACCCCATCCGACTGCTCGTGTAAATTACGCATTCGCGCGATGCGGGAGCTAATCACAGATTTGAGGCACGAATGTGATTATTGCAGCCGCGCGAGCACGGCATACGCTACTTACACACACACCCGCCCGCCCGCTCGCCCGCGCGCACATGACGACGCCGAAAAGATTGATGTATGTGTGGCTGTGTATAGATATACATACGCCCGCAGATTGGTTCGAGCAACGCTAATTGCTGATTGATGAACCAGCGCGCGTTTCGATAGCATCGGAAAGTCACTTGAGGTCCGCTTGATCGTGTCGACTTGGAAAAATTGATCGATTCGACTTGGGGGCGAACGCGAGACTGTAGGAACGCTGCCCAAGCACGCGGGAAATATTTTTGGGACTCGCTTTGCGTTTTTCAAAGGCATGATGGTTGTACATGCATGATGGTTTCAATGTCCTCTGTCTCTTTGTTTTGTCACGCGGACAAAAGCATGTGTGCGGGTTATTTTAGTTGTTTGATAAGAATAAATGAGCGAAATGAAAATCATCCTGAGCAAGAAAAAAATATAGTTCCCGTAGCGAGGTGAACGATTCTTATGTGCACTGGTTCTATCCTATAAATTCGCTATAAATTTAGCTCCAGTTTACCCAGGATATCTGTTACAGTAGATTCAACGGATATTACAATATCAAATATGATAAATGATAGTTTCAACATATATTATATGTCCCGTGTTGCTTATTTCTGTTACTATTCTTCTGGCGCACGATACTATATAAATTTCGACTGCCGGAGGACAACATAATGGTGCGACAACATAACGACTGTTCCGATATTCTCTAGAGTTCTTGACTTGGAATGTAACTAGTAGCCAAGGCAGCGGTCCAAACGTAATGGCTAAATATTGTAACAGTGGAAACGTTCAAATATATTGAACGAGAAGCAACATAATAATCATTCTACTATACAATATGATATCGATGAAACAATAAAATTGTTCTTTCTAACAAAAAAATTGTTGTTAATTTGTCTGCGTACGGTTTACATATAATTGCGTCCCCTAAATATTCGCGGTAAACGCGTCGTGAGCATCTCATACATAATTCGCCTAGATGCAGATAAACGGCCGAAAGAACAGTCGCGCTGCGGGATATCATCTGTTGCCGAGGAGTTGTCCTGTATCATTTGCTTCGAGCTTGTAGCGCATACATATATATACATGTATACGTATAGAGGCAGCAATTTTCAAGCTCGCTTGATCGCGCTCGCTTGCGACGCCGTCTTTCTATGAGGGCTGCTCGCTCGCGCGAAACGCGTAATCTACGAGAGAGATCGTGTGTGCGAGCTGCGCCAAGTTTTACTTGCACGCACGCGCGAGCTCGCTCGCGAAGGGATATACGATTCCACGAGGCATATCACACGAATTAATTACGACGGAGCACTCGGGATTCATTAGGTCGCGCGAGGGCTCTCTCGTGTCGTAAGTGATAATTAGCCAACTTTGCCGAGTAGTCGATGATTATTATGACCCTCATTGCTTTCCGAACGGCTTCTCTCCGGATCTCTCTTTTGAAAAAAAAAAACGAACAAGCCCAACGCGAAAGTCGGGCGCCGAGACGCAAATTACGAGCTTACACGACAATTCACTACGGAGCTTCCGGGTGAGAAATAATTCGGAAAGATTTTGAGGCGTGCTCAGGATAAAGAGAGCTCGGTCAGATTATGGCTGCCGTTAGATAACCGCGATTGATTTTCGGAGGGACGAGGATGGAAAAAAAGTTTTGGATGAATCTCAATGCGGCGAGAGCTGTTCCACAAAGTGGCGCTGGATCGTCGGATGCTCCGTTTGGAAATCCGTTTCGATCGAATATAATTTTTATCTCAGAGTAAAAATGTCGTATAATATTCGTTGGAAATCGTATCTGCGTCCGACTTATCATCCAACGCGCATTCATCGTGCATTCATATCGCATCGTCAATCTGTTTTCTCCTTCACAAATCCTCACGAATCCAATGCTCCTCCGTTATACTCTGTGGAAAAAACACGGAGCAAGCTTTGAGGATTCGCCATACACATCACATCCACGCCACGGAAAAATGTTCCAAATGTCTTTCTCTCGAGATCCCGAACTATCTTACATTCAATTACATCGGCAAAGGGCAAAAGCATCGAGGAGGTGGTGTCTATTAGCCGTGGCACTGTACGAGAGAGCGGTTGGCACGTGTAGACGTACTCGAATCCGAGTTTGATAAGACTCGCCGGGCGCCGTGCCATTCGATTGATTAAGAATGATTTACACGCCGGCTGGCGTGTCGTCGGCTCTCCGGGCGGGGCCGCTTGCGCGCGCGCGCGGGCAAAGGAGATCGCGCGACCTGATTAAGCCCTTTGAGAATTAGATCGAACGCGTGCTACAATGGCCCCGCGCCCTCGGATCACATACTCAACCGGGGTTATACATCCCTCGAGCTGTTCTCCCGGGTTCGACTGGTAATAATTGGGTTCGCGCCGGGGCGAATTGAGCTAATTCAGCCTGAGCAACATGCTCCCTGAGTGCAGCGTTTCGGAAACGACAGCTGTGTAACGGCAAAAACGGGGAAACGAATTTTTTGACGTTCGCGTTGAAAAGAACGCGACACTCTACCCCGACGAATTACTATTTCGAATGCATCTTCGTCGATTCGAGTTGCGGCGTATTCTCGTCCCATCCTCCGACCCCCCCACCCCCGCTCTCTCTCTGTCCCGCGCAAGTCTTACACCAACTTCAAAATTGCATTACACAGTGTGGGGTCGAGTTGCGAGTCCCACTTGGCAAGTGCAAAACAGGCAACTCGGGGAAACCACGCTGCACTCGTATTCAGTGCTACACTTGTACGGGGCCAAGCGCATCAAATTCGTCTTCGAGCTCGCGCGGCGGTTATCGCTTATATGCCGGGTTGAAAAATCACGGGGGAAACATATTAGGTGCTCTCGGCTATCGACAGGTGCACACACACACACACGCGCGCGAACGCGTCGTGGAAGTTGGGCACTAACGAGGCACGTTCACAAACAGCCGACGTTGTATTGGGGGGCGGACGGGTCGGTTATTGCCACGCGAGAGCGGCCCTGGGGGTTTGCCGTGCGAGTTACATGGCTCGCGCGTCTTCGCCGAGTCGCGACGTATAGTTTCCGACGCCAGTCGCCCTAATTGTAACTACACGCGAGAGCCACTGCCACCGAGGACCGTCCGACAAAGCGAGCTATGTACGTGTAGGTATATATACGTAAGAATATGTCAATTCGTTACACTCACTTACGTCACACAGTCCGGGCTCGGCCATTTCTCAACTCCAGTAGGTCGGATCTGGAATGATTGGGGATGTGTACGAGAATCAATTGGTGTAATGCAGATTTTGGAAGATATTGCGTTGGTCGAGTGGGATTGATTTGGGGCTTTGGAGAATGAGTTGGAAAGGCATAAAGCTATGGAGTAGGAGTAAAATGATTACGTGTAGTTTTCGACTGCCAGATTAGGAGAGTCGGGAACAACCTCTGGGAATCACCAATCGAACTATGATGAAACTTCTTGAGATGGTCCTTCAGATACACTATTTCGAGTCATGCAGTCTAACCTTTTGATTTGCAGAAAATACTATGCAAGTCATCTTTGATTTGCAATATGAACAGTATATATGTCTATATACTGAATAAATCATGTAGATATAAATATACTATTTATGCCCGTAAAATCGAAACGTTAGACTCCTATGACTGAGCTATCAAGGTTCACTTCATAAAACATATCCGACATAATTTCAACAAAATCGGTGCGACCAAATTGCCATGTGTGTATACACTCCTTTTGAGAGCTAGAGCGATCTCGCAAGATATTTCGCATCGGAAGTTGATCCGAACGGCTCTGTTTGTTCGTCACACGTGTCGGACTCGTGAGTTAGAACAGTCGAGATGAATTATTGACGGGAGGCGCGGGATCGTCGAACGAAGCGAGTATTTTTCTTCCCGGCACCGGGGAAGAATCTTCGCCCAAACGTTCGGCCTCGAAGAATTACGAGAAAGTTTGAGTTACCGAGCGCTCGGGCCTTTATCAGAAATTATTCCCAATAATTACGAGGGAACGCGTATATAGACATACATACCCCGGGGGCTGGCAGAACTGGAGGAGAAAAAGACTCGAGCGAGCCGGGGCGAAATCGAAACTTGCCAGCAGCGTCGGGGCTCACCTCCGCACTCGGGAGACGGTCATTTCCTGCTTGACGTAGCCGCGTTGCACATGGCCCCGGGGCGAGTCTCAAATCGAGAACCAATCAATACCCATCTTTCCTAATTAATTAAAAAAAAGAAAAAAGACACCTGAAAACTCGTCCGCGTCCTGATATTTTCGCGTCGGTAGTTGACATCGGGGGAGGTTGGTAGGGGAGGGCCAAGACAGAGACGGAGACTCGCCGCGGGCCGTTCCCCGAGCCTGCATATATATATAAACATACCCTCGGCTAGCGCATCTCGTATTGTACAGCTTCACACATATATAGGCATACGTATAGCGGGCAAAGGAAGAGAGAGAGAGTTGGAGGAGGGCTCGAGCCGGGGGCGTTCATCTTCGGATCTCCTTGGTTCGCGCGATTCCATTTTCAGCACGCGCTCACGTTTTTCATGCTCCCCTGGCGTCGAATAAATTAACGTCCCTAGTTAGCCGGGGCTCCCGATATTCCGAGGAATCTTTGTCTTCATCTCGTCGGCGAAAAGGGGGTTGGCTGGGGGGGGGGATGTAGGGCGCGCGGAGGCAAAAGCACAGCGCGCGTTTTTCGCGTTGCCACTCGGTGGGCTAGCTCGGCTGTACGAGTCCGGCCATTCATGCACGAGCGGTCCGCCCAAGAAGTTTGCGTAATAACGCGAGCTTTTCCATCTTATTCAGAAAGAAAGAGGAGAACTGGCGGGCGGCGGCGGCTCGTGGGTACATAGGGAAATGCCCCCAAGATGCCCGAGGAGCCTTTTACATCCCGCAGCCTTTCAATTGCTCGCTCACTCGCGCGCCAGCTAGCGGATGCTGCATATTTATACTCGCGGCCTGTCATTAAAATGGATCTGATAAATTCATTTTTTCCCCATCGCGGACTCTCGCGGTTATTTCAGCCGGCTGCAGTGCTCGTGTAAGCTCCCATTGACCAAGCCTTCCACTGCCCCCCCCCCCACTCCGGCGGCGGCCTTTTCAAATATTGAAGCTGCCCGACTCCGACGTGGAAAAAATATATTAATCACTTTCCATCCCCCACCCAAGCCAACCCGCTCTCGGCGGATGAATTCATATCCACGAGCCGTGTATATCTCTAGGTTGATTCCGAGTGTACCGCGCCCGTGTCTAATCCTCGGAGCTGGCATATTTTAAAGTTTTATATCATCGTCGTTGCGATATATAGGCTATATCGCCTCCTCGAAATCAGAGATCGACGCGTACGTGCGTGTCAGTGTCGATCGCAGCGGAATAAGCGATCCGTGTACATTAGCCGAGCGGAATTCCCAACTCGGATATGCATACGCCACGAGGCGTAAATCGCGCGTAAGCGGATTACAGGATGAGAGTTAATTATACACGCCGAGTCAAAGCAATAACGTGTATGTATACGTGTATACACAGACGCGAAGCGCAGCCGTCGAGTCGGGAGGGAGATTCGCCGAGTCGTATAATAACCCCGCGACTGGTCATATCCGCACGCGACTCAAAGCGGCCGCGGCGAATCGAGATCCCCAAGTTCGGGACACGTTCGAAGTGGAAACTGTAAATCAATCAATCGCCGCGCGACCGGCGCACAATGAGCTCTCGCGGCGACTCGGGCGACGGCCGCGCCGCGGATCGTCTTGGACATCGAGGGCGACGCAAAATCCACAACAAATACACACCCTACGTCGCGGCCGGGAATTACGTGTCGCGGGGCAAGTGCAGCATCGGAGCAAGAGAGAGAGGGAGAGAAGTTTGATCAACTTAAGCAGCGGTCGCGCTTAGAAAGAGCCGGCTCTCGCGAGTCTGTGCGACCCGGACCGGGGGGTTGGGGGGATCGATTGTACGTCGTGCGGAGCGACTCGCAGCACAGCGTCTCTATCTCGCATTGATTATCCGCCGTTGTCCCCGCTGAATTTGGAGCGTCTGCGGAAGCAGGAAGAGGAGGAGGAGGAGGAGGAGGTGGTAGGGATCGGCGGGCGGGCGGGTGTGTACAGGGAGGGAGTTCGCGGCGGCGGCGGCGGCGGCGGCGGCGGTGGCCGGAGCAGAGAGGAAGGGGGGTGGGGCGCTCGGGGGGGTTGCGAGACGGCGGTCAGTAATGTAGTAAGACGAAGGGTTGATTGGGTGCGCGCGCGCGCGAGCTAGCCGTCGTCTCGGGAGAGGCGAGCGCGCGCGGGCACGTACACGCGAGAACGAGCCAAGCCGGGAAGATTGGCACGCGCGATATATGGAAGGGACCGCGCTTGCAGATAGGGTTGTGTCGGGGCCGACCCTCCGGCTCCTTTCACGCTGGACCTGGCGCTTCTTGTCCCTGTTGCCTCCCCTGTATAATCGGACCGGCGCTCGCTTTCTTGCCGGCAGTCTGCGAGCTCACGCGCGCGCGCACACACGCGCAAGACCAAGCGAAACTTCGTCGCTGCTGATCAAAGATGCGAGAGCCCGCGTAAATCTTGCGTGCGCGAGAGAGGTAAAGTTGCGCGTTTCGGTTGAATTAAATTTCCCCGAGAGAGAGAGAGAGAAAGCAGTGGGTGCTATTGTTTTGAAAAGCGCTACAAACGGCGCGTATTCGGCGCGCCCGCGCGTGTATATAAAGAGCCTGCCGTCGAGAGCAAGTTTACTTTGATAGGTATGAAGTGCGCGCGCGCGTGGATCCGACCCAGCCGCTCTCCATTCGTAAAATAGAGCGCGAGCGTGTGTGCTCGAATTGTTTCAATTGCCAGCAGAAACTCGGGATCACTGTACTTTCGCAGCTCGAGCCCCAATGTATACATATAGTCGAGCTTTCGAGGAGGTCGATCGGATATCGGGGGGGACACGTACTCGCGGGCACATGCGATACACGCGTTATATACCTCGCGGTGTGCATTAATCAAACCGAGCGCCCACCGATTTATCTAGCGGCCACATGGTAAGATGGCGTGACGCGCCAGCGCCGATATGAATCAAGCGTGTTCTCAAACTCTCCCTACCTCCCCGCCTCTGCCTCGTTCGCCTCCCCGACAACCCGGCGCTCATTATTTGCTCGCGAGCAGGTGTAGCGCGCGCATAAACACAAGCGGCGCAGCGTCTCTGATTCGCGATGAGAAAGACCACCGGCGGGATATACCGACTAATGCGACCGGCACGCGACGAGTCTCCCAGCTTTTATTCCTTGATTCTACATCTCCACGACAACTTACGCTATACCTGGTAAGATTTCACTTTTTTCCCATGTGCTCGACTAACCGAGTTTATCCCAAAGCGTTATCCCAAAATGACGTACCTCGGAGGGTCTCGATTTTTCCGCGCTAAGATGAGTTTCCCGAAGGAGAATCGTTTTTTCCTTCCTGGGACGCACGTATAATCATTTTTGTATCCGCTTCCATGACAAAAATTTCGGTCGAATGGAAGTGCCGCGGGTCTGTTAATAGCGCGCGGGGACGTCTCAGATTTCACCCTTTCGCGACCAGCAACTTGTGTGAGCCGACACGCTCCGCGGAATTCGCGCCGAGTACAAGGGTATAACGTGAAGCGTCACTCAAACGTGAGCCTACATGAGCACTTCATCAACCTCAAATTGTTGGCTCTTCTAACAAGCTGAAACACTTGCGCGCGATGCCATACGGGATTACGTGTAAGTAGATGCCGCCGAGTCTGGTCAGACGTAGGGATTTTTATTCGGCCGAGTTCTCGCGCAACTGATACAAAGATAACAATGGAAGACTTTTCAATCTTTCCAACTGCTTTTCCGATTTTTCCGGTGGGAAGCTCGATCGATTTTGTAGAATTGGTCGACACTTTTTTTTACACTCGAGCTTTGAAAGCTTGATTTGCCATTCCGCAACGTGGCGGCTATAGCAAACGACTCGTTGGCATCTTTGCTCGTGCAATGCTACTGGCTCGCCGGCAAACGCGTTACCAAAAGTTGCCGGGTCTCGTTTGTAAAAAGTGCGAAGCGGCTATACAAAGCGGGCGGAGCGGGCTTTACGGTAGCGTTTACGGCTCCCCAGTAAATCAGGATTCCCCGGGTGGAATGTCGGTGGCGCGGGCCGGGGGCGTTGATGACACCCGTTAAATCGAGCAGCAGCAGCAGCAGCTGGATGATGCGTGCACGGGTTGCGCCCAGTTATGCGCCCGGGGATATCGCGCGGCTTGATGGCTCGGTCACGTCTTCGACGACGATACAGCATTGTTCCAACGAGAGAGGCTAACGGCCGCCGCGCGAAACCCTACTGCTTGCCTTGCTCGCGTCTCCGTAATGGGCCAACCACTCCGGCTTGTGTTCATAGCTGCGCCCCTGTTATCGTTCGAATTTCAATATGCGGTTTTTTCAATCGGAATACACTCGCTAATCCCGTGGTCAAATTCGTCGGCGCGCGTCAACGGAGATTATTCAGATTTTCGGGGGATTTTTCGAAAAGGGATGCGCGAGATCGATTCGGTATACGGAGGTTCTCGCGAATTTCCAGCGAAGCTCCCGATTGAATTGGAAATTTCAACAGGCCAGTGCGACAACCTAGCTCGGATCTTGACTCGAGCGCGCAATTTAGCTGTACCCTCTAAATTTAAGACAGCTGCAGAATCAGTATTCATAAGTGAAATTCACACTCGGAAATTATGGAAATATTACCTTGCTTGGATGGTCCTTTTTTTCTACTAATAAATGGTGAAATTTGACTGAAAAATTGACCAAACTTATTATTTAGTCTATTGAATTATTCACCATTAATACTATAGAGAAAAAAAGTTCAAATATACTATTCGACAGTGAATATCCACCGTCTATATCAGTTGTCCAAATACCACTAACGAAAGGTAAATATTCTCTATCAAATTTTGACTATTCAATAGCTCGTGAATGATTCGCATCAGAAGACACGCATATCAAATACACGAATGAGGTTTCGAAATTCCTCAGAAGTATCCAAGTATACATCGTTTCCTGAACGAAAAGACAATCTCAGCCAAGTCACTGTGTCGGACTGGGTAATAATAAGCTATCGAAGACTCGACCGATCTAAAACGAGAGTAGGGCGAAACAAGTGAAACGAGCATGATCGAGTTTTATCGGCATTATCGCATGGCATAACCGACTCGCCCCCACACACACACTTACATCTATATACACACTCATGTGTTTGCGCGCGTGCGGGCGCAATCTGTTCCATCGCGTAACGCCAACGGCGGGCAGGCGGCGGCGGCGGCGGCGACGGCGTCTCCCGAAATCTCAAACTTCATGCATACATACACACGTGGGAGGGGTTGGGGGCGCACGCACGGCGACTACAATAATTACCGTCGCTACCGTAGGCGGCGGCGGCGGCGGCGGTGTGCGGTGCCGCAGCCGAGAACTTGGAAGGATCGGGGGGGATATGGCGAGGCGGGCAGCCAAGCCGTCAAGGGGGGGGGGGGGGAAGGGGGGGGACCAAAGGGGTGAATTTGACTTGGCCGGCCGGCAATCGATATAGTACACACGCGTGGGACGAAAGACGGGCGTTTACATAAGTGAAGCTGCTAGCCCGGCCGCCCCAAGGAGCAGCAGCAGCAGCAGCAGCAGGGGCAGCAGGAGGAGATCGCTCCTTCGCCCTCCCTCTAATTTGCATTCCCCGCCGGGCCCGAGCCACTCGCTGCTGGGAGCCAGCCGACTTACGCCGGCCCTTGTGTCCGTCTTGGCAGAATGAGCATAGAGGCAGCCCAGCGCCGCCACCGCTATACCACACACATGCGCGCTAGTTCGTTCGATTAATATTAATGCGCCCCGGGTGTGTCGGGCAACGGCTGCGGCCCACTCATTCAACCTTCCTACGATCGGCCGATTTTTTGTCACGCCCTCTCCGCGATGCTGTACGCGTGAGCTGTAGGGCCATCGCGATTCGCCAGCTATATAGATTAGTTCGCAGCTGTAATTTATTCGGCGCCAAAGTCGAGTGCGGTGTGAATCGAATCGAGTATACGTATAGTGAAATTATCCGAGAGGATATAATTTCGTTATCGCTCGCTTACGACAGATGATTCTTAGGAGAGGACGGATGTACCGATCGACTTGGCACGTGTATTTTCGTCCAGCTACGCGTGCGATATGTAATCCCGATGGAGAATTAAATATAGGTACGAGTCTTGTTACCGCGCGGTATCGTTCCGTCGGGATTCGCCACTTCGATCATCTCGAGTTTCCACAGAAGATGAAAATCGACACGAAGCAAAGACGGTAGGAACATTTGTATAGCTAACACCGATTTCTAAAATCTTCCTTCTCTCGCTCTCGAGTCTTTTGGCATTTTCAAAGAGTAAATAATTAAATACAATTTCCATCTGTTCCACCAATTAAAGCCCTGGCACTGACGCATCGCAGTATAAAGTGTCGATTGGTAAAATTCAATCACGTCCGATGCATCGCTGATTCGCGAGTAAGATATTCACCCGCGAGTGCGCAACTAGTCGATGCAATTAACAAATAATGAAGCCGATAATAGTTTTGGTAAAGTGTGACTGAGAACGAGTCGACGTAAGGGCGAGAGAAGGAGTGAGAGAAGGAGAGAGTCGAGGGACGACGAGTCGTTATACATCAGAACCGACGAAGCCTCGAGCGGATGGGTGTCCCCTCGGTCGGCCGCGTTACTATATACACGAATACATATATGCATATATATATATACATGTCGTCGTCGTCGTCGTCGTCGTCGCGTAGGGTCATGTGGATTAGGCGGGCGCGCGCGAGCTCCTTGGTCGATTATACGCGGAGGCTCTGTGCGGGCGCACTTAATCTCGGCCCCAGGCCGGGCACACGCATCGCTCATGCGAGTGTGAGAGAGAGGGAGAGAGAGAGAGAGACGGGCAGGGTGTATGGAGCGGCCATATTGCGAGTGGAGCCCTGATAATTCCCCTCCGTTCTTTCCTCTCTCGCTTGGCTCTCTCGCCGGCGCGCAAGCCGCTGTGTCTTAGCCGCTTTCTTCTTCTTTGCCTTCCTCTCTCTCTCTCTCGCTTACTCGAGCGCTTCTTCTTCTTGTTCTTATTGGGAGCCGCGGCCCGGGCTGCTTAATGAGAGAGCTCCCCTCCGCGGCGTCGGCGGCGGCGGCGGTGGCGGCGGCGCGGGTAAAAAGCTCCCCCGCCGCTCACGCGCGCCCGCTTCCTTCTTCTTCTTCTTCTTCTTCTTCTTCTTCTTCACCCTTCTGCTGGCTGGCTGGCTGGCTTTTTCTCCCTCCGTCCTTCTTCATTTGCGTCTTGCCTCAACCGCCCTCCCCGACCTCCCCCAACCCCCTCTCGGGGCCACCCCGCCAAATGAGAGAAAGCCGGCTCCTCCCCACCGCCGCCGCGCCGAGCTCGCGCTCGCGCGCCACCGAGACATTTTAGACTTTTACGGTATTGATTAGCGAAAAATTAACATCCCCGCTCCTCGAGCTCCAGCCCCCTCCTACCCCCCCGCGGCCCGGCTCCCGCTCGCGCGCGCGAGCCTCCCCTCCCCTCAGCGCCGCGCACGTAAAACCGACACTTCTTCCTTACCTCGCCGCCTCTCCCTCGGCTCTGCGCGTATAACTTGTGCGCGAATTTATTATTCACCCCCGTGTATGTGTGTGTGTGTTTTGTCCGCCCACGTATGTATGTGTATACACCTTCACGACCGATTGTCGCTCGCAACTCTGTTCTTTTTTTCTTCAACTGGAGATCGGCCAAGTTTTCTCAGCTCGGAGAGTAGTTTTTTTCGCACCGTCACAGATATGATGACCGAGGTTTGATTCATCGAGTAGCGATTTGTGTATGGCTTTATACCGCCCGAGCAGTTCGTGTAAAGTCGAATGGGCGATTAAATCTTCAGCGCACGCGTGACGGTTATTCGAGCCGAGGTTACTTCTCTTCATATATATATGGCGTGAATTTTATTCAAAATCACGGGATTCCAACTTCACCTGACTCAATTCATCCTCAAATTTGTAGTTTTGAGTTTGAGCCGATTTGAATTATCGAATGAAGTGATTCTGCTTGATCATCGATTCAGGTGAAAAGCGCGCTGATCGTGTCATCGATTGGAACTGACATGAATTGGCAATGAATAGAGAAACCAGTGAAGACACAAAAATCGATTCTTGCAACAGTAAATTAATTAGTTTTCTGATGAAGATGGAACGTGTTGGCTCAAGCTTCGTATGGATAACAGTTGTTAAGCTCATTTCAACGTAGGAAAACATCTATCTAACGCGAGATGTATGTATTTTCGTTGGAAATTCAGATCGACGCTTAAACTCAGCTACATCCCTGACCTTATTATTTTCACACTGAAACGCAAACTCTTGACTTTGATAATCCGAAAGTTGGTGTGTTGGCAGATCCATTGAGAAACGTCTGAAACCAAACACGAAACATTAGTGAATAGCATTCGACAGTTTTAATGCATCTCCGTCAATTGAAAAACTCACGCACACAGAGATATATTGTAATACGCACGCACACACCCAACAACATTGTAATTTCTCCCGGTGTATATCTGTGTAACAACCGCGAGGCCCCTTCAACTCTTGTCGCGTATAACGATGCGCCAAAACGAGCGGCGGGTATTATATTCCCGTGAAGTGAAGGAGGGGGTGGGGGAAATTATGAATAATCATGAGAGCGTCCAATTTATTAATGCCAAGATTTGCTTTTCTACATATTTAAGGCGGCTTCTAAAGAAACGTGTTTACCTCCGAGGAATAACACCGCGAGAAGTTTGATTCGCGGATAATAATATGGATTTTTAAAGGTGGAACGAGCAAAGTATAACAAGATGTAAATTTTATGCCGGGCCGCTCCTCACGGGATCTCAAAATCCGAGTCGCGAGAGGTTCGAAGATCGGAGAAGATCAACGACGCGCAAAGTGTCGGGTCAACAGACACGAGCAGCATACATTACGTTTCGCCCCGCGGAAGATATTTCGATTAGGACGTACGCTCCATTCTGACCTCGTTCCGATTGAAACAGCTCCTCGTTATCGTTTTGGTCCGCATCTCCCCCTGGTCACACCATCGCGACGAATCAACGCTGAAAAAGCGGGAATCATCGGCGCAGCAGCAAACGATTGACGGATTGTGGCTTTTTAAAAAGAGGTAAATCAAACGAGCCGAAAGAGGTGGGGAGCGGTAGAGAGAAGCTCGGGCAGTGTCGCGCGTCCCCCGCCAAAGCCACTCCAGCACGCGCAGTTTCACAAATCAATTAATTCCGATCCGACTGTATAATCGTTAATCCGAGCCCGACGAGAGCTGCGAACGAAGCCGGCTCGAGTTATTACGCGCGCTCGCGCGGGCCTCTCCCGGAATCCGGCCGAATTAAAAAGGGCTCTCTCTCTCTCTCTCCCTCGCGATCACGTGTGCGCGAGTATATACATACACGTACGCGCACAACACATCGATGCGCGCGCGAGATATTAGCTGTGCGGCGCGCGCGAGACAGTTTTTTACCCGGGGCTTTCTTATGTATATATACGTACGTAGGGTGGGGGAGACGGAGCGGCTTAGGGAGCGAGCGAGCGCGGGGGGGAGGCTGAGCGGGTGTGCGTGCGAGCTCATTTGCCTCCTTTTGCACTTTCTTCGACTGGTTAAAAGCGCCTGCGCGGGTCGTTATTTTTGTGCCCGGCTCGTCTTTAATTTCTCCCCACCATAGGCTCGAGCCGGGGCTTCCTTGGAGGGGGAGGGCTCGAGAAGCTCACCCTTTCGCCCGCTCGCTCGCGCGCGCGCGCGCCTCGGCGCCGTCGCGGTGGCAGAAGAAGCGCGCGCACACGCCCGTGTGTCTTGGTCCGCGGGCATATCTCAGCTCGCTCTCACCCTCCCTCAGCCACCCTCCCTACCTCCCTGCTGCTGCCCCTTCCCTCTCGCTCGCTCCCACGCAGCCGGCCACATATTGATTCAGGCCGAGTCATTACGCCGAGCGTCTTAGCTCGTCGGGAGGGAGCCTCCCGAGAGGGACACTATACCTACTGCACGCGCCGGCCACCCCACCCGACGCAGATGCGCGCGATAAAGCTGATCGACGCGAGCCTCACCCGCGATCCATCTCTCTCTCTTCCTACCTCTCACTATGTCCGTCTCTCTCGTTCTCTCATTATTTTTCACCTCTCCGTGCAACGAACAACTTATGGGCCGAGAATCAATGTGACGACTCGGTCGCGCGCGCGCTCATCAAGATGCTCGACGCGAATATTTTACTTCGTACTCTGCAGACTTTTCCTTCCCGATTCTCTTGTTTGGCTCGTCTCGGGTCCGACGAGCATACGCTGCAGCGCCACTCCAAATTGCGTATAACGTCGCGAAGGATTGGAATTCGAAAATGGATCCGTCTTGATCAATGAGTGTCTCGGGCACTCGAGCCGATCAAGAGTCAATGCGAATCTCGTGAGAAAAACCACCACCGGAGTACTCGCGCTCAAAGTCCTCGTCGCCGGTTGAATGTGGACAATGAGCCGGTACACAGATTGAAAACGCTTCCAAGATCAAAAAAGGAAAAAAAAAGTTGTAATTGCTTTTCTCGGAAGGTGGAGAGGCGTGAAAACATCATGCCCATAAGACGCTCCAAATGAGCGGGAAAAAGAAGAGAGAAGCGAGCGATTGTTCACACCCGCGGGAACGACCTCCTTACGTTATAGACGTAGTGCGCGCGCGGGAGCATGATGATGAGGCATTGTTTGGATTTTCCATGACACTTATATTCTTCCTCGTGCGGCTCTTCGAATTTTTGGACGGGCGTTTTAACCTCGCCCATTTGATCCGTCGAGAGCTCGCTGCGATTTTATCCTTCTTTGAATTTTTGAGTTGTATGTGTATATATATATATATATATATATATATATATATATTCGTCGTTATTTCTTTGAAAATATTAATGGCCGAATTTATTACTGAAATTTGGAATGGAAATTTATCTCTTTCAAATATTACACCATATTTTACGAAAAGTGTACTGAAGAGGTATACTGTAATCTTTTGGAAAAAGTATTTTTCGTCCCAGCGGCAGTAAAGTGCCTACTTTGCGTCCTGGCGTTTGCAAAGAATGGCACTTTTCTGCCGCGGGGTACGAAAAATAGTATATGCACCTCGCTCATCTAGGCTATTTCGGCACGCGCAAACTTGCAATCAAAGCTGCGCTCGGATCGCAAACGTTTTTCGTGCCGAAATCGCCTAACCTCGCTCGGGTGCATAATATACTATTATAAAATTATCGAAAATGGAACATAAATCTTGCATTGAAAACTCAAAAACGTCACATGGAAATGGATTGATTTTTAGGGTATACTATGCTTACACTGATATAAACCAAAATTAAAAGCCAAAGGTTCGTATACAAATACGTTGGACAAGTCTCGTGGGAATTGGACCATCCATCCATCAGCGAGAAATCGCATGGATGAGACCAATTTTGTAATCCATGATATCGTGCAATATATTTAAGCACCACAAAATCAAAACAAATTCTATTTCGATACGAAAATTGGTAGGTTCTTCAGACAGTTTTTTAAGCAATATATCTGTGTCCTGGCAAATTTTTTCAATGATTTAGCGATAGATTGAATTCAAAACTTTGAAATATTGCTAGAAAAAATTCTGCTCTCAAAAAATAAAAGAATGCTCCGTGCCCTCCTAAATAAGAAACAATGAGGATAACGTTTTTTACTTCATCACGTCTCAATAACTAAGGTAACTGCAGCCAATGCGCCAACCCCTAAGGGTTTCTTACGAGTTTGACTATGATAGACTTGGAATTTTAAAATTCTGCGAAAAGTAACTTAAAGCTCAGCTCAATACCTATCAGAAACAATTTCTATAGTTATCATCTGACTTCTTTAACCTGTTAAAAATGTCAATTTAAAATAAACGCAAAAAGGTCAAATGCACTACACGTGCAGTCGATTTGGCACGATTTCTTAATCATTTGTTATAGCCTATATAGGCCTACAAAGACGATCGAATTGGCATTGGAATAAACTCTCAATCATGTTCCCATTGATATTTATACAAAACTTTTGACTTTCAGCTCAAAAATACATATCTAACTCATCGTAATATGTCTATAAAAGAATTCAACGATTTTACTCAGTCTTTCGATTTATAATCGCATAATGGGCCACATTTGCTTCACTTATTTTTGATACGAAAAAGAGCAATTTGAATGGAATAAAAAATAATTTTGGGAAAAATGATGTGACCAATCGAGAGATGAGATGTTTTTACATAAAAAAGAGTCATGACACTTTGAGTGATAAAAATTATTTACACCTGATTTTTTAGGTTGAGTATGAATAGTGAAATGAGAAAAAGGAGAAAAAAGTGAGTAAGGGAAACTTCAAAGTGTTGTAGGAGAGTGGTTTTAAAAGCTAAATGGGCGGGAAAGGTACCGAAAATTTTCTTTTAATACCCCCAACATGACCCAAAGGCGACTGATGCTCAGAGACCACCGTCAATGCGGAATCTGACAAACGTGCCAAATTGCCTGCAGTTACCTTACTACAAGAATCACGAATCACGCATCCAGCGTAACGCGTTTCACTGTATGAAAAAGATGATTAGTCGTTTTGACTGCCTGGTCCCTATTAACAAGCAACCATCTTGGTTGAAAGTGCACCCTATCAAAATACCTTATGTTTTGGAAAGAAAAAATAGTTTGGTGTAACGAATGTTTCTCTGTTGCTCTCGATGAAATTGAGAAAAAATACAGTAAACTTCTATTTTCAGATTGGTACATGGAATGAACTCTTTCTGGAAGAATTATATGAAGAGGAAATGTTTTTTTTTCAAAATCGATTTTTTTTCAAATATATTTTTTTCACTGGGTTGGAGTGGATATGTAACACCCGAATCGGATCTTTTGTCTGATTTTTTACTCCTATTGTAAAGCCAATTTGGATTTCTCGACTGTAATATGATGAAATTGATGATTTAGATTCTCGTGGGCTCGACAGTCAGTGCAAAAATTTCCACACGCTTCGCTTTCTATTGCAAATCTCAAAATTTCTGATTTTTGGCTATACAAAAAAAAAACACTGTGGGCCAATCGATAGCAATTTCTTCTCAAAATAACTGAATCAATAATTTCTTGATCGTATGAGTATTTTGATAAAACGTACTGCTAATTGACTTGACGGACTTTTTTTCCGTAAAAATGTGCCATGGAAAGGTATTTAATTGTGTCCACTGTATAGAAAGTCTTGCTGAATTGCTTCCCGACATGGGTCTACTATAAATAATTATTGAAGTTAGGATTATTATTATCTCATAGTGGGCTGACTTTCTATAACACTGAATAAATTTATCACCTCCTAAAAGTGGGCATACTGATACTGTCACAGTTTGCAAGATTTTGAACACTTAGCGGCCCAGCTGGTCGCATCCAGTCAGTTAAATAATTGTACTCCCTATATGAAAGTCAACCGCCTCACTGAGTCTATATCGATGTAGTGTAGTATAGGCAAGTATGTATAGACGGCTGTGTTAAATATTTTCGAGACATAGTATATATACTGTGTTATAAGTGTAACTACAGCATAGCACATGTAGACGATGTTAAGCATGTTCGTCATGTAAGACTCGTTTCACTCAAACCACAAATGTTTTTTTTTGCTGAGATCGTCTAACCAAGCATTATAGGTGCATAATTGGAATAAAATGAGTATAAATGTTCAGTAGGTGGTCCATTATATCCCAACTTACTTCAATAAATGTCAGATTCACCAGCTAAATCATTATGTTATCATGAAAAATGTATAGATAATCATTTGGATCGTTCGAAACATTGTGAAAGTACCTGCTTTCGCGTTTGGGCCACCTATATTAAATCTAATGAATTGGTGTTTACATTTTAAAGGGTTATTGAAGGATAAAATCACTCCGGTGATGAAAATTTTCAATGGAACGGCATGTTTTACGTTTATTCGGGGATGCGCCTTAATATACGATTGTTTACGTTCAACACAAACTTCAAATCAAATTTTCGAAAAAATTAAAGATCCGTTCATAAATCTATTTTTGACGTCATAAATCAAAATTTCAATGATTCGACATGATTCAAAATGCTTATGCAATGTGAAATATGACACTGAATTCGAAATTTCTATCACCGGAATAATTTAGCCTCTCAATAACTCCTTAGAATTCAAAAACTCATTTACTGGGGCCAAGCTAGTCGATACGGGATTTTACACGTTTCTGAAGTTTGGTTTATTCATTTTTCGTGATAAAAATGTATCCAAAATAAATTTTTCGTGTTAAAATAAGATTAACATTGTTCAAACATATTACCCGAAAAATACTAATTCTTCCTCTGAGGATAAATTAAATTGAATATTAGATTCAAGTTCCACCAAACATGCACTCCGGTATCTTGACAGAGAAAATCTTCTACATTTTACGTGTCATAACCACAGTCCACTTGAATTGAGTTATTTACTTTTCATTTCAGTTGAGAGTCATTTTTATTGGCTATTGCAGTCTTAGTTACACTGCTGAGACTACTTTTATAACTCGCGGGAAGTCTGGCGCCATCTCTTCCGTCATTCTTGAACTTCTGGTGCCACTTCGAACAAGGATCAACAAGTGGTTAATGAAGAGCTCGCCATTACCATGAATGACTGAATGTCTCTCAATACTGTTTCTTTACGAAGTGAATGTAGTATGATAATAAAGTTCCTCTTTTCTTTAACTTTGAAAATTTAATCATGCTAAAGATTAGACAAAAGATCGATCTCTGAGGACCAATCCAAAATACATGCTAAAGATTGATTCTCAGTTCCAACGCGATTTTTTTTCTAATTTGTACGTTCACGAAACTTCGCGAGAGGGATTCTCTAAAATTTCCTGTAGATTTACCTCGTACGAAAATGTTGGCTGCTCTAAACGGTTCCTATTTTTATGAGTAGAATAATCTATATTAAATGACACCATTTGAATGAGTAATATATTCAGGCTCTCTATTTCACTATGATCAAAATTTATCAGATACCACTTAAAAGTATCATCGAAAAAAACGTTCACTACTGCGAACAATTGCATATCAATATGAAAATTAAACCTTTCTCATTATTTTCTTCTACTCACAATTTGCTCAACTCACACTTTGTATTTCCGAGTATTTTACGCTATGATTATTAAAACGTTCAGCATGCAAAGCAAAACAGAGAGTTACTTCTTATGTGATTTTTTACGTAACAGTGAATAAGGGGACTATGGCTCTGCCGTGAATTAGAATAAATTCATCATGTATCATTGTTGAAGCCATCGAGACATTATTCACGAAACCGGATATTATTACTTTGATTTAATATCTACACCGATGGTCACTTTTCTTGTTCATCTCTTTTTTGCTCAGACTCTTTCCTTGGATCCATATATAGGCGGATCAAGATTTTCCCCAGAATAAATGAGTCAAAGAAAGTCTTGTCAGTGAGCCCTTGGAGAAAAATGATACTTGACAAATGGGACTCATGCATCGGATTCCCCCATCCAGGGACGCCTTTGTAATAACTTGGAAATAAACCGCATTCGCTCAATACCATCCACATGAAAGTGCATACTTCTCCCGAACTTGCTTTTTTGTATGCAACATCTCAATTAAACCAATTACAAACCACAATATATCAATATCGTAACAAATTATTTGTCAGATTGACATTTTTTTTCTCGAAATCATACATGTATCTGTAACGACTCTGACGATCTTCGAAATATAATATAGTTGGAGCAAAAGAAAATGTGTGCCAATCTCGCCAAACAACAAAGCAACTATAATGTTCTCGTCGAATTTTCTCATGAATATCAAGGAGTATTGATTCAGGAAGATGACGTAGTATTCTGGGAAAAACAACGCCGGCCGTACATAAGTTGCAATCAGGGTGATTTGTTGTTTTATGCAATATGAATTCCGTCCGAAGCTGGCGAATCACTTGCTGCGAGTCATGCAGTTTTTTGGAATTCGACAGATTATCCGAAAACTCGCGTATCCCGCAATTACACCGGGCTTTGCTTTGTATCCTCCTGAGAAACTATCCAGATCTGCGGTCGACGCTCGTAACACGAAATGGATCATTTCCTCTCGGAATCGTAAGAAACTTTCATGGGTGTAATGCTTGATTCGTATTGCAATTTCACTATCCCCCGCACTGCCATACATCGGGTTCGATTCGCGAGCATACGATTCTCGAAATAATTCAATAACCGATATGTCGCCGTTATCCACGTCAAACCTCGCGGTAGCAGTGGAAAGAATCGGATGAGTCGCCGGCCGGCGCGTAACACGAGCAAACAAGCTTGGCAAAATATGGTGCAACAGTCTCCTGTTTTTACGAGGCATCAATTCTGAAAAGGCGAAAGAAGCGTCGGATTTTACGAAAAAAATCTCACCCGTCGGGGCGGCTTACGCACACTCGACGGGCCAATTAGCGGGTGGGTATAGCATCAATGCGCGCCGCCGAATCTTCGCGAGCGGAATTTTCGCAACGCCGTCGCGCGCGGCCGTGGAGCGAGATGAAATACGCAAACAGGCGCGTGTCCTTCGGAAACCCGCTGCCGCCGCGACGAGTACCGATCGGGAATTCCTGCTGCTGCGACGAGCTGCATATATACGCGCCAAGCCGCTCGAGGTAGTTCTGCGGAAGATCGACTTTTTTGTCGCGGGGAACAGAGAAAAAAAAAGCCCGCGAGACTCATCGTGCGAGAGTGGAGTTTCGCGTCCTATCCGCACTTTGTTCACCCGCGGAGGCTACGAAGCCCAACGGAATTTCGAGGCCCGAAGTTTTTATATTCAACGGTGCGTGTTCCCATAACGAGCATCCCTGCGAATTGCAAATTATTATTTCTTAAAATCGTCGTGGGAAATTTAAGCCTAGTGTGAAATGATAATACCGATGATAATATATGAATGAATTCGATAAGGCTAGACACAATTTTTTTTAATTTACAAATGACTAATAAGGAAGTACGTTCATCATTTTTGGGTATCGCCAAATAGGTGATAGGTATAACAGCCGTTCAGCCTGATATTTCGACATTCCCTAATTATCGATTTTTTTCCATGAACCGTAAACCTATATATATATATATATATATATATATTATATATATATATATTATTCTGTATTCTGTATGAATAGATTTTACATGTATACAATGCTTGAGAAATCACAAATAATTCAGAGAAAATGAAGCATCAGCATTTTTTTGCAAAGACTCAAGTTGAGCACTGTTGCAGCCAGAGACTATTTTTAGATAGAGCTGATTTCTTTTTCTCTTCTTATTGATCGACGATAGTGGAACCGATTGTTCGATCGAGGCTTGGTGGTGGGGGTATAATAGAGGGATATTGTTTGCTTTTACATCTAGAGACTATGGCTATTATCAAAACTATAGAATAGAGTAAAATAGATATCCATTGTTTAAGAAAGATCTTTTTGCATATTTCAAATGAAAAATTATAGATATTGTTTAATTTCAACTAATTGTTTGCAAAACTTTCAGAAATCTCTTTCCAGGCACTTGCTTTCAATTGTTGGATATATTTGCCGTTAAGAAATCTGTAAGAAAGGTCGCGTATATCTAACGTCTAACCCTACAATTTAGTTAAAAGAAGATATACATCAATTCACTTTTCCTCCTATCTTATTTTTTTTTTCTCAAAATCGAAGTTTTTTAAAATTTCATGTTTATTATTCAATCAAGAACTTTCTTTTAATAAGTTGAATTTTTTTTTTCCATAGGAATATATTATAATCCTTATTTTTACACTTTGTATCGTGTAACTATTGAATACCTTCCCAAATTTATTAACTCCTACCTGAAGAGAATGAGAAAAAACTTCAGATAAATGCTAACATTCACGTGTTAGTAATGAAACTATATGAGTCGTAAATAATTTGCATTCGTCAACTATCATTTGAACTGGTTTCAATAAAGTTGAAGCAGGTTGAATTCATTATATGAATACGCCAAGGATTCCAGTAAGTTGGAACACGTTAATGTCAAGATCAAAGTCTCATGACAAGGATCTTTATTATCTTACGTTTCTGAATTGTGTATTGTCATTGGACTGAACTACGAGGAATGTCTTAAATTTCATACTCGTGTGACAAACATTATCTTCTGAACAAAAGGATCTCACTTCATCTTCAACAATCAAAACATAATTTCACGTTTATTTTACGCGAACTATGTATTGCAAAAATTATCATTTACCAAAACTTTATTAACATTAAGAAACTGTTAATTGAGTTTTTTTCTAAATTTTTCAAAAATATTGTTCAAGCCAAGAGATGGCAGTGTATTGAAAAACATAACAGAATCGTAAATGGATAATAGTAGAAAATATGTATAAAATTTCGGAATCGAAAGATATAAAGGAATCTTGTCGTCGAAAAAATCACAAGTATACTCTAACAAGGAGAGTGCCGGTACTCTAGATTGCTAATCTTGCTGAAAGTTTATGAAATGGTTTTTGGATACCCAAACAAATATGTTTGGCCTGACGTTTCATTTTCTCGGATACATTCATATATGTGCGCAGTATATTTATGGTCTATTGTATACAGACGTACTTCATGCATAAGATCAATTAGATCCTCGAAACGTTTGGCCGAACGTACATACATATTTGGCTGTACGGGTGACTTATATCAGGGTACCGAAAAAACGTCCCAATGTTTCAGCAAGATCGCAGAGCCATATAACCTTGATACGTTCCTTGTAAGTACATAGCTCGTCGATTTGTATTATTTCTTATAAAAGTATATGACTTTTTGATGCTCGTATCATGATGAATACTGTATTGTAAAAAATGAAAAATTTCAATATCCACAAGGACGCTTTTAAATCACAACATCTAGTTGGCAAATTAAAACACGCAGTATAAACAACACACGTGGCAATTTGAACAGTCACCTCAAACTCATAGAACATGCTACTATTTATCGAAAATTTTACACAATCTACCCAAATATTGGTATTGAGTCGCGTACATTTGATACGTTATCCGTGCCAGTTGTAAAAGACAAAGGAACGCTCGTCAAGTTGACGCATATGGTAAAATATCATGGCACAAGATATCGACTCTCAAAATTGGGAGCCTCGGTTTCGGAAAATAGTTTAGCGAGATAATTAGATGAAGACGAAATAATAGGTTGCTTTGGTGAACGTAAAGCAATTGTTCTTTTGTTATTGGCTTTTATATCGACTAAAGATTTGACTCTATGCGTCTACGGTTTATTCTTGTCTTCGTTCATTGTTTCGTTCTATGTACTTCTTGATATAACGAAGACATATCTACAAATCGTTCACCCATCTTTTGTTCCTCACCAAGCTCAACGTCGTGTGGAATATTGAACTTAACAAATACAAAAAAATAACAATTGGTAAGTGAATTAAGGAATCGGAAATTTGTAACATTGGCTTATATTCTCGGCTGACACTACGAGTTTCTACCAAATTGACAAAAAAAACCGCTGCCAAGTGCCTCAGCAGTATGCTTTCTCAAAGTATTGCAATTGAACCTCAACTTGCATTAATCACCACTCTTTGAGAAAGCAAAATGAACCTCTAACTCATTTCCTCCACTCTATAGTAACGGTTGCTATGGTAAATATCCGAGCTTCGGTGTTCTTACTTCTTAGTCGTCAACAGTTCCGAAAATAGACCTCTAACTGACTTTTCCCACTCCATAGTAACGGTTGCTAAGGACGTAAACAATGGTTGCTATGGTAAATGTCGGAGCTTCGATGTTCTTACTTCTTAGTCACCAATAGTTCCAAAAATGGACTTCAAACTGACTTTTCCCACTCCATAGTAACGGTTGCTAAGGACGTAAACAACGGCTGCTATGGTAAATGTCGGAGCTTCGACGTTATTACTTCTTAGTCATCAATAGTTCCGAAAATGGACCTCCAACTGACTTTTCACACTCCATAGTAACGGTTGCTAAGGACGTAAACAACGGTTGCTATGGTAAATGTCGGAGCTTCGATGTTCTTACTTCTTAGTCATCAACAGTTCCAAAAATGAACCTCCAACTGACTTTTCCCATTCCCTAGTTACGGTTGCAACCGATATAAACACCGGTTGCTAGAGACATCAACAATGGTTTATACGGGAAAGGTCTCTTTGATTGTTATAGAATCCCATAAATATACAAACCCAAATGATCATTTATCATGAATTATATGGGAACTTATCGAAAACACGCTAGCAACGGTTGCCATGGAATCAAACAACGGATGTTGCTGAAGACCGAACTCGGTTCACATCTGCCGGTGACCGACCTGTGTGCAAAATTTCAGGACGATCGGACCATTCCTTCGAAAATTAACGTACGACAAAAAAAAAGTCAGTCTGAAGCTGAATTTTGTATCTCCATAGCAACGGTTGCTAGGAGAATAAACAATGGTTGTTCCAAAATGAATGTCTTATCGATTCTCATCGATCGTCGAAAGAATTCGAGACCCATCGTGCATTGATGATGATTTTTGGAGCTTTTATCAAAAACACGTTAGCAACGGTTGCTAGAGAAATAAACAACGGAATTGGCTGAAAATTGAACTCGACCGAGATTTTGCGGCGACTAACCTGTGTGCAAAATTTCAGGACGATCGGACAATTCCTTCGAGAGTTATCGTACGACAAAAAAAAGTGCACGTACGTACGTACATACGTACGTACGTACGTACGTACGTACGTACGTACGTACGTACGTACATACATACAGACATTTTCGGATTTCCATGTTTTTCGACCCGTAGATTACGAAAATCGAGGTCCCGAAGTCCGATTCGGTGGGTCGATTTTTACCCCGTTACAAAGCTTTCTCTTTGAGAAAGCAAAAGAAGTATCATACATCAGTCAGTGATTTTATCTCGATTTATATGGGGTTCGCATGAGTGGGCTCGATTAGTACCAAATAACTGCCCCTAACAGAGCCCCCACGCATCTCCTCAATAGCCGATCCAGAGGATTCGAGCCCGAACACACACGCGCGAAGATGAAAGAACACAGTTTGGAGCTCGAGGTGTCGATCGCATTGGTGTCTAGTGCAAGGCGCTAAATATCCCCCCAAACGACGCTTGTGTACAGCTCGACGAAAGAGAGAGAGAGATGAATAACGTCGTGGAGAAGGAGCGTATACGTACGGGGGCGGCGAGTTGTCGGTGAGTTCTCGCGGGCGCTCGGTCTCGCGCGCGCGCTCGCGGAGCAACGGCCTATCGACAAGTGGCACGGGGGGGAAAGTCGCCGGTCAGAGTCCCGCTGCTGCCTGCCTTGCTGGCCAGTGCCGCTACAGCTGCACTCGAGTGTGCCACGCTGTTTTCTCTCTCTCTCTCTCGGCCTGCCTCTCTCTCTTTACCTACCTGTGAGCCGCGAGTGCCAGCTATACACCGCGCGGAGAAAGAGCCGCGGCTGCTGGCCGAGCCAGTGCATGCGGTGCAGCCTGCAGTTCGGTAATCCCGCGTGTGTGATATAATAGTGATATACGTATACCGTGGCTGCAGCGAGCTATTTCGGTGTTGCGTCAACCCGTAACACACTGTGTGTGACTTCGGTTTGTTTGCTTTGGCGCCGCTTCATTACTGATGCACGAGCGGCCGCTGCAGCCGGCTCCTCCGCTATTTTCCGGGACGCTCCGACTCATCGGCTATATAATGCCTCGGGCGGCTGTTACATTCCGAAAATATATATGGGAATTCGGCCGTCGAACAAATTCCAAGCGCACGGCTGCACGCATGTGTCGCGCGGGTAAACGAAATGCTTATCGCGAGGCCAGCGGGTAACGAGCTAATAACGCATCCGTCTTCATTCCTCGCTCGCCAAAGGATCCTCCGCGTCGTGGAAATGTCGAGCGGCCGCTTTGATTTATCCTCCGTTTGCGTACACGGATGCTCGTGTGTGCATATAGCAAGACCGAATCGTTTCGCCCGCGGATGTCGACGTCTTATTGCAACGTACGATACTTATACAGGTAAAGTGCGATGTGCCTTGGATTTCGGTAAAACTCCGTGGCGTCGTGAAAACGACGTATCCAAGATTTTCCTCGAGACTCGCGGCAACTCGTCGTGACTAATCCACTCGTTGTGGGGATAGATTGAGCTCGATTCGATCAATTAATTCCCGTATCCTCGCGAGTGTTATTTCTGCGATCAAAGGTCACGATCTGCGGAAAATCGTTGTATCCTCAGTTCTTACCGAGCTCGACTTTTTTCCTACCGCGCCGTCGTAACCATGCTCATTCGCGTAGCGTTAATGCGTATTTTCGAACGAAATCACGCGCGTGCACTATAAATAGTTGATTCGCCGGGTATTTTCATCCGCAACAAGCCGAAATAGCTTCTCACACCGTTGGCCTGAATCGACCTCGCAGTTATCCGGCGTATGCCCACCTTGCAATTCCCCCCCGTGTAATCGAATTTCGAAAAAATCGACATTTGACGAGGAGAATCCTTTCGCCAATTAACCTTGAACGATTCGCGCGTATTTATATCCTCGCCGATATTCTCGGTTGCCATATATCATCGAGCACGTGAGCGAGCGCACGAAACGAAACGAAAAAAATAACATCCTAACGACAATGTTGATTTTGCAGGTTGACGATCGTGTGTCGAGCGAGAGATGCAGCAGAGGCTGGACGCGAGCTCAACCGAGGGATCGGCCTCGCCGGCGATGAGGGACCGGCGAAGGAATCTCCCGAGCCTTCAGTAGCAGGGCCGAGCCGCCTTTGTCCCCCGGCCTGAGCGACTTCAACCAGGTGAGCGGCTCTCTCCGCAGGTCAACTGGACGCGCGGCCTTCTCTCGAGCAGGGCTTATCGCCTTGGCTGTGGCTTCGAGACAATCGCGCTCACCCGAACATTCGAATGCGCGCGCCGACGACTTCGAAAACTCGCTCTCGTGCGCTCGTTGGCATTGCCCCAGTTGATATACGCGCTGCTGGGAAAATACGCGCGATTCGCGAGATAGACAAGAAATTTTGAATGGAGAAAACATCACACCCGTTATTGCCGGATTAGAGATGGGAGACGACTGAATTTGGGATAATGACTCATTGAATTGATGTAGCTAAGATAAACAGCTTAGGAATCTCAATTCAAAATAATCATTCGTTGATCCTAATCTCTCAGTATTTTACACAGACTTGCATGCAGACAAAGTATCCCTTGCGTTGTGAGGGGAAAAAATTAGATTCTCGTCAAATTTTCGAAATCGAACCATGCAGAAATTGTACTATTCGAACAAGTTGATTGACGCGTAATGTAGACACAGTATTTCCTTATCGCGTTTCTCCTCGATCGCGATCCGCAATAATCGTAACTCCATACAGAGCGCCGGACGGTCGTATCTGCCAAATACGAAGGCAAGGTAACGCGGGATAGACACAAAGATACGCTACTCATGAGAAATCCAAAATCAAACGGAATCCCATTGAAGAGCGGACAGCGCCGTGCGCGCAGACCCAAGACCGAGGCAAGCGTGGAATAATAAAATCCGTCGCTACCCGGCAGTGCCACGGCGCGCTCGACAATCTTTATGGCATCACCTTGCTTCGTCACGTTAAAACTAACGACTCTTTAAAAAGTCCTCAAACGCGCGAATTAGCATTCACACGTACCTCGCGTGCGGCTCGGGTTTTTCGATTCCCTCTTTCTCTCTCTCTATCTCTCTTTTCATCCGGCCGATTGATCGGAATAGTCGGTACCAAAGGTGATTTGCACTCGACGAAAGCAGTCTATGTCGGCAATGGTAATTACCGAGGAGGACTCTTCTTTTGCGTCATTTCGTCCGTAGCCTCGCTTGAAGAAATGTCGAGCGATGCGCGATCGGAGCTTCGCAGGATGCGCACATGTGAAAGGGAGCTGAAAAAATATTCATTAGCAAACGCTGATTTGGTTACTCATCCTCTATACCATTGAATTATAATCTAGGTACGTTTATTTATTTTTTTTATTTTTCATTAGCCGCGAGTCAAGGATTCGAATGCTTTAGCGAGCTGAGAATGGTATATTTTCTATAATTAACGTCCAGACCTTATCCCACATATTTTCGCTGGTCGTAAATTATTTTACAATGTATACATGTAAGATCCCTTCTTAGAGGGAAAAAAATCAATGAGATCGCTAACGAGCAGTCATCAGAATTATTTTTTCGCGAAGACTAATACTTAGTATGAATGTTGACAGAGAGTAAATATCAGGCTTTAACGATACAGGCGCAGATTGTTGTTTTTCTTTCTTTCTCTTCTCGAGAATACAAATGTGCCATGTAAGAATTTTTTATGAATATTTTTTTCCGACCAACGTTCAAAGATCGAGCGTGGATTATATTATACGGGGGGTAAAAAAAAAATAATCACCCGAGTGATTCAAACGCGCAGTTTCAGTTTTTCCAATAAATTTTTTCCCCTCCCCGTCTATCGCGCATCACTTTTCCTCGTCTGGAAGCTCAATAACGTTTTTCCATCCGCAATGAATCCGAAAACGATCGCGCGACAAAGAACCGATTCGAAATATATATTTTAACGCAACGACGTTTCGCGAGAGTCTCTCCCTTGACACAAAAGAAACCTCGGCGCTCGAGTTGGATAATGCGCTGAGACAGAGGAGACTTTCGCTTTTTCATCTCTCGAAAAATTCGAGCACGCGAAACGGTAGACGAGCCCGGATGGAGAATACAAGAGTCCCGCGGTCGCACTTGTACCAGCTGTGTATATACACTGCGCAACCGAGCGAGTCGCGAAATAACGAGCGTTGACCGCCGAAAAAGTGCGCGCGTAGTAGTTCCGGATTGCACATACCTTGTGGCCGGCCTATCGAAATTCCGGACACGCGTCGCATCCTCGATTTTCCCTCCGATGATGAACCGAGCGACTCTCGCGCTTGCCACACGCTCCGGCGCTCGGAAAATCATCGGGTGAGAAAAATAATCCACGATCATTTCGAGAGCCTCGTGATTATCGCTGCGGTCTATAAATCTTGGATGATGAAGGATCATTCGGGCTATTGCGAGGCGTTGCGTATTTTTTTTTAATCAAGCGAAGCGAACCGCCAGTGAGCACATCCAGTGGATATAATTTATGTTATAGGGTGTATAATGTAGGAGCAGCCTGCTAAGCGATCAATTGTTGGCACTGCGTCTGATAAAGATATGCTTCTGTCGTATCGTTTACGACTCGTACTCTGTGTATAACATTCGTCATATTCATAAAATACGTGTAATTTTGATGTCAGTATCTCGAGGAAACTATTATACGCCACTATGAAAATTTCAATTATTTCCGCCAAGTCTAATGAAAATTCGAATAATACAAAACATTACGGAAAATTCCACTTTTTCAGTTCGTTTCAATTCATATTGTTGCACGGCAAGTGATTATTTATAGTAAGATGTAAAAAGAAATCTGAACTTTCGTTTTTACGCACAATCAAAACTTTCATCGAAATACCGGTTCAAATTACATTATCTATACAAAAATGTTGGAATACAAGTGTGCATATAAATTATAATAAAATTAGCATTATTTCGGGAAGCAAAGTTTGGCCGGTACCATTTGGAAAAGTCAAGAAACGTTGGGTTCCTCGTTGAGATCTGTGAATGTAAACACGTGATATATTCAAAACATCGAATTCTTATCTAACAGTGTTGACCAACATTCGTTTGGTGCTTATTAATAGTAGTCGTAGTAGCCGAATTTGAATACCGCTTTGTCAAACATTCAATTCACGCATTCCACAAAAAATCGGCCGTTTAAACTCACCAACGAGTATGAAAAAGTGAGTAAAAAACGAGATCTTTCATCCACAGTACCAATTGATACACCCGTGTTTATAAACAAAGAGACACAGACAAAACATTTACATCAAGAATGAAAAAACATCGTATTTGATGCTTCTTACTGAGTGAAAAGTTTAAAAGAACAAGAATGGTAACATGTTTACTAGATTTTTTAGTGGAATGCGGGGACAACTATAGATGATAACAGTAAACTTTACTATCCAAAACCTAGTAATCATTACTAGAAAAAAAAAATTACATTCATTATTTGATTTGGCGTAGGGCATTCTACTAACACGTACTATACTTTTTTAGTATAGTAAACTTTCTTACAATTTACATAGTAAACGGCATTAGCATTACTATCCGTAATTCGAACCAACTGAAAATAGAGTACTCTGTGTTATAAAATGTAGTAACGGCTACTAGGTTTTCCTCCACAAAGTTTGATTGGTAATTTTCTCAGTGTACGAAGAGGAGAACGTTTCGATTGTATACTGAATTTTTTTCTTACAAAAATGAGTTGCACGTTTCAACTAAGACTCGCAGAGACATTGGTCTACTTTGATCCACGAGAAAACGTCGAAACGTATACTTCGACGAGAAAATGTTCCAAAGTGATTCTCGATAAAATTTTCGAAACATGTTGTTCTTCGTGCGGGCCATATCGACGCGTCTCTCACCTCGATAAAGCCAGTCTGACACTAGCCGAAGCGATAAAGTAATCGGACGCAAGCACCATAATCTGCCGCGCGTCGCTGCCATCCCGAAATACGCGAACTTTCACTGCGAGAGTTTCGACGGCGGGTGCAATGTCGTCGAACCAACCGGACACAGTGGGTCAAAGGCCGAGCGCGCGCGCTCGGCTCATTCATGAGCTACAGCATGTGGATCCGACCGATTGCTCCTCCCGAGCGGCGGGATCTTCGAATTCTAGGAAATCACGATGCCAACTGCGACTAGACTGTGTATTTAAATGAGACGCACGTGGATCATTGCGAGATGCTGGATACGAGGAGTTTCGAAAGGCGCGTCTGTTTCGAAATACGGTTTAATGCTTGGACGATACGGATATTTTCCCAGGCTGGACATTGTTTGGCGAACACCCATCGTCCATTCGTACAGCTGCTGACAGATTCACATTACCGCGGCTGGATTTTCAATTTCGAACGGTTCGACGAGCAGACCGATCTCCTGCAGATGTTTTTATGTCATAGGTATAATTGTAGGAAGAGTAGAAAGCGCCGTAGTTGGATTCCCAATCAAGCTTCGTTCGAATGTCATGACTGCGTGATGCATCGCGATCGACAGCTGGCGAATTAAAGCTATTACAACGATTTATGCTCCAAAGTTGGATGAGAGAGAGAGCCTCGTTTATCATAGCCCCGGCGTCTGTGCCGCGTAAGTAGTAACGGCGAGCATTGGTTGGACGTGATTGCTTTTAAAGGACGCAACAACCATGATGATTACAGCTATTATTGCAAACACCAGCCGCCAGTAACTTCCACAACGTCACGACAATTCAGTTCGCTATAGCTGATCCTATGTATAGTCATCGGGCTCCGCGGGATCTTCGTTAATCAAGAGCCAAGTTGGCGGCTCGCTCGATGCGTTGGTCCGTGGAAAGCAGCGTGCGGCCGATTCGCACCCACGCGATCGCCAATGACAAGTTGCCGCGAGTGTATACATATATGTGCAAGCGACACCGGAAATGTCATAAGAGAAAAGTGCCCTAGGCTAACCTCTCTATAACGGATCTCGGCCCGAGCTTGTTTGTACATCGAGACGCGCGGCCTCTCAGCTTCGGGACCGATATCCCATTGTCTACATCCAGTACATCCGCGAGTGTGACTTTATGTATATCCTAAGCTTACTGACCTCATTGACTATACTACTGTTTCTTTCGGGCCGAACTATCGCCGGACACTTGGGTGATTTTTGTTCCACACCCGTCGAGCGTTTGCACTTGGATAAATAAAACACTTGGTGGATCCACTGACACTATTCGAATCACGTTCAAGGTTTCCATATAAACTAATTCCTTCGTTTTGATTATTCTAAATATTAGCACACGAGAACTATCAAGTCAATGGGATGATAATGATAATTTAAAGAACTTCCAAGTAAACTGTCGCGTTTCTGGCCCATGCCTATCGTGATGAAACTTTTTGATGTAGCCTACAGTTGATATTGGTATATAAAAACCAAGCTAAAAATGTTCACATTAATTTGTCACTCAAAAATCGATAGACCCTTCCCGGATTTATATTTTAAGTTAAAAGTAAAATTGTTCAAATTTAAGTTTGTCGAATTTAACTCGAACAACACAGAGCGCATACAGGTTATAACGTTACAAAACTCGATGGAACGGACGAATGTGAGAAGTGTAAAAAAAAACAATTCTTCACGGACTCCAGCCCTGACCGCGGCTATAAATTTTATATAAATACCAATCGATTACTCAATGCGTGGATTAATAATTCAGACGTCTTTCGTATCGCACAAACTTATGCATAAATTCAGACCATCACACCAAACTTTATATACTCGGACATATAGGTAAGAGTTCGTCTCGACTCGCTTGCCAAGCGGTGAAGATTAATATACGCTCGACGCTTTGCTGCTGCCTATGGTGTATCAGAGAAAAAAAAAGGCAAATGCACGTATGCACGACGAGGGGAAATTACCGAAATCACAGTGAGTGAAAGGTTCGCTTGAGCTGCGGTAAACGGGAATCCCTGGACGTATCCCGAGCCATGTCATGGGAGTCCACGTGACTATAAAGAACCCACGACAAACCGGATTCCCTGTCCTTCTGATACGAACTAAGTGACGCTCTCTCTCTCTCTCTCTCTCTCTCTCTCTCTCTCTCTCTCTCTCTCTCTCTCTCTCTCTCTCTCTCTCTCTCTCTCTCTCTCTCTCTCTCTCTCTTTCGCCGGCACAGCTATGTCTTTCCGAATGCAGCGTGGATAAGCCGGGACGAAATAACAATTTTACTCGTAGCGCCGTTTCTCGGTTTTTGTTTTACTCGCACTCATGAATCTTTCCACAATTTTTATTACATGATCTTGAAGATAAAGGCAGTTCATTAGTATCGTTTACGAGGTTTAATATCGAACTGTTTTTTTCTTTCTTTTCCACTATAGCCCCGACGTTTCCACTAGACGAGGTAGATACATGTTCGGAACTTTTCTATAAAATGCGACGACTCGATTGTGTGTACGTTTTTTTTCGCCAGAGTGAGAAAATCACTCGGAATCAGGAACTATACTTATCACGTAATATAAGATATCGTAAAGTAATCTTAATTAGCCTCTTGCATTCAATTAATTGCTTATGTCATAACTAGTTACATACACAGAAGCGATGGTACGGAATAGTTCCTGAAACATTAATAATCCGAACAAGCGATATTTTTATCATTCGCTCCGTGTTTACGAGTTAGCGATATGTTCGTTTCTCGCAGAGGTCGAAATTCGTCGTTGGAAGAGACGATCACGACCGTGAAAATTAAAATTTCACCTCCCCGTTTCGTGGAGCTCGACACATGATCGCACGTATACCACGCGCATATAAAAAAAATGAATGCGTAATTTGTGAAGCACGACGAGACGTATAAGGCATAAAGCGACTTTTATTCGCGCTGAGAAAAACCAATTCCAGGTATAATCAGTGGCCAAGGTGGCCCAAGTCGAGCTCGTCTCTGGAAGACAACTGGAAGACCATGCGCTTACGGGCACATAATAAGTGTCCGTCGTGAATTGTAGCTTCTTGCGAAAGCTCACCTTTCTATATACGCACCTTCGCGCTGCGCACGGCGAAAAAAACGCGTGGCGATCGAAAAAAAAAGATAGCTAACGGAAACGGCCAGATGAGCCGAGTCAGACACAGTGGAAAGGAAGCTAAGCGCATTGAGTCGGGCAATTGTAAAATTAGAGCGAGATAATACGTCACGATTTCGATCCTTTCCCTCATTCGACTCGTAATCGGAGGCTATAGGTTACTTTATGGTGGCCGTGCACAGTCGTGGGGGAGAGGTGCACAGTCGTGGTGGAGGGAAAGGCAAGTTTCCGGGATATATATAGAGTCGGTAAAAATGAACGAGATGGCTCATTTTCTCTCTGTGAAATTCATCCGGCGGGAATAAAAACCGGCTGACTCAGTTGAAGAATCTGCGTCAATCGTGAAGTGAACACTGCGTCATCTGTGAGTTAACTCTCGCTATGAATACAATAATTGAGAGTTGAACTTCGAATAAAATGATATAGTTGTTATCTAAGATTCTTTTGATCAGGATTGGTTTGAACTGCAAGTACGATCATACAGCCCCAAATTCAATGATCATTTTGAACGTCATGTTCTCATGATTGGAAGTTTTCCTAAACCATAAGTTCATTTTATAAATAAGCAGAACTACAAACTTCCACGGCAACATTTAATATCATGCCAATGAAATTTTCAATTCCATACAATATATAACCATGAATTTTATAATTCTCTTGGAACTTTTTATTTTTCAACCATCTCGTAACGGTCAATAGTCTCTTCTTCGCGAAAAACACATTATGCTTCCGTTACTCTTTTTCTGAATATCGCATAATTAATCTTGGATTAAATTCACTCGCGTGAGCAGCAAATCCATCTATCTCATCGATAAGAGTTAGTTGATAGACTCATATTTTTTTTAACAGATCAGATTATCTTGCCGCTATCCAACTACTGGTCTATAGTTCTTTTGAAGTCTGTTATGCATATAAGCTCAAATTATATCGTGGAATTACCTCTATAATCTTATTGATCTTGCATATACATAAAGAAAAAATGTTGTTGAAAAACTATATGTATGTTTTTTATTTAGGCATGAATTCTCGTTCTTCGATGAATGATTACATTAATCACTGTGAGTTCTTATACGAGCAATTAAATTTCTAATTAGCACAGGTAATATCATTTTTCAGAAACGATAATCCATGTAAAATCCGAGTAAAATGAAGCTATTAAGAAGTTCCACGAGGAAGAAAATAAAAAAAACTACAGTCAAAGTGAAACTCCTTGGGCGAATGATATAAAAGTCCGCCCAAAGAATAAATATCGTGAGAGAGTTCTTGTTTCGCGTGAATTTCAAACGTGGGGTTCTGCACAAACAGGTACTCCAATTATGATATGGTATTACGTTGCTCCCATAAGTGCGTAATATGTAGAGCAAACTTCGACGACGCTGGTGCGCGTAAAAGTGAGAAAGAGAGAGAGAGAGACAATATACTCGATTTCTTAAATGCGATCGACAGACTGGAATTAATCCAGTCCCATATCGATTCTCGTGCGTGACCTTGACAGCGTATAATATCCCCGTGAAATGAGGTAACGCGCGCTGGAGAAATTCGCCAGTTTCGCATATGTATATACTTGTATCGCTGTCTCTCGTTCAAGGGCTGCTCGAGTCGTATTTTCCCTCAGTACGTACAAGATAAAAACCTGGTCAAGATCAAGTGACAAAAAAAAACAATCCATCCAGACGAGTTGAATCCATGACAATCGTGTAATCGGCATTTCGTAACTCGGGCGCGAGTTATAGAAACTCAAATGAATGTGTAAAATCGCGATTGAACGCGAGAGCAGTCCTTCCAGCGTGGCGCGGTCGCGCCAAACGAGCCGGAATAAACGAAAGCAAAAGAGAGAGAGGAGAGAGAAAAAAATAGAGGCGCGTGTATTGAAATTAGTGGAGCGAGAGCCGGTGCACCGACGCTTCCGGGAGGAAGATTCGTATATATAGAATCGCGGGGAAAGCCGTTACACCGCGATCGCGCGGCGCACGCGACGCGTGCTTTTTCGCGCAGTCGTGCTTTACTGTTTTTGAAGAACCTTGGCAACGCGGTTGCCTGCGACGGTATAGGGGGATTTTAGAGTGCCGACACGTGGCCGTGACACTGAGATAAACATCGTGGAGCGACTCACTCGCATTCTTCGCTCGTTGCCTTTTTTTTTCTTCAATTCTATTTGATGTTTACAAAGAACGTTCCTATTTCGAGTATTATTTGATCTTTTTCTACCAATGCCAAGCGTGAGCCAATTGCGAGATGAACCATTAAAACATTACATTGCATTAAATTATGCACTTCCCAGATCGATCACACTTATCCAGAATAACATAGAAGAACCGCATAGAAAGATAAAACTGAACCAAGGTAAAGTGATTAACAACCTAAAGATATACGTACATAATTATAAATTTAAAAAAAAAATTGGAGAGAGTATTCTAAATGTTGCTTCACAAATTGAACCGTTTTTTTCGAAAACGCAAACGCTGAAGACGCTCTTTTGATTTCCATACAAGTTCAATTTTGTGGGTGGCTCTAAAACTCCTAACAGGTTACTAAATATATGAGATTTCCATTTTATGATATGAATGAAAATGTGATTTTGAATGTTAACTAGTAATTTTTTTGCGTAATGAGAAAATAAATGTATCACACTATAACTATAAATTAGTACGCAGATAGAAAACGTATTGTAAAAATGACTAATGAGTTGGTAATGCAGTGACAGACGGCAATTCTGATACTATCTACAATGAACTTAAGAAAAAAAATGTATGGAAAGATACTTGATAAAAATTACAGAACATTTTGTCATTTTTTTCCTGGGTTATTGTAAAAAGTATTATAATGGCCACGTGTCACTGGAGATATTAGAAAATAGTAATTTTTACTATATATTTTTCTCTATAATTGGAGAATTCTATTGAATTAGCTTGCCTAGTACAGTGCAATAAACTCATTATTTTGTCTTAACAACTGGTATAAATTTACTCGATATACAGGTAAGTAACGGTAGTGCGGAATCTATAACGAAGTATAACACTTTGTTGGAATTCTTCGGTACGGTATACAATTGCGCACTTGTACACTAAAGCGCGCACGAGTAATCTTTGTCATTAGCAATCCGTGATTATGAGTTGAGCATCTCTTCCTGGTATTACTTCTGTACAGATAATTGTGCAACTTCACCCGCAATATTGACAGAAATAACCAACAGACAGAGCAAAATTAAACAGTGTAAATTGTAGTTCTACTAAATTATTATTGATGAATTAAAATATTAGTTTTACTTATTGTAAAACCAACTCATGAGTTATTCGAAGATTTTTATTGATAGTTCATTGAACCATGGAATATTCATATCCTCGATATGAACTAATTCAATCCGACTAGGTTAATTGACAATTTCTTCAATTTTTATCAATAAGTATATATATCCGAATTTGATTGGGTCTTTGGGGGTTTGATTTAAATACGATTGTTAAAAAAAGGTGCTATATTAACTAGTGAGTATATCGTATCTTATTGCGGTGACCTTTATTAAAGTCTTGCATTAAGTCATTGTAAAAGATGTTACCCAACGTAAATGAGCACGAAGTCGTTAGAACTCGATATAAATTTCTCAATAAGACTCTGTCGAGTATTGAGCAATTTTCATTTTTACAAAAGATATTGTAGTTTTGATATTGTACATGACCATTTACATATACCCAAGTGAAAGTTTTGAGAAAAATTTAGTATTTAGTATTATATGAATCTATGCATCTCGTGAAGATCAATAAAACACAAACATACGAACAATGTAGTTCGATATTATCTCTTACATTTTTGTCATTATTCCGAACTAAAATATCACTCGCATAGCGTTTTTCAAATAGCCGAACGCATTAACGTAATTCATGGTTGGAGGAAAATCGCAATTGACGTAGGATCCGGAATATTCTAATGAGCCCAGGACAACACGAATTGAATTTAAATTAACAATTAAGCACAAAAAAGTTGACTGATGTTGGTTGAATCACTGAGTAAATGCATTAACAACCTTTAGTATGTTCAAGTGCATCGTTAGTGCAACCTCAATCATACCGATCTATGGCGTCATTAGTGTTTATGTGGAGAATCGTTAAGATCAATGATCTTTGAACTCATCAAGAAACGTAACACTCGAGTTAATGACCGTTGGAAAATGTTAAAATTTTGTATTCGCAAAAGCCCTCAGCGAAAAATTCAACGGTTTGAACGAAACAAGCCACTCTGAAATCGAAGATTCTCATAACATATTAGCAATGTCATTTTAAATGTGTCTATTTAATTCTGTTATTCATCAAAACTTTTCAATTTTTTACAGAAAGATGCCTGCCCTGAAACTATTTGGGCGAAAATGGCTTGCCGCCACAGATGATCTCGTTTATCCTGGTCTATTCGAAATATTCATTCGAATAGTATGGTAAGGAAATCAGAATCAGTTTATCACGTATTCCGAAGCGTGTCGGGAAGACTTACAAGATCAATGTTAATCTAATTTCTTTTTTTAACCAACCACACGAATTTCAAAGTAAAACGAGCATATGACTGTCCATTTTTCATTTTTTACTTCATCGCGTTTAATTTTTTTTAGCTAAAGAATTATTTCATCGAGGTAATATAAGGCCGTACAGAATGTGTGCATTTTTTCAGGTTCATATTGATAGGAATTGCTTGCATCAAGTACTACCCGGAGACATGGAATTGCCGGTCAGGTGGAGTTCTCGTGAGAGTTTTCCTCGTGGGCGAGCTGACTTTGCTTGGAATCATAATAATTCTGCTAGTATTCATAGTGAGTCACAGTGCGCGTGGCTCTATAGTTGACACTTACGCACGTCGACATGTCCAGACTCTTCTCACTTTCAAGTAAGAACTATCATTGTATTTTGCTCCTCAATGAAAAATCTTGAGATGATAACAGCGCGTTATTATAGAGGGATATGTTGGACGGTTTCTTTTGTAAACTTTGTTAATTTTTTTTTTGTAACTTTTGAAAATATTGTAAAGTTGATCTTTACGCGATAAAATTATCGAACATACGTGTTTCTTGCGTATTGGAGCCACGCGGTCTATAACACATGTATGCATACAAAACGTTTAATAACGTGGGTATCGCCGTCAAAACCATTTATTTTGGGTGAAGTCCCTTTGAAGTAGAAGCTACATTTGAAAATACATCATTGAAATTTTTCCAAACCGAGATAAACAAATCATGTGTCTACATACTTCAAAGGTCAGGAATTTTCGGGACTTTCTATTAATGTTCCCTAGCTTCCGTGTTTTGAAATCAGTCACTCGAGACCGAAACTACCTAAAACGTGAAGAACATACTCGAAAACGGAAAGAGCGAGAATTCACAAACTTTATATGACATTCTTGCAATTCTAATTTTACCCTGTTTCTATCGTCATACACTGTTCAAAAGTTCGTCAATAAAACGAAAACAACTATTGCATCCATACAATAACCCAATCAAGTAAAGTTCCACGTTTAATTTTGAATTGGGGATCGATACGTAATCATTATAGAGAGTAAAATGTGTGTGGCAAAAGAGAAAAACGGGCATTCGTGAATTTTGGAAGAAAAGCGACATACAGATCGTGTATGGTTGTAGGATACTGCTGATCCTGCCGGAGATCCTGTGGAACATCCTGGGCACGGTATGGCTGTGCAGCGAGGTGGTGCAGTGCAGCCGGGAGCACTACACCCTGGGCGTGGTGGAGGCGCTGGTGCTGTTTGACTGGGTACTGATCGGCCTGACGATTCTCGGGCTCGCGCTCATCTTCGACCCGCTCGGCTCGCTGGGTCTGAAGGACGAGGAGCTCGAGGACTCGGAGGAGCACGGCAAAATATCTAAGATATGGCTGCGCAGGTGCAAGTTCTTCTGGTGGATGAGGCAGGACGAGAGCGCCTCCGAGACCTTCCAACACGTCGCTGGTGAGATATTCAGATAAATTAGCTTAAAGCGGCCCATCCGATTCTTTGACGTGTGTATAGATTTCATCGAGCGATCGCGAATATCGGCACTTGGCAATCGAGGCTTGAACTTTTTAAAAATTGATGCGATGAGACGGAAAAATAATTTGTCAACTTACAGATTCTGAACGAGTTGTGAAATTTTATTTCACGTAGTTGTAGGTGAAAAACCGTAAGATTACGATAAAATAGTAATATGGTAACGGGATGAATCGGATTATTTTTTTTTTTGATATATATATTTATTCAGAGAGGAAGGATGTGAGAATTATTTATTCGCACAGCATTTTCAAAGCGTACATAACCCGCACGAAATGTCTTGGATAAATTGTTTGGGCGTGCAAGCAATAATAAGACAATTTCCAGAGTCGTTACATAAGCATTTATGCGTACAAGTGAAATATTTCAAAATAATATATATAGTTCTAAGACATTCTAAGTGTATACGTATGTACACTGGAAGCTACACGTCAGAAGGAATCACAATCACCATCCAGTCATCTTTCAATCAATAGCAACTACACGTCACATGTGGGTCAAACTCAAATTAGATCAATTCGTCGTAAAACCAATCTATGCAATGCTCAATTACGCAGGTCTTACTCGGCTTTCTTATACGGATCATTCCGCGACTCTATCTCACTGGTTGTATACTTGTGTCGAACGGAGCTATATGAAATATTTCGATTTAGAAAGTACAGTCCGAACAAAGTGGATAATTGTTTTCTCGTAAGATATATATACGGTAATGGAAATATTCGTAATAAGTCACGAGATTACGTGCGTTACGTGCTCCGATAAAAAGGGAAAACCAGGGATTATATACCAATCCGTGTTACATTTTCAAATTATTTCAGGACTGTTAAGTGCACTGTTTCGAGGAACAGATCTGGTGCCCTCGGACGTCATGGCCGGATGTATTCTGCTGAGAGTCAGGCAGAAACGTGAAACTCTCGAGCTAAGAAGGCTAAATATTCTCGAACGGCCCAAGTATATCGTTGGTACGGACATCTCTCTTTTCCTATATATATTTATTCAACACACTAGACAAATCTTAGACTTGTGGATTCAAGTTTTTATATTTCCAACATTTTTTGTGTACAAGTCACAAACATCGTGGTTTTCTTCTCAGAATGACTGACTCCATAACGAAAAAAAAGTAACGTTGCTGGTGGACGGTACTCGTTGCCGTCTCCCGAGTAATGTTACTATTAGCCGACTCTACTAATAAAACTCTTATCCGTCAGAATTCCAACTAAAATTGACCATCATTAAAACCATATAATCGCAAATATGATTATATAATAACGCTCAAAGAGCTCGTAGCGTTGAGAAAAAAAAATAAAGGAAACGTGTATATTATTTTATTGCAGATGGGCAGGTGATGTTCTCGGGAACACCCGACTGGATGTCTCTCGAGTGGGCGTTGCACTTCATCCAGTTGTCAATAGCGTCTTACAGCTGGCTGTTCGTGATCTACAGGCACGCGTGCACCGGCTGCTTCCGTCTCGTACGCGAGATGACCTGTTGCTCTTGCTTCAGGTACGAGAAATACTTCTCCTCGAGGAATAAGCCTCAAGTCGAACTATTCAGAGACGACTCCGAGTCGTTGCTTTATGAAACTAAACTGCGTTACACGCGAATCGGCATACCACTTCGCCCATTCATTATTCGGAACCCTTGATACGCTTCGCTGCAAAAGCGTTAATTTAAAATTCAATCCCAAGAGTTTCCGCGTTTCGGCCAAATCAAAGGAGTCCTTTATCCCGTGGACTTTTTTCGTTTAGCGCACGTACGCGACTTCGTACGATTGAATTAATGAGAGGCCCCTACTCCCCCGTCCCGTTGCCCAACCATTGGGATCGAGGCTGCCAAGGCAAGCGCAATTAAACGGATGCGCGAGCGAGGACCGGAGAGCGAAGCTTCTGAAAATTCATTATTATCACCGATGAAAGACAAACAAATATTCCGGGCAAATATATATATGAGACACGGGCGGCGAATAACGACACGCGTTAATAAACTTGCTCCGCTGGCGCGCGGTGTAATCGCACACGGAAATGGAAATCATAATCGTTGCATTGAAATGTAAATCAATCCTCGAGCACAACTCAAGCGCGTAACGTATATGATAAGCGAGGAATAACGAGCGCCAGCCTGTGATATGGAAAACTATTTCGGACGGCAGAAGATCGTCGTTTCTTATACAATATCCCATTCATTAAATCGTGTATGCGACATTTTGAGAGTCTTTCGAGCGCCACAGTAGAAAATGTCGAGTTCGGTTGGACGGTTCGCTCGGTCCCCGGCCGCGCGCGCTCGGTCGCTCGCTTTAACGAGCACACGGCAAATGTGAAAGTTGAATTTCCCAAATAATTCACCAGCCAAAAGCGGATCTTTCCATTATCATAATCGTATACACTCATATATTTTCATCCGACGCTCGGATTGTATACACACCACGCGATCAGGATCACACGATCAGAAGCCGCATCTTCAATCGAGAATTTTCTCGCTGGCGGAATTCTCGGAGAAATTCAATTATATACATGTATAGGATTTCTCCAGTCGTCAAATAGATTCCTCTTGATTGAGAAAAAAACATATTTGTGAATATATCAGTGTCTATATTCTCCAATTGCACTTGCGTGGTTTCGCAGGACAAAACGGAATACAGTGCTGGACGACAACTGCTGCCTGTGCAGCCTCGCGGGCGTGAAGGCGCTGTCGAAGCTCTCCGAGGACGACATCTTGTTCGCGTCGTTCAGGAACCACCTGTGCGAGGTGAGAGAATCAGGCCGTGGACTATTAGACTCGCGAGAAAAATTTAGAATTCACAATTGTACTCGTGTGTTTTTAGATACCCTTCTGCGTACTGGCCGACCACAAGACCTCGAGCATCGTCATCGTGATCCGGGGATCGTTGTCTCTCCGGGATATCATTACCGACATCGCCGCTGCCTCCGATTCGTTCGAGGTCGAGGGCCTTCCACCCGGCAGCATGGTAGGCATTATCGCGTCACCCTACAATTCATTATTGTCAATGTTTCAATGGACACCGAAGTTATTGAGAAAATTCGATGTTCCTAGGCTCACCGAGGGATGATAATCGGAGCTAGAGTGATACTGAAGCAGCTCGATCAAAACAAAGTACTTGAAAATGCATTTAAAGCGTATCCTCATTATGGCCTCACTCTTACAGGTAATTGTCGTATTTTAAACGAGCATAAAACTTGACGAGTTGTTCAGAGTTATTTAATGTTATTGCATATCATTGTTCCAGGACACAGTTTAGGTGCTGGTTTAGCCATATTATTGGGAACGTTAATCCGTCCTCTTTATCCTCATCTCAGGGTATACGCTTTTTCAACACCTGGTACGTAAAGAAAATGAAAACACTCCGAGCTTGTATAGCTTTGCAGTTTGAATAGGCAACTTATTACTCACAATTGCAGCTGGATTGTTGAGCCGGGAAGCCGCAAGGGTGACCGAAGAATTCGTTTTAACCGTAGGATTGGGTGATGATTTAGTCATGAGACTAGGCGTTGACAGTATAGAGAATTTCCGAACATCGTTACTAATTACGCTGCAAGCTTGTAGGCTTCCAAAGGTGAGCCAATGAAATACACATAATATGTTTATAGTAATTTATTGTGTTATAAGTCTTGATTGGATTATTTTGATTTTTTACAAATATAAAGTCCATCGCATTCGCACGATGAAATTTTCAAAGTATCAAACATTAATACCATTTATATGTATTTTATATTTATTAATTACAGTATAGAGTAGTTCTGAATGGATTTGGATACATGTTGTTCGGAGTTCCCGACAGAGATTTGAATAGGACATGGAAAAATGGCAATACCACGAACTCCATTCCAGGCCATTTACCTCTACTTTCTGTAGCATCTCCAATGCGCCAAACGGTAAAAATATTTGCATTATAACAAGTTCATATGAAAATACAAACGTTCAAGCATTTGCGAATGAGAAATATACTTATAACTAGTTACTTTTATACATTCACAATTCCACTCAGTCCGAATATTTTCAATGAAAATATTTATTTTCCTGGATAGATTAATAAATTTCCTTAATCTAATAAATTTGAATACATTCCATTTCTTTTATTCGAATTTGGAATAATTACGCTGATTACTTTGAAATTTACATTAAAACAATGTTATATTCTCAACAACCCATTCTTGGGTTGTACAAGATGGTACATCTCGATCTCGCAACTATATCACAAAAGATAATTTTTCTTCGATTGAGATGCTGATTATGAGACAATTCATCATGAACAGAGTCGAGTAACTTTTACCAAAAATACTTGACTATGAATCTTGCAAAGATTACAGCATGAAAAGAGGCATATACTGTCGAGCACCATATAAAATGTTAAAATATTGACTTCAGCAAATGTGTCATTAACAAATATGACCTTTCAGGAAACGACAATTTTAGAAAGAGATGTAACGCGGAGACGATATTCGAAAGTCAGACTCTTTACAGGGGGAAGAATTCTGCACATAACTCGGTGTAAGCTAGCATCAAAAGAGAAGAAGAGGTATGTAAACTATACATAAGCAATTGAATATTTACATTAACGGATGTACATACACAAAACGCTTTAATCGATAAAATTTGCTTGTTGCAGGAAAAAAAAGAACAAAGAGAAAAAGTTCAAAATGCGATGGGCAACTGCAGAGGATTTTATGGAACTGTCTGTGATGCCCCGTATGCTCCTCGACCACTTGCCAGAAAATCTGGAGGAAGCCCTAGAGATACTTATCAAACAGCAAGAAGAACTACCTGTGATGTTATGATTCCATGTGGATCAACCAGATTCATTGGGCCTTCGTCACAGAGCGATTGGACGGAACTGAATTTGATTATCCAGAGAAAATCCGAAACAGGAGTACTAACTCGCGCGCGGCAGTATTTCCTCAAAGTCGTTGTCAATTACGACTAAGCCTACTCAACTTTTTATACGCCTTATCCATGTACATAAATAAATTTCTAGACTTAATTAAATAAGAAAATAATGCTGTTAATAATGCAACAACGCATCAATCTCTTATTATGATTAGTTCGAAGTAATGATAACGAAAATTGATCTGTAAATAAATTTCGAATTTGTTCTTGCTATACGTTGGTACTTTTATATAGTCTTTTTATAGTATTTACTAGTTAACGAATTGAAAGAGCGTACTTATATGCGATTTGTAAAAATTGCCTCCATGTGAATAAAAGAAAAACATAACATGGCAAATTAATTGATAAATAGTTTCCCCTTTATATTAACGGTAGATATCATACATAATCAAGTTCCTATGTAACCCGGTGATGTACTATACGAGAACCTATCAAGATGACTTTGTGAACCGAAACTATGCGACATGAAACTTTCATCCATAAAATCATCTTCATCACATTCAGACTTTCTAGAGTTATCCGCGACGTTGTTAATTAGACTCTGACTGTTATTATACAAAGGCGTTATCCGGTGTCCACTAGTTAATAAAAGATAAGGGTCGAAGGGGAAAAATGTGTCCAACCAATTGATACAACGATTCGTAGTTTGGAGAATCGGAAGATTACTTCGCGAATTCCTTTCAATAACGGTATAACAATACGCTAACTGATACTTTCTCGTAACTGCGGCGAAATTTTGAACAACTGCTGATTGGCAAACCTTGAGTGGATTTAATCTGCACGTCACTATTTTGTTGAGATTAAGGCCTTGGAGAAACAGCAAATCTGAAAATTCATTTCGATTCAGTTACATTTGGAATTTCACAAATATGAAAAAATTAATTCAACAATTGTTTCACAACTCACTTTTCTTCCCATCGATTATGTCTTTGTGCCTGAATGCTAATAAATAAAACATCGCTTGACAGACTGAATAGAAAACAGAGTGTACTCGAACGTCACTATTAGCACACTCTAAGCTGTCTTGTGAAGAAATATAACTGTGGATCCATGTAGACATTTCTAATAGAACACTTTGGATAATACTAAAACAAATTTATTCATTTTTTATAAGCTGTGGTTTAAGAAACTGAATCAAAATTGGAATTACAAAGACCATTACTCACCCTGGAGAGATAAATGTAGCCCTGGCTAGTAGACTAGCAACATAAGACACAGCCGATTGTCTCAAAATAGGAGCTACATTTGGATTTGACACTTTTTGCCATAACCATCTTATAAATGCTTCTGCTACGGTTGGTTTGAAACTACAAAAGTAGAACATAACAAACTGTACATGATGACTGGCATGAGTAGGTAAGATCATCATTTCGAAAGTGTAAATCAAATCGTTATAAATGCTTCTTAATGAATCAATTTGTATTTGTCCTTCAACGTGGCAGCAGTCGTACACATATGATAGCACCTGCTCCATGCACACGTCCAACATTTGAGCACCTGGATGTTTCATTTCTGTTATGATAGGTTTCTTACTAGTATTAGCTAATGTTGTTTCATCTAATTTGAATATTCCCTCATCGTCGTCTTCTTCCATTTCATCATCCTCATCTTCAAAGTTTTGAATTTCCGATGGAGAAACGCTTACATCTAATGCCACTAATCTGAATGATGGAAAAATTTTTTTTAATTATATGGCATGGATAAAAGAGAGATAAGAATGTGGTTATCTAAATATAAAAGATTTAAATAACTCAGAATCATCAATTATTCGATTTGCTATACTAATTAAACATATCAGCTTTGATAAATATTAAAATAAATTATGGATTTTATTTATTATAAACGAAATTTGTAACGAAAATCAAAGTTCAAGTGATACATTACCTGTTTATTATCAGACTAAGTATGTCTCTCCTCAATTGTGGAGCATAAGTTATTGTTTGAAGTAGGGCAAAAACATACTGCTGGTGTACCAAAGTTCCTCCTGATATGTGAGGATAAAGTGATGTGAGGCTCTGAACAAGAATTTCACTACACCTGAAATTTATTTGTGATAGATAAGCCAAAATATTTTCTCAAAAGTTCATGGTTCAAATTATACGTACATTGGTATAATTTTCAAAAACTTCCTGAATAAATCATGAATATGTTTTGTCTTTTGCAAATAGCTGTCAGGGCATTTTCCATCAACCCACTGTAAAGCACCTTCATCATCTTAAAAAAAAGTATGATTGTAGTATTTTGTTTCATAAAAATCAATTTGTTTAACAATCAATTGATTAAGTTATATATACTCACATGTTCTGAACTGAAATACAAGTTTATCAATAACTAATTTTGAGTGATAAATGTGTGTGCACATTAGATCTTCAATGAACTTTTTAAAGCTAGCCACTATTTCTGGAGATCTACTTGTCCAATCCATATTGAGCAAGACTTCAATAAGCAGTTTGTGAGAAACGCCAAGCATTAGCATACATTCTTGAAGATCCTTCAAGAGCTCAAGTAATTCATAATCCTGAAAACAGAATTCATTTAAATCAATTGAGTTAAAAATTTATTGAGATAAAATTAACTAATTTTTAAGCATCAACATGAAAAATTGAGAATTACTGATCATAACATGAAGATACATATTATGAAACAGTTTATATGCAATGATACATAGTTCTCTAATATTCAGATAAGATAAGAGTAAAAATTACATTGGATCATCAGAATGTCATACCTTAACATTACTATCTCTAAGTATACAAATCATGTCTTGGTATGCTTGACGATCGCAACCATTTTCATAATTTATGAAAATTGTTTTCAAATTCCCTGGCAACTTGAAACATATTCTTTTTTGTGCTCCTACTAGTTTGGACCTGACGCCAGATCCTTTGAGAATGGAAGCCACACTACTTATTCGAGATGATACAACAGACATCTGAAAAATGTTAATCATATAGGATTCAACTTCTTCAATAGAATAAGTACCTATTTCCTTAGTCAAACTCACAGCTAGTTATGAATTACAATTATGAAAGAAATAGACAGGTTCTTTTATAATTCTGCACAATATGGTGCAATGCAATGATCATAAAACATAGGAATTTTCAATATTTACTGAAAGACAAAAAAATTATGAAAACGCGAATTAAAGTTTACACCGACAATCTAAATCATCTCAACCGGAACAAGAAACAAACTACACGCCAACAATTACGAAACCACTGTAGCATGTGCCATACGTTCGCGTCTGTCTAGGTTATGTCAAGTGAAAAAATCTCACTCACCGTTGCTCTTAATTCTAAAACAACTCAACAAATAAACAAACTCAGAGTCCTCCGAGTCCTGGAATTATGGGCACAATTATAACACGGCCGATCACTAATTTGACAAGCCAATTCAAAATAATTCGAGCTCCGACGCCGCAGCATGACCGCGTGCTCGCCGCGCGCAGTTCAGCCACGAATATTCACTGTCCGCATTATTGCCAGCATGATTGCCAGCATGCCAGCCGCCCAACGTGCGCCGCATGCAATGCGTGTGCCTCTCTCTCAATCTCGCACAGCTGGGGATCTCAATCCTCAATGAGAGCGACAGAGATGACAAATCTTCCTGTCACCCATCATTCCAATAATTTGTTATAGAGTTTCGCTTAGAGTATCCAAGATATGTTTTAATTTTAGTAGCCCAAATCAAATAATAGTCTCGTATTACTATTTTTATATTTAAACGCCGTTTCGTTCTGGTTTAATCACATACGTGTATATAGGTGATGGATATTGTTTACCTTTCGGGATATACAGCTTCAGAAGAAAATCATCAACATGTTCTATTAAATCCATTGCTTTGAATCAATGGAAAATAAATTTTTGAGGGGAGGAAATGAAATTGGGTCATGATAACTTGTAAGCTAGTTTTCTTTATTCTACATATTATCAACATTATGTTACATTTTTATTTTGTGCAATTTTATGAAAGAAAATTGAGTGAAAAATATAAATACCTAAAAACAACATTTAGCCTGTACATTACATACATTTTGAGTTAACTTAGAACAAGCATTTGTAAAAAAAAACTCAAGAAATGGTGAGGTTACAAAGTTGCTGGTAATCCCTGAATTTTTGTCCCTCTGCCCTAGGAGGGGAGTTGATGACTACTGCCAAAGTAGACTGTAAAAATTGAATAGACATTGTAAATATCAAAATTTTTGATGTCCAAGTAAGTAAACAAGAATACGTGCCTAGCATGTTTTACTTACCTCAAAATAGAAAGTTCTGGCATGCCAGGATCTGCTCCTCTCCGAAATCCTGCAATGACGCAAAAATCGAATGACTCATGTCAACCAATACTCTCAATAATCAAGCAATTTTTAATTTAACTAATTGAATTCCCATTTGAGATTGGGTACTAACCTAGATAAAGCACTGCGGGTATGAAACCCCAATGGAAAATAGTTCTGGAAGCGCTCAAGACAATGGCAATTTTCTGTTTGGTCTGTGGAGTCATCGACATTTTGTCGTTTATTTTTTGGGCGGCAATTTTGGCGAATTAATTAAATGCTTCTGGTAAATACGAATTAAATACACTTGCTCGTGCTTTTTCACTTTGGTAAAAAGTCAGAGGTTTTCCTTCCAAGGCTATAACCGCCGGGGCATGTGCCTAAAGTCAGAGGTTAGGTGTGATAATAGAGTCAAGTCGACGTGAAGTTGTCGATGATGTCATCGCGCGCGAGGCCACCAACATTAGAAACAGAAACTCACCGATATATACTCATGTGTGCGTGCGGGTCGTGCACACACATATATAGATATAGATAGACAATCGAAAATACGTGTCGACGGTGTCGACACTCGACACTTCACAAACTCTGCCCCAGTGTATATGTGTACGTTTATTTTGCAACAAGCTGGTAGGCGTTAGTCATATGTGTCATATTTTTGCATTTGGAGCAGAAGAATATAATGCAGCGAGTTTTTGTTGCCAATAATTGATGCTTCAACAATTTGACAATGGCTGATTTGACAAAAAGGATTATTTTCATTGTCTTGTATTGGATATCTGAACTAAGAAAGGTATGTATGATTTCACTTTGAAATTCCACTATAACAGTTATCAGATACCAAGCATATTTGCTGATGTGCTGTATTTAAGAGACTTTTGAGGATTACCCACAATGATCTTTTCCAGATATCAGCAGCGGCACCTCCTTTTTGTGAATGGAATCAATGCACTCCTAGCCAATATTGTTGCAAACTCAACGAGTGTTGTGATCTCCCAAATAATATAGTTTATGCAATGTATGTATGGTATTACTACTAACAGCAGTGAATAACTGACAATAAACTAATACAATATCTTTTCATTTGATTTTAGAGCTTCGATATCATTAGGATTGCTAATGGGCGCTACATGTTTTGGCTTATTCAAATGCAGACACAAAATATGCCAGCTACTGTTTATCCGATCAGAAGAATTGAAACCATTTGTATCGCCGTCAGTTGAAACATAATCTTTGTTATATTTTGTCAACTGTCATAATGATATGAAGCAACATAATAGGACTGTTTCAAGTTTATTTTGCTCCAATTGCTGCGCACATAGATCTTTCATATCCAGTATCTTCTGCAATGCTCTATGCACTTGTCTATCTTTTAATCTATTTGAAGACTAGAATATAAATTTTACAGTAATTAATGTTAACGTTTGCAAAGTATGAAATGGATAGAAAGACACAAGTACAATAGTTGATAGTTGAAATCAAACAAACAATGTTATATATCAGATCCAACATTATCAGTCAGTTAAATTGTACTACGATGTTGATGTACAATGTTAGGTAAGTGTACAATGAACAGGAAAATGCTAGTACAACAGTAAATGCAATAGTTAATGGTTGATATTGACCAAAATATATGGATCATGTATTTTAGAATTAGAATTTCATTAGAGTAACTAATGGAGATGGTTTCTCATCCATAGTGGGTTAGTTCTCACAGAACAGATTTGTCATTTTGTTACAAATCCGTTTTTTATTTGTTTATTTTTGAGAATTTAAGATTGTTAATATCCCGCAATTTATTTTTAGGGGATTCGACGAATCTCCGTGGAATTTGCATTTTACGTTATTATAAAAATTATGGACCTGAATAAATGTTCAACACGATGTAACATAAAGAAAATCACCAAAAAAATATTGTACCATATGTTATTTTTTGTAATAAAATATTATAAAATATCAGCATTAGAATTCAAAGTCCACGTCTTACTCATCCAGATATTTCACTCAATTGTGTGAAATCACGTACGAAAATATTTTTTTTAAAAAACATGAAAAGTCTCGTGATTTGGTGAAAAACAGCATGAAAAACAGGTATGATGTCTTGCATATTAATCTCATCGCTTATAAGCGGGAGGGATTCAAACAGCGTAATACTCACGTGTAGTGGCTCACCTGCTTCTGACGTCATATCGAGCTCCGAAATTTGAAAATCAATAATTGTCGGTCGTGCTAGTCGGTGCACATGACAGCTCGGGGAAGGAAATGGCTGTCATGCCAAAACATAGAGTTAATTACGCACCGTCTGTGATCTATTAAGTTAATAAGGAATAAATATACGTCTTCGAAAAGTATGTCGCGAAGCACAAAGTGGAAACTCGCGATCGTTGCTGGAATTTCCAAATGTTTAGTTTACGTATGTGTGCTCATCTCCCGATCCCAGATGTCTGGGTCACGTTGTGTCGTGTGCTTCATCAACTCTCTTTTGTTGATATATGCTAATTTTTCATTAAATCTGATTTCATAACACCCACGTCTATGGAGAATCATTTAGCATCATTTAAATAATAATAATGATTATACCATTACTTTATTTAATGAGTGAACAAAGTTTTTGATAGTTTAATCTTATGATCATTCGATTTTATTCAATCTCTTGCTGGTTAATCAAATTCGTACGATAGCAATCAACAAAATGGAAATATGAGTTTCGCACGTAGATCTGAACTACCTAGATTAATTTTATAAATGTATTTCAATTTCAGGCAGAAGCAAAATATTGTGCCTTTGAAATACATGGAGAACCAAAGTACTATGTGTGAGTAATTTTCAAATGAATCATATGAATATGAATGTGGTAATTACATTGTCTAAAGATATTGTGTATTTGCAGGTGTCCGAGAACCGAATACTGTTGTAACCTTGGTTGCTGCGTATCGCCAGGGTTTCAAATCTATCATCTGTGGTATTATTGGTGAGAATATAAAATATAATTAGGGATATGAAATTCTGAAAGTTTATCGAGACAGAAGTGGTTGACTCATCATTTTGATTGCAGGTTATTGGTGATAATTATGTTTCTGGTGTGTTCTGGTGGTGGCTGGTGGTATCGATACTGGCTACAAGGTAGATACAGAGCAGCAACATCTGCCATTCCCACCAGAACTACCAGTTCAAGAACACAGAACTCTCTACGAGGTCCAACATGCCAAGCGCAGCAAGCTCGAATATCGTACAATACAGCCAGGAATACCGTCCTTTTACACCGAATGTGGAAAGGTTTGAAAATCATTACTCGAGTATTAATAATTTAATTGAAAAGCATTTAGTGAGTTTTTTAAGCTCTATGAATAGTTCAGTTTAAGGTAGTGAGTGCCATTGAATGACATAGAAGATTTCAACAATGAAATATTATTTTTAGCATTCATCAATTAATTTCTTTGAGTTGATTTTATGGGATGGATACTGATGTTTTGAATATTCCATTGATGAGCTATTGTTTTACCTCCACTTTCATTGAAGTTTAACATGTATGATTCATCTTCTCTAAAAAGTCAGAAAAATGGTATTTCAGATCATGAATCTTCATATAAACAGGTAAATGTTCTGTCATTCAGTAATTTGTATAAATCCATAAATTGCTCTATATAACATTTTAAAATTCATTTGAGAGAATAACTATATTCAAATACGCTTGACTTATTATTTCGACGCTCCTTCCGAAGAGTATCACGGCACTACCCAAGAAGTCAAGTCCGCGTTTCGACTATTTTTCAACGTTTTTTTTCCAAGAACTAACTGCACGAAGACAGTATCACGACTCCGGTTTGATTTATGTTAATCTTGATGCTTTCAACTTCTTTGAGTCACCAGGTAAAACTGTCCAAACATTCAATTTACTCGAGAGCTGCTCGGCAGAGCTTCGAAACGCGTGCTGCTCTTCATAAGAAGCGTCGATCCGATCTATTTTTCTTGGGGACTTGGGGACTTGGGGATATATTCTTGGAAACAAACCACGAAGCAAAAAAAAGCAAAAGCTGCAGGAACGATAAGAATTTGGCGGGTGGGACGTTTAGCGACGGATGGATGGGGATAAATATAGGTTGAATCGGTTGGTGCAGGTACACACGCGAGGGGCGCGAGCCCAGCAACGTACAGCGGCGCGGTGGCTGCGGGCTCGGGGACGCACTTCCAGAACACCTCGGTCGTGCTGAACGACGTGAGCTGCCCGTACTACCAGCTGTACGGGCCGCCGCCGAGCTACGAGACGGTGATAGCGCAGAGCCGGGGCAAGCTGTCGACCCCCTCGTCGCCGGAGCTGCGCTGCCAGCCGGCGGCGGCCGGGCTGGCCGGGCCCCAGCAGTCCCAGCAGGCCCCCCAGCCGCAGCCCGCCCAGTGCTTCTACCCGGCGCCCCAGTACCAGGCGTGCCCGCCCCCGCCCCGGATCGACGGCTTCGACACGGCCGAGTACGTGCGGCTGATGCAGCAGCAGTACGACGCCCCCAGAGTCCTCGCCACCAGGCAGCACTACCTCGAGCCCTCGCTCCGGCCCGTCTACGACAGGTCCAGCCTGCTCAGCAAGTCCTCCGACAACTCGGACGACCCCGAGCTCACCATCCGACAGCTGCTCAGCCCCGACGACCCGGACTATCTCAACCCGGACCTCGGGGGCAGCTCCGCCAGATCCGTCGTTGGGTCAGTTTCCTAAGCTCTCTTAGTTCTCGCGCACTTCTCCGCGCCCTGCAAGTTTTCACTTTTCAGTAGAGCTAGCCAAACGTGGCGAGACGTGCTCTAGTGGCAAACGCGACTCGAGTCGCTCCACACGCGTTACTCCAATTTGCTTTTGTATATACCAGTCTTTTTCTACCCTCTCGACTGCACTACGGCAAATCGCGTGAGAAGAAAATCAAGTCAAGCGTTCATTTACCTAATACACTTCTTGGATCCCGTAGAATTTTATTTAGGATATTGTGGAGGGTAACATTGTCAAGATCCCAGTAATTCCCGTCAGCTGATGTCTTCATTTACGTTGAATCGTCAAAGCGTCGTCCTTAATCAGTTGATAATGATACGAAATCTGAATTGCCGTGAATACTCTCCAATTTGCAGATTAATTGATTATTCGAGTTATTCTTTCATAGTTTATGGTTACAATCCATCTGGTACATTTGATAGATGATTTTTTTAATAATCCTCTGGTGTTTCGTCATAAAAAAGACTACCAACTGAAATTTTCAGCAACGGAAACATGTTGTTTTGATAAGACAGAAAAACAAAATCCGGCCGCACGAAAATTAACCGAGAGAAAAAATTGCAGGGTTCACAGGAAGCCCAGACGCCACCGTTCCAAGTACGACTCGGCAAGTTCGTCACAGTCGGAGCTGCTCAGCGAGCCGACGTTCGACGGCTGCTCGACGCAGCAGCGGCGCAGGATCCAGGGCGGCTCGCTCAAGATCCCCCGCAGACGAGACCAGTACCGCCAGCAGCAGCAGCAACAGCAGCAGTACGTACAGCAGAAGCAGCTTCACGACCCGTCTACCGCATCCACGAGCCGGAGCAGTGAGCCCCCGCCGCAACAGCAGCAGCAGCAGCAACCCACTCCATCCAGCAATGTGATATCGCCGACCAGCAACCCCCAACCCGCCAGTACAAATTCTAACTCTGAAAGTAAACGCAAGCTGGACAGGTCGAGGTCGCTCGAGTAAACTAGGCTGGGCTTAGCGATGGCTATTTGGTTTTTCTATATAAACACGAGCTGTTCTGCGTTGTTTGCTTGTTAATTTTCATCACTCCCAATAATGTGGCTCGAGCACTTTACAGAGACCGTGTGCTACAGTCGCGCGAGCGACTCTTCTCCGTGTTACGTTACTGTATATTATTGCGCGACCCTCGCCGCGGAAACTATGAGTTACGTCTGCGAGATTTTTGCTTCACCAGCAAGCCATTTGCCCGAGGTACATTTGATAATTTGTTATTATCGCTCTCGTTATGTTGATTGTCCTCAGTTTGCTACGATTAGAAATCGGTGTATAGCTTTCCCGCGGGTTTTCTCGTGGATGTTTTGTTAATTTTAGGAAGGCCGTTTGAACGTGCACTGTAAAAACGACTTACTTCTATATACATGCCTGCTGATCGGGCGCGGACCACTGACTGTTACTTAATTATTTTGATACTTTTGGGGGGGTTGGGGGGGGGGGGGTTCATGATTTTTCCAACATTGAATACCGGCCAACTGCCGTTCGAAAAATTCAACGCGAACAATTCCGGAGAGAACAATATTCACTAACTGCTTTAGTTTGGTACATATCGTTGTCTAATGAACGTGTCTGTTTTTCATTTTGTCACACGCAAAGACTGTATAATGCAAAACAAGAGATATTATACTCGCTCGAATCGACTCAAACGAAATTCTGTGAGCATCAATTTTACAAGATGTCGAGGAGAAATATTTGAAGAGAAAATTTTGATTCGAATCTCGCAAAGATTCGTTGTATTGCCTGCTTATTACTCTGTCCATTAGAACTTCAGAATAACAATATTGCCATAGATTTGTCGAGCATGATGTCGACAACTCTTATTGTATCTCATGAATCATAGAACTTTTTGAACAATCGATTCTCTGATCGTCTCTTTGAATCTGCAATACACTGTCAAGTATTTTCATTATCGGTCAAAATGTGAATGATTAATTGTGAAACAGTTAAACACTAAAATTCGTGACTTTTTAAAAATTTTTAACTCCATTTTACAGAAACAAAAATGTATCATAATATATAAAAAATGAACAAAACATATCCACCAAAGTAATATAATAATTTAGCACGTCGCTTATCAAACACCAAGTGTTTTGATCGTTGGTGAAACTCAAATATTCTAAAAGTCGAAAAACCGAGGATGAAATGGTTAAGTTTATATTTTTGTGAGATCCTAACTCGACATGAGTATTTCACTTTCCAGTAGATAGTTTCCTATAGATTCCTCTCTACTCAACAAAAGTAATAATACTTATCGTAATATTCCAAATACTGTAATCACGTGTACCATAATTGTACGATTATAACAGGATAATCGAATCTGGTAATCACGCGGCTATGATTTAACTGGAGCACAATCATAATAATCTACTGTACTCTCAAAATGACGAGTCGTCAATGCACTTTGCACAAGTAATGCATAATCACCGAATCAGCATATTAAATAACTTGGTTTTGTTCCTATATTTTGTGAGACATATTCAGAAGATATTTTCTTATTTGTGCGATGAAACAATGCATAATTTCATCATTTATAATTTCAAACGAGCTGTGAGCTCAATGATAAAGCGAAAAATTGGATATTAGAATTTTGTAAATAGATAAATGTATATTTTAATTAATATTAAGTTAGATGCAGGGTAACAAATTTTCCTTAGAATATGCTACGTTGAAATTGAAAAGACTTGAAGAAAATGTTCTAAATGTAAAATTGACGGCCATAGAGCAATATACTATCGTATTTTTTTCGTTCTTTCTCAACATGCATACGCGCATACATTCGAGTGTTCGAAACACTCGATTCGAATCGAGAGACGCTTATAAGCGCGCCCCAGCACCTTTTTTTGTCAATTTTAAGTGGACTTACGCACAACTTTATCTTGTATGCGCACACGAAAATAATTCACGACACCGGGAATAACTCCGTTGATTTTATTCCTCTTACACTCACACACATACCCACACATATACAAATAAATATATATAAAGGGAATGTACGGATAAAAAAATGAATCTCTATTTTTAACGTGTAACGTAATTAATGTAAAACTACTTTAACAATCGCAAAACGAGCGTGTGAAAAATCACACACAGTTCATTATTTTCTCTATCGCCACCGCTCGTTTTAGTGCGTAGCATTTTTTCTAATGGGAAAAGTATATGTGTACTCAGGCGGAGATCTTCTTCGGATGAGTTTGAGTTGCACTTGGTGTGTAAAAATAGTAGAACGAAAAGTTCGGGCAATATAAGGCATGACTATCCTGAGGGAGTTTTAATTGTTAGTAACAATCAGAAGGATTTTGCTTCTCTCTTTTTTTTCTCAGGAGGCTGTACGTAGTTTGAGAATTATCAAAAGCAGGAAGCTCTAAAACTAAAATTTTAAAGCAAGTGGGTTGATCTCAGGTTTTATTTCTGCCAAACAAATGTCAACATTGCAATTTTAATTTATTTTTAATTAAATTTCTCGAGACATGAGTGCTTGTCTTTTGTTTGACTCCAAGCGAGCGACGATTTTTACTCGCATTTTTGATTCCTGCATTCTGAAGAAACTGAGAATTAGTAGAAAAGTGGTTTCTATGAATAATAAAATGTTGCCATTTTCTATAAAGTCCAAGATATTATTATACACAAACGGCAATTGTTGCATTGAACAAGCTTTATTTTAGTTATTTGATAAGTTTTGATAATCATTAAAACTGCAAAATGAAATAAGGTTTTTTGCGTTTTGTATAAACTCACGATTGTAAAATTAATAAATTAATCAAGCTTCCCACAATCATATCATAGAGAGCGACGTTCGATTAAATCGTTCGACCGTGTCGCTTTCAAATAAAACTAGATTAAGTTAGGAGAGAAAAGAGTGCGAGAGAAAGATAAACACTGCGAGAAGTGGACGCGAGAGCGAGATATTGTCGTTTAGCTTTTTAGTCTAGCGAGGACTCGATATTTCGTTCCTTCACTCAACTCGAAATAGCGGTCCAAAGTGTATGTGCCAATAGCTGAAAAAAAAAGAAATAGCAAACGATGGGACCCGCGTCCCTCGATAGTCATATAATCTTTGGAAGGTTGATGAATTCGCTGGTAAGAAGGATTTATGAGATAAGAAAGTGGTGCCGGAAGGTACGTGAACTAATAATTGTACTACGTACATAATTATTTTTTGTAATCTTCGAATTCCTCGTCTCAAGTCGTTCTTGAAACTGTGTATCATAAAAAGAAAAAACCAAAAATGAACGAACACGATGCCATGTAATAATGCCATAAATTGAATATCAAAATATTCTATATTATATGAAAAAAACCATCGAAAAAGACTTACGAACTGAAGGTATAACATCGGTGCAGCAATTTTTTCCGTTTATCTCGAAATCGTATCACCATAGACAAATGGATGTTCGAAAGTAATAATATTTGCAAAATTTCAAAATGTGCGTTTTGATGTGTGTACTGATTGTATGATCCACCAACTGATTGTGTAAAAGTACCCATCATCCAGAAATTATTTGAAATCGAGTACAATAGTACAACTTTTCATATCAAATGACCACGAAGAGCATATATTACACATAGATTCCATGAACCATGAAATTCTAAACAAATCAAACAACATGGGTATACCGATATTAGTCCTCGATTACCCCTCAAAGGGTCAGAAATTCCGAGCTGAGAGGATTGATAATGCTGATTGTAATAGCCCTCTCACACCTCGAGCAATCATTTGAAATTAATAAGAAAGGACACTGTAAAATATTGTAACTAATATAAATAATGTCTTAATACAAATAAAGACATGAAAAATATTTATTCACGTACAAACGAAGATGTGTTCTTTTTAACGCACGAGCCTATACCCAATAGCCATAAAATAGCTAAACCATTTTATTATTGTTGAAAATAATTGAACGATTTCGACTTTATAGCGAAAATAAGATACTGCACGAGTGCCATTATCTGAACGTATTATGGTTTATCTGTTATCAGTAGACACGGGCCAATTGAATCGCCGTACTTTTCCAAAATCCATAGATCCACACGCCGACGATAATCCTGCTTGTGCTCTTATCCAGATTGACTGTATAATAAATATAGGATTTTGTCTCTACTGTATCGGACTCCGGTCTAGTGGTCTTCATCTGATCCGAAAAGAAGCAGATTATCCGTTAAAAGATACGATGGAAGAAAATTTATTGATCCAGTTTATTAAATCCAATCTATCTCCTTTGTCGTTACGTTTCAAGGGCGATGTTATATCCTATCCTTGAAACACACGTGTGTCCAGAGTGCCGTCACATAATCCTAAAGTACTATACAGGAATAATTTTGCTCCGTGGACGTCCTTCGATCCTTCAAGGCGGTTCGGATCTGTAAACATCGTTCCCTCACCATTATTTTACATCAAACAATATAACACGTGAATCTGATAATTCACGACACGAAAACGGAGTTCTCCAACGGAATCCAAATAGATTATGAGATATGAAAGGTTTTGATAATTTTTTGATTTTCATACACAAAATCATCCAAAGAACGGAATGATTCCGCCCTAAATGAAAATCGGATTGGAAATAAAAAAGTTTCGAATGTTTTTTTAAAGCTCTGCATCTAGTCGTCAATAATACAGCAACAGGATTTCGTAGGAATGAGTTGTTTGCATTGTACTCCACGCTGCGTTATTTTCCCAAACGCAAGCATTGTCAAAAAACCGATACTGAGGTACTAGCCAGCTCAATGGTCAGTGCAGCCTCTCGGACGAATTGTGAATCGATCCCGCGATACTCTCACAAAACGTTTCTCGACTGCTTTCTACACAATCAGATAGACGTGCCTATACAACCAAATAAAAGGACTAGTAAAAGTCCTCATTCGTTCTCCTCCGTTCGCATACGAAGAGTTGCCCCGATTCGGGCGATACAAGCTCCGGGTTGTAGCGTTCAAAAGCTGCGCTGGAGCTTGCGTGTGTATATATACGCGCTCGCGCGTGCAGCGCAGCGACACTGGATCGGAGTGTGAATCAATATGCGGGAGGGTGGGCCGCGGGAAGGGGGCGCGAGAAGTGGCGAGCATCCCCCCGAGCAGCTGGCGTTCGTTGCCTCTGTCTCTCTCTCTCTCGCTCGCACGCACGCCAGTCTCTCGTGATAAAATGTCGGGCTGAGCGGCGGCGCAGCTCCGCAGCCCTTGTCTCTCGCTGCCGCCACACCGCCTCAGTCGCTCGCGTTGTTGTGCGTAGCCAATATATAAGCCGCGGCCGACATGGCTGTCAAGGTGAGCTCCTAAAGTGTCTAATAGCGCGCTGTGTAAAGGGACGCCCACGAAACGAGCGATATCGGCCTTATCGATAAGCCGAGCGACGGTAATTACGAGAGAATCATATGCTTATCTTCACCTGTATTGCATTCAAACTGCAGCACCTTGTGCTCCTGTAGTGTCGTACGTCTGTCCTTATATATACATATACTCCAATCTATCCGTGTATGTGCGTGTGCGTGTGTGTTTGTGTGTGTATATACACACACGCATATATATACTCTTTGGCTATAGTCGAGTGAACTTCGTGTAAATGTAGACAGTATTTTGCTTCAGTGTATTTTGGCTTGTGTAAAGTGTCGACGCGGAACAACGTTTTTATCCGCGATCCGCGGGACGGAATCCGAACCCCCCCCCCGGCCAGTCGCGCGATACAATAATAATGCAATTAGTTTTTGATTCGGCGCATTCGTATAGGTTTGAGAGATTGTGCTTGGTCGGTCGCGCGCAACCCAACGAGCGAAAGCTCAATCTGCATTAGTTTGCATCGGTAAACAGCCGGGGATATATCAACTCGAATTCAGCATGCACTTTGGCAAATGTTTGCGCGTGACAAACTTATATAACTATTGTATATGTCCTTCGATGAATATATTCATCCGGCGGATCGACAATACTTTGTCGACGCGCGCGTTACGCCCTGTCGATATATAGTTTGAATGTGTCCGCACATGGCCAATATTGTTTCGTACGTAAATATTAATATTCACATGTACACTGTGCGATGGGTAGATTTAACTGCAAATCGTAGTTGTGCGTAGATGCGTTTTGTCTTGATTGTAGTTTCGTTCACAATACCCCCGTAGATGAATCACGAGTTGATGATAATAGTAAGAATATCATTCAAATAGAGTCGAGTCGAGTGAGATTTACAACTGGATGATTTCTCTTCTTTTCCCGTTATAGAAGAACATTTTCGACAATCCCTTTGGGGCGATATTTATCTGTGAAAGTCTCTTCTACCAATAAACTCAGTTCAATGATATTAAATGTGCTCACAAGAGATTTCTTATGATTTCTCGAATATAACAAGAGTTTTATACTCTGCTTGATCTCAGATATACAATTAAATGGAGAAATTGAATCTTATTCTCTATATATATATATATATATATATATATATATATATATATATATATCTTTCCAATATTATCGTGAAAAATCAATCTAGTTGTTGTGACCTCTCAACAGAGCAGACACACGTGTCTCTGTATAGAGTACCGCAAGAGAGGCTTTCAAGTAACTCGAGCTTGAAATTCAATGATTTCGAATAACTTTCCACTCCGTACGAAACAGCTATAACACGCGTAGCGTTCCCGTAACCATCCCTCGAAACTTATCATAGAAAAAAAAACAAGATATGCATATGCAAAATAAAACCTAAGCTCTTCAACGCTATTACAACGATGTTTTTCATGTTGAATCTTAGAAATCAAATTGCTATTTTAGTCTAAATTGACACGTAAACACGGCTAGATGGAAATTATAAATGTAGATAAAAAAATTTGGTATATTTTTGACCCAAAACGATCTTATTGATTTTCTGCGCACAAATTTATCGACTGTGTATTATGTAAATTCCACATGCGGGCAACGAAAATGACTGCGAGAATAATATCAGGCTGTTTTCAGCGTAAACGCTACATAAACAACATCCAATATTTGCTCAAACCCCTATTCCTTGGAAGGGAGATTTTAATTAAACTTTGCATCATTGAAAACCATGACCCGTTAAAATTTCGAGTAAACACTTGAATGTGTGCCATAATGTTATTCATTTACCCTTATTCCACATCGAGATCTTTGTTCTCCGCACGTCAGAATCTAAAAACAATCTATTGTATACGCATCTACACAAACATTCACATATTTCAAGTGTCTGATGTGCCAAGCACTGAACTACCCATGCGATCGATAGGATGAATGTCACGGGAAACAAAATTGGGCACACAGTTGAGGTATTGTGAAAAATAGAAAAAAAAAAACATTCTCGAAGAAACTATACCGTTGAATTCATATTCAAAGCATAGTCGTCATTCCATCGATTTAATAATTCGAACATGAATAATATCAAGATTTTTGACAATTTCTCCCCATATGTCGAGGCTTCTTCGTCGAGCGAGGAACGACCCCGAGACGATTGTCCACACGTGAAACAGCTCGTCACGACCAAAACGACTCCCCGCGCGGTTCAGTGAAAAGAAATATACACCCCATGGTGGGTCCGTTGACTCGGCACGTGTCATCCTCTGGGAGAATTAATTTTCATTATCGACCTGTCCTCTACGTGAATCGAAAGGCGTGGCGGCGTAGGAAAAAAGAACCGAGAGCCGCACGCGCCGCAGACGTTGCTGGTTCCCTGTTGCTCTCGGCGACCGAGCTTTTGACGCGCGCAAAGCAAACAGCCGCTACGTGTATTAGCGCCCGCGCATTGCTTGCGCGGCTCTCCGGGGACTGCACGTACTGATGGGATTGGCCAGGCTGCAGATCTCGCGAGCTCTCCTAGTCAGCCATGTGACAATGACGCTTGATTATTTTTAATAACCCGGGTAATTAGCGAGAGTACAATATACTTTATCTCGGCCGTGCGTCGTTCGTTTGTCATGCAATGTTCGCGGAAAGGACTATATGTTGTACATGTCTTAAATGTAATTGCTTTGGTTTTGTCTTTGGTTTCTGGAGGCAATTCTCAACCCCGTCGAGTTGATTCAGATGCAACGGGGTCTCTGCGCAGTTACAATGTTAATCTCAAACTTTATAACTGCCATTGATTCGATCGTACAGTTGAGCGATGCTGAGAAAAATGACTAATGGAATTTAACGTTTTTTAGTAAAGACCTCTTTGTGTGGAATTTCGTCAATGACTAGTCACTGAGATAATCGATGGAAATGATAAACGGGGAAAAAACCTTACACGCAGCATTATGCTCTCACAAATATTTCAACTGCAATATATGCATCGCCGTATTCCAATATTTGTTGGAAAACTAAAGAATGAACACAGTGAAACCTCGACATAAAGATAAGGAATGATTTTCGTTGCATAGATGTTCTGTTTTATTGAATCGTCCCAATTTAGATGACGTGAAGTAATCAATGCAACGTGATATAATTGTAATTTGAAAATCTAGTAGCTTCAATAAGATGAAGATTCGCAGACCGAAGTTTTTTAAAATAATTGGTCATTTCAGTTTCCTTTTTTCCTAATTCAATATAAGCATAAATTATTTTTTTTAAATCCATTATATCGTCAAAAACTTCATCAGATATCTATTTACTTTCACAAAATGCATGTAAAATGAAACAAGCCAAATAGTAACTACTTTAAACCTTTCTCTGTATAGGGAGAAGACTGAACTTCTATGAGAAGAGGTTCTGCTCGGTTTACTTCGTTGAGATGATGTTTTGCTCGGTTTACTTCGTTGAGATGATGTTTTGCTCGGTTTACTTCGTCAAGATGATGTTTTGCTCGGTTTACTTTGATGAAAGGAGTTTCGCCGTGAGGGAGGGAATTTTGTGCAACGAAAGAGTTTTTCGTAAGGAAATTAGGTTTTACTTCTGTTTAATAGAGTTTTTCTTTAATTTTCAATTCGTTGATTTAACCGAGTTGATCTTATTCACTTGGACTAACTGATGAATAACACAATTCCACATCTTACAAATTATACGTACGACACCATTTAAGCTTACTATTACTATATAATGTGTTTGCGTAAAATACAGACAGACAAGTTAAATGACAACCTATGTTTTTTATAACATTGTCAGTTCGGATCTGCGATAGCTATTGAAAACTATGGCAGAGCGCAAGAAATATACTCCCAATAGATTATTTTAAGAACAATTAACTTGCTCTCCCAGAATCTACTTCTATCGAGCTCTAAATCAATGAAAAAAAAAGTACCGAGGCTAGAATCTAAGAGAGGAACGTGCTTTACAAGATTGCAGTGGAAATTTTCTCCCAGCATAATTTTTCGTACATTTAAACCATGTCAACATTCTCCTCGGGACGACCCTTTTGAGGGAAAATTTATGAAGTATTGTAAGTTTAAAAAACAGCCGTTTACTTAGTCCGGGAAAAATGTTGAAGTGATTTCAATGGGTGAAAAATTAGGTTAACGAGAAAATTCTACCCCAATCTCGTAGAACATGCTGAATACTTCAATCTTATGCTCCAACATAAAATTGCTTGTTAATTCATCTCACACTAGATTCTTCTCATGTTTTAACTAACTATTCCCTTAGGTGCACGTTTACCTGTGTATTTTGAGAACTGGGAAAACTTGAATTGCTCGTATCAAACAAATGTTCATTTGTAGAGCAACAAAAAGAAAGATTGTCTAAGAAAAAGGCTTGTCAAGTGCAGGATAAAAATTAGAAACTCTTAAGAAGTTCTGTCGCCCGAAGGCACCTCTATCATGATACGATGACTAACCAAAAAATTGCCTGTTACATCCCATTGATGTTGGAAATTCATCGAGTGTCCGAAACTTGACAAAAAACGAAGCAACAAGTGTCAGTCGTGCATAGGCATCCAAGTTTTCCAAGCTGTATATATGTCCCAAGTGTATTCAGAGTTTAGACCGGGCTCGCTTCGAAACTCACGACAAAGCACGCAGCCCAAACGGCAAAAGCTCTTTCCCATCATACCGTATATAGCGTCGACACAAGTACGCAGCAGCCCGCGCGAGCGATACGGAAAGTCTTGTCTCTATAAGAGAACATCAGCCGCACGAGATCGGGCGCGAGTGCGCGTCTTCCGATGCCGAATAAGCTCGCGGCCGCCCCCCTTTGGCGCGCATCAGTTGGGACATTCACGTGCGGGCAAACGGATATATATACACACACACACACACACATACACTTATACATATATACACGTATATATGTATATAGCGTGGCAGCGAATGATCTGCAGTCGGCGCTTGCGCGCTGCGCGTCACGTGTGCGTGCGTGCTCCTCTCTCTCTCTCTCCCTCCGGCGAAGACTTTTCCGCGGCGCCAGTGTATAATCTTCGGCCGCGCGAAGCTCCAAGGACCGGCCGAGCTTTTCGCTCGTTCCTTCTCGTTTTCCAACCGTGGCCCTGCACTTGTTTGGCCACTGGGTGATGTGCCACCGGATTCCCCGTACGTACACACTTGTTTTCTTTTCATTTGCTTTTGCTCGTCGTTTCGCTTTGTATATTGGTTTTTCGCCGCGTCCGCTGCGGTTCCGATGGGCGAGCTTCGCGCAAACAGCAAGACGAAATGTTTGAGTTTCCCTTGGTGCGATCGTTAAGTACGTATCCAACGCCGATGACTCGACGACGCGGCAAACACATGCGTGAATTTGCGATACGGAAAACAAGGAGGATACCTCGTTCGGATTTGATCGTATTCGGGCAGCGTCGTTCGTCTTTGCGATTGAAAAAGAGTTGTTTGATTCGCCAACAATGGGACTACGCGATGCTCCTTTTGACGGGTCGTTTCTTTCGGAGCGGTCAAGATTAATAGCGGCGGCCTCGAGTGCGTTTGACTGTACGCAAGGTCTCTCGATCTTCATTCACGGAACCAGATGAATACAGAGCTCTTTCAACTGCCGTCGGGTGAAATTATATTTCCTCGAGAGCGGCGCGTGTGATATGGTTTCGCGATCGCGTGTTGTTCCCGGCAAGTCGTGTAAAACTTCACCGGCAAATCTATCCGGGTAATTTTCGCGATCGCGGAAGCGTCAATTCCACGGGGATCTCGCGGATTGAAAAATTGGCCGGAGCGCTCGAGTTCGAGATTCGTACATGCCTACACTGGACTACTGTACGCTGCTCTCCGATATCAGCCAGCAGGCAGCTGTCGCAGATAACCGCGAAACATAGAACAGACGGCCGTGTACGCACGAGAACGTAAAAATTTAATGCTTCGCTGGTTTATCGCGCCGCGCAGTGACGTCCGACCACCCCTTGACCGCTATGAACTATCGCAGATGCTGTACGGATGAGCGCGAGACGGAGACGGAATAAATATCGGCGCGCGAACGAACTGAGCCGAAAAGCTCGCGGAAACAGAGACAGACGGGCGAATCGACGCTATTTTTAGACCCGACTGAAATCTGTGTGTGCGCGCACGTGTGTGTGTGTGTGTGTGTGTGTGTGTGTGTGTGTGTGTGTGTGTGTGTGTGTGTGTGTGTTACAGTACGCTCGGGGCTTTGCGATCGAGAGAAGAACCCGCAAAGTGCGGATCTCACCGGCCCCGATCAATCGGATAGTGGCTCGAAGGTGAATGGAGCAGCGATTCGTGCACGCGCGGCCAATTTTTATTTCCTCCGCCTGAGAAAACGTCGCCCGCACGTCACGCGCGGCGGAAAGCGTCTAACGAGCCCGCGAGGGGGACTCGGTTGGGGAGAAATATCGTAGGAGATATATAGCGTATAGGAATTCGGAGTATCCGCATTGAATCGATACAATGTAGACAGCCCTTGCCAAGACTAAAACGTTTCCGGAATCTGACATTCTTCCGGATCCGATTTAAAGAGCGTTCCACAATACTCCCGGAGGCCATCACCTTTCAAAATTTGTTTGGAAGAGCTAATCTCATATTTTCTGTGGGTAGAATCGAGCATCGGATTGCTTAGGAGAATCACCCAATTTTGAACTGTGCTGTGCTACTCCCCGTAACGACCTCGTCGCTATATTCATAAATGAATGAATGCACCTATCTGATATTTGAATTGATATGTAGTTTCTCGGAAAATAGAAAGTATTCTCCAAAAGCTTTGTTTTTGGTGTTCCGAAGTGTTTCAATGCTAAAACATTGACTTCGTGGCAGGGTCTTATGAGTAGATAATTACACTCACCACTCTATCTAATGACCAAAGGAATTTAGAAGGAAATGTAAGAAATTCGTGGGACACACAGTCGGTGAATTTTGATGAGATATCCATGATAAACACGCGCACATAAATCAAACTTATTCAACTATGTATATTTGTGTCATGCACAACAAGCAATAGTCATAGCAAGTGCAAGCTAGTTATTTGACTAGTCTAATTTCATGAAAATATGATTAACAACTTCTATTGTTTGCAAGTTTTTATTGCTATTCAACAAAGGATTATCTCATGGGACAATTAATCATACGAATAGAAGAAACTTTTTACTGTGACAATGACTATAAAATTGCGGTCGTAGCATCGGAACTCCACTTTAAAGCTTCGAATCGTACGCGATCCAAAAAGGTATCAGGGAGATTTGAAAAATGTTATCGAAGTGAATAATAAGTATCGTATAAGCAGCTTAATCAAAATTGTCAAATTATAAATGTTATAATTTAAAACTATCCCATCTAAATTTACCAAACTGCTAAAGTTTAATTACTTCTTGTTATGTGCTCAATTTTAACTTCTGCATTCTTTACTCGCTTGATTCTTTCTTTACAAACATTTCTGCTACTACTTTGCTGAGGAAATTAAATTCTTGAACAAGTCACAACTGTTTGAGGACCTTTATTTGCTGTCTTTTACAAACTTAGTGATGGGAGGTTTGTACTGGATTCTTCCAATATTATTGTTTTCAAACTCTACTATATGCAAATAAGCATAATTTCAAGTTTTTAAAAAATGTTATTAAAACAATGGGGATAATTTATATTCTGAATCTGAGAGGGTTGTTTTTTCAACAAATACTTAAAAGTTTTTTTATACTTGTTTAAAAGTGATAATTAAATTGTAAAATTATATTTGTAAATAATTTTGTCTGTTGTGTTCTGGATAATATAACTATAACTCTATATTCAGATTTCTTCCACAAAGCGTTATTAAAACTTAAATGACGATATTTATTACTAAACTTGAGTTAGTATTTTATCCAATATTCAGACAATTCTCATCGACTAATATATAAAATGTTAGTCAGAAGATTGAACCTATTTTAAATAAAAATATAATATAACTCTATTTTCTCCACCGATTAAAACTTCTACGTTCCTGATATATTCGAGTCTGATCTCATTAAGCGAAATTTCTGTTTTCTAGATTTTCATTCGTATATTTTGGACCACTTCCAAATCGAATTGATTATGTACGAAAAAATCGGTCAGGGTGACTTAAAAGTAGTAATTCCTAGCCGTGATTTAGATTTGTTTCCAGTCTTAAATCATTCAAATTAATGCATCGTTTGCAAATAAAATAAATCAGCTTCTCATTGGTGTTTATCCAAATAAAATTAAATTTGGTAGTTCAAAAGACTGATCCGGATCGATAAATTATGAATTTCCCAGATATAACTATAAATCTATTAAATATTTTTCTAAAACTATGTAGGTGAGATCAGTAGAAATAGATGAAGTAGCTATATAGTTATAAATAAGACCACAGAGAAAATGTTGATGAGTTTTTTCTGAAATTCATGTACAATAACATTTTTAGATGATGAGATACAAACAGGCGGAGTTTGAAGACGACAATAGTAGCAGCATAGGTTCGGTCGCATTAAATAGCGATGGAATCAGCACATCTGCGACGCACATACGATATCACACGGTTAGTATGCTAATCTATTATTTCGAGAACCGTTATAAACTAATATACTTGTCTAGAAAATTCTCATCTATTTGAACCAGATTCGAATGGTAAATTTTAACAATTTTTCCAATTTGAATACTGAGTTATCCACTACATTCAATTTTAAAAACAAACAATCGATTACTTCAGTCTTTCAGACTCATTCCATCGATTACAGTTACAAATGAAAACATTTTCAAACAAGTTCTCAATTTTATTTGATTTGTCTCATATTTCTCTCATAGCTGACTGATTTGATCATTTTTAATTTCCGAACTAATATTTCTGTAGGGTTCCTCATTATGGAGATCCAGAACGACGATGGAGAAATGTCTTTCCATTATATGCGTGACATTGTTGCTGATGGTCCTCGTATTGTCAATAGTAATAAGTAGTAGAAATGGATGGGATAATAAGGTTCTTCATATCTCTTCACAAAATGAAGGTAATTAACTACTATTAATAATAATTGTTTATTTTCGATTGAAAAAGTCACAGCAACAAAGAAATACTGTTACAAATATAAATAGAAGCGATTGATAATTTTAATGAAAATAAAGTAGATTGAGTTTGAAAGAAAACTATAGACGATGTGAATTTTTCAAGAAAATAGAAGCATAGAATAAACGAGAAAGAATTTATGAAATTGGTAATTCTGCTTTTACAGACAGCTCTCACTGTATAACGGAGCACTGCGTCACAGTGTCAGCCTCGATAATAAACAGTATAGATCCAACTGTTAATCCATGCGACGATTTCTATCAGTATGCATGCGGTGGCTGGATTAAAAAGAATCCTATACCCGATGGAAAAAGCATGTGGGGAACGTTCGGGAAACTGGAGCAGGATAACCAGTTAGTTGTAAAAAATGTTCTTGGTACGTGGTCATTTTTTATACGATCAATGTTTTTTCCTGAAAAAATATAAAGATAATATTTTTGTTTCTCCCCACCCCCTTAACCGTATTTTTATCGTTCAATTATTTTGAGCCGATATTGCCATTAGAATCATTTAAAATTTCTTATTGTAACAAAGAAACTCAATAAATATTTTTTTTCTGGGGGAAAAATGTTTTCTCACTCAATTTCTTCTTACGATTGATTCCATGAAGTATACGTCATGAGTAACTAAAAATTATCATAGCAAGATTTTCTTGATAAAGTCCACCCTAGAATTCCAAATAATAACATTTGATAAAATAATGCCATATCATAGTGGTTGCTTAAACATGTATATTATTATGAACAATAATGTCACCAACTTTTTTCAATGAATATATTTCCAGAGAGGCCTTTTGAGGAGATGAAATCCAAAACAGAGGTTAAAGCGAAACAGTATTATATTTCGTGTATGGACGTGAATGAAACAATAGAAGCGTTAGGCGCCAAACCGATGATTGAACTGTTGGACGCTGTTGGCGGGTGGAGTATAAGTGGAAAATTCAATATCAGCTCGTGGTCACTGCAGAATAGTATGCACGTGCTGCAAAATGTGTACAATATGGGTGGCTTATTTTCTTGGGTTGTTAACGAAGACGATAGAAATAGCAGTAGACATATTATCCAGGTAAGCGCACGCTTGATGTAAAAAAAAAAAAAAAAGACGTAGCTCCCAGAATTTAGATTCTATTCAAGATTTATAACACACAATGAAATTCAAATTTCATGTTAACATACAGTTAACAGACATTACAGTACAGAATTGAGTATTGTTCTTTTTTTTTCGAGTGATTCAATTCAGTTTTATTTAAATTTGTTTCATTTTCATGGAGTTAATCTGCCATTTTGATAATTTTATTACATTCAATTTTTGTGATACTTCCACAGATTGATCAGGGTGGTTTAACGTTACCTACAACTGATAATTACTTGAACAAAACGGAGCACGGTAAAGTTCTAATAGCTTATTTAGATTATATGACTAAGGTATGTTTGCACTAATCACCAATAATATATCGAACGATTCAGAATTATTAAAAAATTCAACTCATACGAAATCTAGATTGGAGTTTTGTTGGGTGGTGAAGAAAACTCGACTAGAAAGCAAATGCAAGAAATAATCGACTTCGAGACTAAAATAGCCGAAATCACAACTCCTCAGGAAGAGCGGAGAGACGAAGAGAAGTTGTACAATACCATGACCCTAAAAGAACTGCAAGAGAAAGCTCCATTCGTATGTCTACCTCTCTTCAAGCCAATTTCTTGAACAATATCGATTTATTCTCTATTAACCGAAATGCTCATGTCTTGTTACATTTTCAGATGTCATGGTTGGATTACTTTCAAAATGCAACGCGGCTCGTTAACAAGAAAATCACCAGTAAGCTGAAAATAGTGAACTACGCTCCGGAATACTTCTCTAAACTGACGAAGCTTATGCAAGAGTACGATAAAACAACAGAAGGAAAAACGTATGTGCCATCTAATCACTGCACGTGATGTTGTACGTGTTCAGTGGTTCCAACGCTACATCGATCCACCTGCATACAAAATTTATTTCTATCTCGATCGATAGTCTTTTCCTCTTGTTTGCAGAGTCCTGAATAATTACTTGGTGTGGCAAACCGTTAGATCACTCACTTCGTGTTTGTCAAAGCCGTTCAGAGATGCGTATAAAGGCTTGAGGAAGGCCCTAATCGGTTCCGAGGGCAGGGAAGAACAATGGCGATACTGCGTCAATGATGCAAACAACGTCATGGGTTTTGCGATCGGTGCAATGTTCGTCCGGGAAGTTTTCCATGGCAAGAGCAAACCGATGGTGAGATGCATGTTTTTTTTATAATGCAATTCAAAATCAGATAAAAGTACTATTATGAGTTAAAAATGATTGGCATGATTATCTTCATGCTCATTCATTAATTCTGTATATACACATAATTAGAATCGTGTCACGATAGCGCTACAGCTATCTCAAACAATAACTTACCAACAAAGCTAATCTTTATTACATCATGATTTTGTAATGATGTGATATTTATAAACACGCAGCGTATGCTGTATATTTGGCTTGTTGCATGCTTGATGATAAGATAATTTTTCTTCGCAGGCAGAACAAATGATAAACGAAATTCGTACTGCATTCACAAAAAATTTGAAAAATTTAGATTGGATGGATGCGGAAACACGAAAATCGGCCGAAGAGAAAGCCAATGCTATCACAGACATGATTGGATTCCCGGACTTCATTTTGCATCCCAACGAACTCGACGAGAGATACCTTGATCTTGACATTGTTGCTAACGAATATTTCTTCAACAACATACGTGTTAACAAGTATAACTTGAAAAAAAATCTAGAAAAGCTAAATCAACCTGTGAATAAAACAACATGGATTATGACTCCACCTACTGTGAACGCCTATTATACACCAACCAAAAATCAGATAGTCTTTCCAGCCGGCATTTTGCAAAGTCCCTTTTATGATATGAAAAATCCAAGCAGCCTGAATTTCGGAGGAATGGGTGTTGTCATGGGGCATGAACTCACTCATGCTTTTGACGACCAAGGTGCGTTTTGACATCGATTATTTATTAACTGTCAAGATTTTGAATCGCGGAACATAATGCTGATCTACTTTGATATAGAAGTTTGGAAACGGAAAAATCTCCCTTTAGTTGGACGATTTGAAACGCCACTCTGTTCGGAATCCAAAGCATATTGAACTGAAAAAAATTTTTACTCAAATAACGATTTACAGTGTGAATGATATATTTCCAGCTTGATAAGAGAATATTTGAGAAAAGTCTGTATTTGATTTTTTTCTCTATTGGTGAATTTAATTCGAAGTTATACGTTGAATTATTTTACATACTTGATATAATAGCTTCAAATTAGATCACTCTCATCAAATTCCATCTTCATGTTGCCATGAATTATTTACAATTAAGAAATAAAAAAGGTCTATATCACAAACTGATATTGATTATAATTTGTTAAAGGTCGAGAATACGATTTACATGGTAATCTACACCAGTGGTGGAACAACGCGACTATAGAACGATTCAAAAATCGAACCGAATGCTTTGTCGATCAATACAGTGAATTTGAAATTGAGGGCCGGCACGTGAACGGGCGGCAAACACTCGGTAATTTACTCATCTTCTGTAACATTGTATCTTATAACGACAACTATTATAATAAATACGGGTGATCGTTGAATTATATTAACCCATTAGCGCCTGAACGGACACTTTTCGATGCCAGAGTTTAGAGACTCACTGTAAGATGCATTTGATCGGAAAAAAATCTGGAACCACAGTTTCCTATGGTTCAAAAGGTGTTCTTTCGAATGGTGGTGGTTAGAAAATCCAAAAATGAGTTTTTGTACAAAAAAATAGCAGTTTATAAAAAAAAAATTCCGAAATTTTGTGGTAAAATTTTTTTTGTGAGGAAATTTTTTCAGCCTTTGCATTTTTTCACATACTAAAAAACTAATGAATATCGCGTCCATGGGTCCTTAGCTAAATGTAAGTATTCTTACATAATCAAAAAAAAATTTTTTATAAAGCCAAAATGGCGACCGGAAGAAAAAATCGTAGTTTCAAACTTCAGCAATTTTTTTCTCGAAAACTATGGACTTAATCGAAAAATTTTTTAGTACAAAAAAGTCTTAGAATTAGTCAAAGAATACCCTCGAATTTTTTGAAAACCGTAAAAGAAAAATTTTGATTTTTCATCAAATGTGAAAACTGAAATTTTCAAAAAAATCGTTTGAAAAATCTGAAAAAATTTAAAAGTTTTCTTTGATTAATACTAAGACTTTTTTGTCTTAAGAAAAATTTTTGTCAAGCTCATAGTTATCGAGGAAAAGGTTTCTGAAGTCTTTTTGAGGTCAAACTTCAGCAACCTTTTCCTCGATAACTATGAGCTTGACAAAAATTTTTCTTAAGACAAAAAAGTCTTAGTATTAATCAAAGAAAACTTTTAAATTTTTTCAGATTTTTCAAACGATTTTTTGAAAATTTCAGTTTTCACATTTGATGAAAAATCAAAAATTTTCTTTTACGGTTTTCAAAAAATTCGAGGGTATTCTTTGACTAATTCTAAGACTTTTTTGTACTAAAAAATTTTTCGATTAAGTCCATAGTTTTCGAGAAAAAAATTGCTGAAGTTTGAAACTACGATTTTTTCTTCCGGTCGCCATTTTGGCTTTATAAAAAATTTTTTTTGATTATGTAAGGATACTAACATTTAGCTAAGGACCCATGGACGCGATATTCATTAGTTTTTAGTATATGAAAAAATGCAAAGGCAGAAAAAAATTCCTCACAAAAAATATTTTATCACCAAATTTCGGAATTTTTTTTTTAAACTGCTACTTTTTTGTACAAAAACTCATTTTTGGATTTTCTAACCACCACCATTCGAAAGAACACCTTTTGAACCATAGGAAACTGTGGTTCCAGATTTTTTTCCAATCAAATGCATCTTACAGTGAGTCTCTGAACTTTGGCATCGAAAAGTGTCCGTTCAGGCGCTAATGGGTTAAGAGACGTTTATCCACTTTCACAGGGGAGAACATCGCTGATAATGGTGGGCTGAAGGCTGCGTACCATGCATATTTATCAACGTATAAAGATCACAGAGATCAGATGCCGTTACCTGGACTTGATCTGACGCATCGTCAGTTATTCTTCCTCAATTTTGCTCAGGTGAGATGAAAAAAAGTCATATTGCTTCGGGTGGCTCTCGAATGTAACCCTGCGGTTCATTACATACTTCGTTCGATGTTCATATTGTAATATTTTTTCTTGTTATAGGTCTGGTGTTCAGCCGTAACATCCGAGGCGATTGGTCTTCAGATTGAGAAGGATTCGCATTGCCCAGCCAAGTTCAGGGTCATCGGGCCGCTATCGAACCTTGACGAGTTTTCCACTGAATTCAAATGTCGCAAGGGCTCAAAGATGAATCCGATCCACAAGTGCGAAGTATGGTAAATAGATCAATGCCGAATTTTGGAAAGCCCATTAAACCGGCTCTAAATCAGCTGTGGTGCTGTTCTGGGCTGGATTTTGAATCACGCTCTGAATTAATGTTGGAAGCAAGTCTGAAGCCACAGTCAATCACCTCAATGAAGATGCTTGGAATCACATCCCGTTAGAGCTATATGTGTAACAACTATAAAAAATCAGAGATGCTATTTTTTCCCAAGAGGTACTAAGATCACTATATTACATATAGTGCAGTGTAACATATGTTTAGGTAAGAAGTAGAATGAGAATTCGTGCGTATTTTTCACGTGTGGTAGTAATTGATTAACGAAAAGTTTGATCTCGATGCGTTTTTTTGAGGCTATATTAATCGTGGAGCTCTGTTTCTTCGAGGCGAACAGGTGGACGTAAACTGGTTATATATATATATATATATGGTTTATAGAACCGTACCTTATAAATAATGCACAATACCCACTGATAATGACATTATTTATGTCTTTTTCCACTTTTATACTCAAAGAGTTATTGTTAAGACATAACATCAGCTTTGTATATCTGAAAAAATGGAAAATGACACATAATAGAAAGCGTTGAGATAAGGTAACTCACTGCTTAAAATTGCATCGTCTCGTGGAAACAGAGCAGACTATGTTAAAGTGCCGCCGAGCCACTTCTGCGGGCAGGATAGATTTATTTTATGATAATATCGATGTCACGGCTATGAACATTTTGATTACATGTATAATCAAAGATTCACTGTGTGATTGTATTAATAGGTCTTATTTATTGATCAAATGTATTTTTTAAAACGTTGGATTCCAGTGATTAATCAACCTTTTATCATCTTTATGGGATGTTAAGTTTATCTCCCAATACCTTAGGTATTTTGCCAAAATTCAAGGTTGGTAACAAATGAATAGAGAAACTGTTTATACACAGACTAGGACTTAAAAGCCGTATAAAAATTCTACGCAAGTTTACTGTGATAGTAAAACCATTTTAAAACTATTTTAAACCGCGAACTTTAATGTCCAGCTATATTAGAATTAATCAAAGTCATTTGTTACCTATCATTTTTTCATTTTAATTCTAATATTTATTGCACATATTGAACTGATATTTTTTGAATATTTTTATTTAGATTATAATTATTTTATCTTTTTTATGGAAAAGTAGTGACCAGTAGAAAAATGAAAAAATTTCCTTAAAAGTAAAATTAACATATCTAGAAAAACAATTTTGCAAAATTATAAAAAATGTACTTGATGAAAGTATTCATGACAAAGTATTTGGTTAACATATAACGTCAAAAATATCAATGTAATTATGCACCATGGAACTCTTATTGCCAAGAAAATATTACACTATCGATTAAGAATCATGAATGATATATGGAAACATATGATGGTTACCAGAGAATTTCTCTTGAAATTAATTACAAACAATGATTTACATTAAAACTCTTATAATTTTGCAACGTTACAAGCTTTTTCAATAGACAGCAACACAGCTGAGGCATAAACATGGAATATTTGCGTGTCTGGATTGAAATATTCATGACTATTCTCTAGTTTAGTTATTTCTAACATTTCTTAATAACATGTTATACAAATTTGATCTATGGAATATTCAATTCTACAGTATTCGCAGCTACTTTGTAAATGCTGCCATTTATAAAAAAAAATATACCAATCGACAAGATGTTCCAAGATGTTCCAATTGACATATGTACATTGTAAACGGCCTGAAAAACATATTAGAGGGCACATGAAAAAAGCTGTGGTACAACATTTTTATCTTTTATTTTCGAAACCCCTCAATAAGAATTTTTTCAACAGATAGTTTTGTAATCATTAGGTATAATTGATTATTCCAGTCAATCAATGATTCATGAAATTAATTAAAAAGATAAATGAATAGTGAAATAAAGATTGATTCGAAAGTTGATGAAAATTTGTTATAATTTCTATACACGAATCACAAAGTGACTCACAATAGTAATTCTCATTAGTACGAAATGAAAACTCAATTAAATATTATACATCAGAAAAGAATTTCAAAAGTAATTTTTCACGTGATCATAAATTGAGAATCACACGAAATATTCACGTGGCTTCGATTCCTTTTTCTTCCAGATACACAGAATTTTGTCAGTTAAGAACTTTACAAAATCTATCAAGTACAGATAACAAATTGAGGGAAAGTAAACAATTATTTCGATTTCCATCTATCTTATATGCATCTTGTATTTTATACATATTTTAGACTTTAAGAAAGCACGCGATGTGGTACTACGTATATGGATTTGTTATGTGTTAATTATAAAACAATAATGAATTTAAATGTTTCGATACGGATTCATTTTTGATCGCCATAAACAAAGAACTTTACGCTATAAGATATAAAGTATATTGTTGTGCATTGTTTGATATAAAAATATGAAGTGATGTGTTATCAACGTTTTTTTTATTATTCTCATGTATTGTTTTGGTACATGTTATATGTGTACATTCTGCATAAAGAATAATAACTGATATATTTATGTAAAACCCATGATTTAGCTCAGTCACAAAAAATTCTCCTAATTCTCTATACCCCATTTCTTAATAACAGTTTTGATACTTGGAAAAAGCCATTTCCAAAATGAGACCACAATATTGACATCAGTCTTTAATTTAGATGAAACATGATAAATAAGATTAGAATTGAACGTTTAGATTTATCTCAATTTTTTCTATCTCTGAATCATAAAGTTTTTAATCATAACCAACTACGTTAAGGCATTTCTAACGATCTATTCTCAATATTTCTTTCTTAGATTGTTTTTCATGATTAATTTTTCAAAATATTAAATATTAACCACGTTGCTGAATATGATAAAAATACAATTTTGCCAGATGGCTGCACTTAGTTTCTGTTATTGTTCCTGGTGATCGGAGTCGGATACGTATATAAATGGATTGAATATTCAAGAAATGAAATTCTATATGAATATGTTGCTACATCTCTAATTTGCGATCATTTATCATTCAAAATGATTGTACATACTCAGAGTTAATGGATTTCCAGATCTTGGAGGGCTAAGTTATGCTTCTGTATTTTTTGATTTTATTTATTCCCCTATCTATTGGTTTTTGATAATTTATGATGATTTGACTTTTGAGACTAAGAAAAGAAAAAATGATATAAATAGAAGTTTGTATTTCAGGTTCATCTGTTTTAATGTTAGTAAAGTTATTTCAGAAAATATGATTTATAATTACATTGATTGAATAATCTCTTCGATCATTACTTTTAAAATAAAAATGTTGATATTTCCATTTATTTGGATCATCGGCTGATTTAATTTTCAAATGTGTGTAAATTGTCGATCTTCGAGGGCCATTCCAGAGTGAAGTGGACAAAGGAAAATTCACAAAATCCACCACATATTTATTTTATGCGATGTTTCGCCAGTTAGGTTTACTGGCCTCATCAGGCAGTTTTGAATGAAAATATAATATTACGTTCGGCAGTGGAAGCAGCCGCTGCCTGATGAGGCCAGTAAACCTAACTGGCGAAACGTCGCATAAAATAAATATGTGGTGGATTTTGTGAATTTTCCTTTGTCCACTTCACTCTGGAATGGCCCTCAAAGATCGACAATTTACACACATTTGGAATTATGGAGGGTGCACAATATAATAGATTTAATTTTCATATTATCTAGTTCATAGAATCTATTCTTTTGAAGATACATATTATTACGAATGTATCAAAACATCGACCCGTGATAATCGAATTATTCAACCTCCTACTTTAGCGGCTGATGGAATGGAAGTGGTTAAAATTGATCCATAGAAACCATTTAATGATACGTTTATTTTACCTATAATAACCATAAAGACAATTCAGTAATATCATAAATATGTAAAGAGATTTATCTCACATTCAAATTCAATTGAAGATATATTTTTTGAAAATATGCCAAATTAAAATTTGCAATTGCTATATTCACTCTCAAAATCGTGTGATGATTGAAATGATTTGAAAACGTTAGCTAATGACATATTGCATACAATCACTTATCGCAAATTCTTCCTGCGCACTTTATTAATTCAAATCCATCAAGACCAACGACCTATGTGGTATCACTGTCCAAAAAGATCTTACACTTGTAAAAGAAAACAAAAACAAAATCATCAAGATAGTAAATGCATCTGAACTGAGTGACCATGAACCGGACGATGCTTTGAGACAATTTGACAGCGTGGATGATTGCACTGAGAGAAAAAATGCTACGAGGGACCAACCTGAAGCTTATAAGTAGTCCAATCCATTATTCTTGCTAAGTTATTTCTTTTTACTGCTACTGAAAATGCGTTTCTTAAAAAAAATAATTTGCGGTACGGACCATATTTTTATTTCTTTCATTATATATCATTATTAATATTGCGATAACGTTAAAAAATTTAGAAATAAAGTTATGTATTTCCTATATAGTCTTTTCGATATGGCCAAAAACAATTCAATTTATGAAAAATACATGAAAACAAAAAATGGCAATGTGATACTAAGGACTAAATTAACAACCCAAGTGAGTAAGCTCTCATTTTCAAAATAGTTTAAAATTGACGTGAAAAATATTGGAATCGTACAGCCATTCTTCGATTCCATCTGGAAAATTCTCAAAAAGGGGCTCAAGCCTGCTTGAACTGTCAAATCATTCGGAACGATTATGAATTATGGATCCATGGTATAAATTGCGTGACATGTTTTTATACTCAATAATGAATGAAATACAGGACACATCAATTAATAATAGTTGCACTTGATACAAAAAAAAATTACTCAAAAGATAAAAGTCACACATGTTAATTCTAATAATTCTTTATTCGTTTACCACGTGCTGAGATCTTTTTCCCTAAACAGAAGGCGTCCAACAAATTCCATAAAACATATAAAAACCCCGTAACATACTAAATCACTTGGATCATGTTTAAGTGAAAAAAGAGGCTAAACAGCCAATTACGCATCGTATCTCCATATGTTTATATCGACGAGTCATTATATACGCATGAGAAAAGGCGCCGCCCGTATAGTATAAAAGAAGCTCGGAGAGCAAGAAGTGGCCACCTGCTGACAAGAGCAAGTGTGCCACGATTGCTACGTGTGGGGGCGAGAGAGCGACCGTCTTCCGATTCGGTTCAAGCAAAAACGGCCGGTGCATTCGTCGGTTCAATCAATCCGTAGCAAAAAAACATTAACTCCCGGCTCTGCCGGTGTGACTGTCATGATAATCATGCAATACGATTTCTTATGTTCCATTCCTCAACAGACATCGATCAATGTTATTTTTCCGAAAATAATTGAACTCAAATTAGATTCTATCTGAAAACATGTTTCAATTCAATTATATTCAGACCTGATAAAGGTCCGTGCGTAATTATTCAATATTCAGCTATACATATCTGTACTTCGAAAAGCTCAGTCACAAATTATTGTGTATTCTATGAAATCTCAATATTAAGAAATACGGATCACTATCGATCGGAATAATTGAAAAATCAATTAAAATCGCTTGAGGCGAATGTGGACTGGGACCATTTTAATCCTTCGGATGAGAATGATGTGTGAAAAATAATTGAGTTTCCGGCAACCCTATAGAAGCAGCATGCAGCTATATACTTCGTTTAAAAACTTACCTCGAGAAAACAAATATACTAACAATACTTCATCATACTTCTCCTCTTACTTTATGTATAACAAATTTCTCCTTACAGAGGTGGACCAAGAAGTGAACAAAGACGTATTGTAGATTAATTCTAACTTTTCTCATCAACAATAATATGATATAGAACATAGTATTATACACAACAATTATTTAGAACGTAATATTATATATCATATTGATGATCTATATCTTTTGTTGAGTAACTTGATAATACTCTATATGACTATATCAACAGTATATTATTTTTAGCGTATGTGCGTCAACTTCAATGTCTATTTCAGGCAAAATGGATTCTGACTTCTATAAAGAAGAATTAGCGAACTATTCGGTACGATAGTAATTGCGAAATATTAGAAAAACTCACCTTAAGGTATATTTTTATGACTAATACTTGAGTAGTTTATTAAGGGGGTAGCCTACCTAAATTCTAACATGGTTAAGAAAAAATCGTACGAGGCCGTAAATTTATATTCTAATTCATTTTTTTACGGCGGTTTCAATGACGTATCGACCACCCCGGAAAAAAATTTTTTTCATTGTAAAAAAATTTTTTCAATTTTGTAAAACGTACTTGGGATTTTTTTTCTCGGCTCCTAGAAGTCTAATCGCAAAACCGATACGTACGTTTGTGGACATTGTATTGAGGAACCCTAAAAAAAATTTTCAGCCCAAACCACTGAAAATAAGTCTCAATTATTCACCTCCTCCTGCATCACGTTTCCACCTTCATTCTGCAACGTCATAAAGATATCCATTCGATTCACACAAAGTAATTAGCATACATGCGATGTGTGCGTGGGAGGATGTGTGTGTGTGTCTGTGCGTGTGTGTTCGTGTGTATTTGTGTGTGTGTGTGTGTGTGTGTTTGACACTCTCACCCTCACACACACACACACACACACACACACACACAAACACACATTCACACACAAGCACACACTTCTCACATTCACACATTCACACATTCACCACACACACACACACACACACACACACACACACACACACACACACACACACACACACACACACACACACACACACACACACACACACACACACACACACACACACACACACACACACACACACACACACACACACACACACACACACACACACACACACACACACACACACACACACACACACACACACACACACACACACACACACACACATCCTCCCACGCACACATCGCATGTATGCTAATTACTTCGTGTGAATCAAATGGATATCTTTATGACGTTGCAGAATGAAGGTGGAAACGTGATGCAGGAGGAGGTGAATAATTGAGACTTATTTTCAGTGGTCTGGGCTGAAAATTTTTTTGAGGGTTCTTCAATACAATGTCCACAAATGTACGTATCGGTTTTGCGATTAGACTTCTAGGAGCCGAGAAAAAAAATCCCAAGTACGTTCTAAAAAATTGAAAAAATTGTTAACAGTGAAAAAAATTTTTTTCCGGGGTGGTCGATACGTCATTGAAACCGTCGTAAAAAAATGAATTAAAATATGAATTTACAGCCTCGTACGATTTTTTATTAACCATGTTAAAATTTAGGTAGGCTACCCCCTTAATTTCTTGAGAGGGAACGTTAATTTTTCCCATTTTTTAACCAAATAGCTTATATTTGTAATGGAATAAAGCTACTTGTAGCATTCTCGGAGAAGTGCTCACGGCGAGCGAAATTTCTGTTTCATCAAATTTAAGATTTAAAACTGGAATTTGAAGCACTTGATACGTTTCAATGACCTTGGAAATAATTTTTTCTAAATAAATCCAGGAGATTTTCGAGAAACTGTATTATTCACTTCTCAGCCCAAAGGTTTTATGGGTATGAACTATAGTCAAATTGTGAATTATGTAGGCTGGGATTGCAAAACAGGCTTAAATTGCGACTGAGGCTTACTGCAAACTGAGATTGTAGTGACCGAAAAAATCTGAAGAATATCAAAGAACATGCTGTGTCTCTTAAAAGGTATAAAATAAGATTAGATATTGAACAATTTTTAACTTTTAATTATTCACTTGGTTAATATTATTATTTCTATGATGAAACTAATCTCAGGAAATATTAATCTACCAACTATTGGCAAAGCTATCTAGCGTCACGAACAAGTTTACACCTGATCAAATACAGAATTAGAATCTAATCATGTTATTGAAGATCTTTTCGAGTAGCTTCAAATTTATTCTTAGTTGAATGGGTATCTATAAACTAGTCTGGTTATTATGAACAAAACACGTGTTTATTAGAAAATTAGAATTAATTTCCCATTGCTTATCGGATGAACCAATTATAATCGGATTATTTCGAGTGACTGAATATCGATATGTATTCTATCTCGATATGTGATTATGAATCGTAAGATAAAAAGATCAATATTTATTTTAATAATATTTTAAGTATGTATCTTTCGGTTAGATGTTAATGGATTTTAATAATTATCTATGAAGTCATGATTTTGAGTTTATTCAACGCTAATTTGATCGTCTCTATAAGCGTATAGAGGTTGTAACAAGTGATTATGAAAATATGCCACATTGACTCCACGTGTAGCCAATTTGGTTCCTTTGAGTTTTTTTTCAACTGACATTTTGAATGGGCTAAAATGGGCTAATGGTAGTTGTAGCAACGGTTTCTCGTAGTTCTTGAGCTAGCGTTTTAGATCCCGTTCGTAGAATTTTAAAATTCTAATTTTATCATAGTCAAATTCGCGAAAAACCCTTAAGGTTGGCTCATTGGCTGTACTTGCCTTAGTTTAATATTTCCAGAAAAGTCTTTGATATCTTTCAAAAGTCTCGGTTGATTGTTGCCGATATTGCTGAGAATCACTCTTTTCTACTTTTGAATATTTATAACTCGAACGAAACGATCAATAACTCCGGCAAAAGAACTGGGAAATGCAAAGATTCCATGTTCTGTGTCATGAATTTCAGCTCAATTTTTATACTCGTAACACCGATAGCTACAGAAGAATGAAGATCCTGTGTCTTATATCTTCGACAAATGGACTTTAAACTGATTTTTCAAACTTTCTATAACGACAGACGCTAGGAACATCTAAAATAATTGATTTGGAAAATACAAACGTACTGTGTCCTGTGTCCTCCCAAAGTATTGAAAATGAACTTCATCTCAATATTCATTTCATAACAACGGTTGCTGAGTAAATAAATAAGGGTTGCTATGGAAAGCGGCAATGGAAAGTGCTAAAAGTGAACATCAAACTGATTTTCACCTACACGTAGCAACAGTTAGTGTGAAATATATCTGTGTTTTTTTGCAGTAAGTTATGAAAATATGGCTTGAACTGATTTTATCTCTCCATAGCAACGCTTGCTATGGGGAATATCTCTTTGTTTTCTTCGATCCTCATAAGTATTCGAGCCTCAAGACGAACATTTGCAAGGAATCATCAGAAACTTCCAAAAAGCATTTTAGCAACGGGTTGTTGAAAATTGAACATCTTGACACCATTGACTTGTGTGCAAAATTTTAGGAATATCAAACGATTTCTTCAAGTAATCGCATCTTGAAAAGTAACTAAATAATATATACGTATATACTGTTCATGCAATTTACAGTCGTTTCTTATTCATGTTCCTATTGCACAAAGCTTCATAATTACATTCTTCAATTTTTTTAAAAAACGGTATATAGATAAAGACACAAGTTCAATTCATTTATTCATCATACAGATTAGTCGTGACATGATGTCAACCGAGTTCAGTTTCAAATGAATATTTCTTTCCTTCAAAAGTTGGAAGTCATGAAAATATGAATTAAAGTTAAAGAATAGTTCACAATATAATTATTTACTTAGATAATATTGACATTTATAATAAAAATTAAACTTGGAAAATATTTGTCTACAGACCTTTTCAATCGCTATCTGATTAAACGAAGATATTCACACCTGGTCAAATTCAGAATTTCTTGCAATTCATCTTTCTAAGATATTTTTGACCTTCATTTAAACGAGTATCGCGGATAAACATCTTAGTGTTTACTTTTATTAGAAATAGAATTAATTTTCTATTGCTTATCGGATTAATCAAGGTGAAACTTTATAGTTCAATAGCCACAAAGTCCCGGTTGATTGTACTTATTCTTTATTGGAAATATAAATTTCACAGTCTTTTGAACGTTTATCGAAATCACAATTGTATTCCGAGAAAAAGAACACCCGGACAAATGAAACATTGTTGAAGATAGAAGCCAAATTGGCAAGATACATGCATGTAACACAGGTATGCGTGATAGAGCGCATACTTCTGTGCTTTACTAGATCAAAGTCGAACCCACCCTCACGATGGGATTTCCGAGATCATCAAACGATGTGGAATATGCCCAGACCATCCTACATACATCATTACTAACGATTATCAAGATTGTTTCCCAATAAACTATATTATTGACACTTATTCAGCTAAAAGTAAATTTGGGAGTAATGAAAGAGGTCTTAGGCATTGAACTGAAACATTTCTTATTTGGTCAGTTGTAAATAACTTTGTAACAGCAAATAGTCATCAAGATAATATTAATATTAAAATAGTGTTTTTCCGAGACAAATGATTTTTGGAGATTTAGGAACGGAAAAGTTTTGAAGATTTTGCGATTATTAATGGATAATGACATCTTACGTGACGTTTAAAATATTCGAATTACTGAAAATAAAAATATAGATACATGCTAAAACGTTTTGACAAGTGAACACTCTAAATCTAAAGCAAAAAAACTATTATTCAACAGTACAAATTGCACTATCGTTAAAAACATTTATCAAGAGTTTATTATTTTTAAATTAAAATTGTACTATTTTTTAATCAATGGCTACTATTTTTATTAGTTGAGAAATTTGTACTATTAAATAATCGTTTTCTACTTTTTCAGATTTAGTGTGCACCATTCAAATTTTTGTCAACCATTCTTTTACTCAGCTTCGTGCACTCTAAACCTGAAATAGTAAAAACTATTATTTAATAGTACAAACTACACTACTAATGAAAATAGTAGAATTCACGGAAAAGTATTGAAGTTTTAAATAGTAAACTTCCACTGAATTACTAAAATATTAGTAAAATTTTACTTTTTTTCAGCAAATATCACTACTTCAATTTAAAAAATTTTTTAATGCTAAAGTTTACACTTTGACCGTGAGCACTCTAAATCAAAAATAGTAGGAACTACTATTCAATAGTGTATATTCACTATTTAGAATAATGGAAATTGCACAACTGAGAAATTGGAAATCTCTCTATATTTACAGCTAAATCACCGACGCCACCGTAAGAATCTTTGCCCCCCTTTTTAGCTCCCCTTCTTAGCCCACCTATTCAGCACCCTTTCATAGTCCCCCTTTATAGTCCCCCTTTTTGGCCTCTGTTTTAGAGAATTTGAATCAAGTGATAATTCAATAGTGTGACTCGTTCTTGGGTGATAGAATGGATGCAATACCAGCAAGACTTGATAAATCCTTGCTAATCTGAATTTAGGAAACAGAAAGAGTCTGAAAAAATTCAAAGCAATAGGTATTCATGAGTATAACACTACATGCTTCAATTGAATGTTGCTAGAGAAATAAAATTAGATATCAAAACTGATGGATTTTAAAGTATTTTAAGTTTTTATGTGCTCATATTAACAACTCAATTGACATCCATAAAATACGATGGTAACCAGCGATGACGAGGGTTAGCCAACGAAACGGGCAAGGGAAACATTACTTTGATTTTATTCTTTCATGGGAATCTTCTATGGACATCGAAGTATTGAATCATAAGTGAGGGATGGGGGGGGGGTGGCGAGCGAAGCGAGTAGGGGGGTACCCACTATTTGAAAGTAATACAATTTAGTTTTGTTCTAGTAATCGAAAATCCCTTTGAAATACTGAAATACTATTTTTTTAGTAAAATTCTACTATCTTAGTATTAAATAATTTATTAGCTAAAATGGTAGAAAATTTACTATTTTAGATTTATAGTCTTTCCGACTATTACGTGATCTGTGACTTTTAACTGCAGGGTTGGGCAGTAGAGAAAAAGCTAGGTAGAGTTTCGGATTTGGTGCAGTATCCGTTCACTTACAACTGGAATCCTCAATAAGGAATTAAAAAAAAAATAAACTTTATTATTGTGCTAATTTGTATATCATATCTCAAGTACGGCACTCCAAAAAGTATCTTAATATTCTATTGTAATTAAAATAATCTGTCATAAGAGAGATATCGAAATTGACTTATAGGAGTTGATTTTAAACTTTTTCAGTTTTGTAATCAATGTTAAGCTTATAAGCTGCTTAGAGATGTCAAGAGGTATGGCTGATGGCCGAATGACGCTATGAATGCAACGTAATTTATTGTGCGCAAAATAATTTGCACTGCACAAAATTTATTCTGCGCACACTTTGTGCGAAATCGCATTTTGTTCGCCATTTTCAGTAAGCATAAAGGCATGCTATTACATAAAATCTATTTCAATTGGACCATTAATAAAATTTACTGATAGATTTTTCACTCTAAATCTAAAAAAGTAAAAAGTACAAATTGCCCAATTGCTTGAAATAAGAATATTCACTAAAAAAATAGTAAAATTTTATTAATATTTCAGTAATTTAGTGAAAATCTACTATTTTTTAGTTAAAATTTTACTATTTTGAGCAGTTGTGCAATTTGTATGTTTAAATAGTAGTTTCTTACTATTTTAGATTTAGAGTGTTCATTCAGTATATGTGCACCAAACCGGTCATAAAATAACATTGGCTCGACTCCATCAATGATTGCTTTTTATCTAGAATTAGAGAATGCTTCGGAGTACATAGGTCACTGTTCCTGAAGAACCTCAGCCACACTGCTTTCCAACTCTGGTGCGAACATGGCTGTGATCAAACGACTGGGAGGATGTAAATCAGATAAAGTAGCCGCTGGATATATTGCTGACTCGATGAAAACCAAATATTCAATTTATCAAGGAATAATACATGAACATAACATTCACTGACTCAATAACACTTCAAATATAACACATCTTCAAGTGAAGAAAAGTTGAATACCGTTCCAGATCAAATTAATCAAATTGAACGAATATATGAATGTTTGTTAAATTCACCATGAACTAAAAAAACTCATTTGGATTAAAATATTTCTACAACTGGTAGTGGAAAGGAGCTGACACCGGCTCCGATGTCAAGTAAAACTATAACAACACAGCTCAAGTGAATTTCACTACCGAATCACCTGTAAAAGTTTCTTATGTTCAGTGAAACAAGAAATAAGAAAGATCTAACCATGCTAATTCTGTTAACAGTGTAGATACAAATATTGTAATACCTGTTTATGATAAAGATCCTAGAATAGTATTTGAAAATTGTATCGTGAATGGGAATTCCAACAACTCTTATTGATATGGAAATTTCAATAAGCAAAAAGATTTAAATGATATTTCAAAGTAAATTTGACCATTAATAAAAGGACAAGTTACATTTTTTCTAAAATGTAAACAATTTAAATGAATCAAACAAATTTAATTATGAAAATATAAATACTTATTTCTATTTAGAAAAATTTTAAAAATATTAAAACTGTAGAAAAATCCTAGGACTGATAAAGGTACGATAAAAAATAAATTGATTGGATTTTTATTCAATTTTGATTTTATTAATAATTAAAAGGAGCGATCATAATCGAACAATAATGGCGTAAAAAATCACACTTCGTCGAGTTCAATGAGACACTCAGTGATATTTCCCTGTCGATACGTAAAAAACCGCTGCCAAGTGCCTCAGCAGTATGCTTTCTCAAAGTATTGCAATTGAACCTCAACTTGCATTAATCACCGCTCTTTGAGAAAGCAAAATGAACCTCTAACTCATTTCCTCCACTCTATAGTAACGGTTGCTATGGTAAATATCCGAGCTTCGGTGTTCTTACTTCTTAGTCGTCAACAGTTCCGAAAATAGACCTCTAACTGACTTTTCCCACTCCATAGTAACGGTTGCTAAGGACGTAAACAATGGTTGCTATGGTAAATGTCGGAGCTTCGATGTTCTTACTTCTTAGTCACCAATAGTTCCAAAAATGGACTTCAAACTGACTTTTCCCACTCCATAGTAACGGTTGCTAAGGACGTAAACAACGGCTGCTATGGTAAATGTCGGAGCTTCGACGTTATTACTTCTTAGTCATCAATAGTTCCGAAAATGGACCTCCAACTGACTTTTCACACTCCATAGTAACGGTTGCTAAGGACGTAAACAACGGTTGCTATGGTAAATGTCGGAGCTTCGATGTTCTTACTTCTTAGTCATCAACAGTTCCAAAAATGAACCTCCAACTGACTTTTCCCATTCCCTAGTTACGGTTGCAACCGATATAAACACCGGTTGCTAGAGACATCAACAATGGTTTATACGGGAAAGGTCTCTTTGATTGTTATAGAATCCCATAAATATACAAACCCAAATGATCATTTATCATGAATTATATGGGAACTTATCGAAAACACGCTAGCAACGGTTGCCATGGAATCAAACAACGGATGTTGCTGAAGACCGAACTCGGTTCACATCTGCCGGTGACCGACCTGTGTGCAAAATTTCAGGACGATCGGACCATTCCTTCGAAAATTAACGTACGACAAAAAAAAAGTCAGTCTGAAGCTGAATTTTGTATCTCCATAGCAACGGTTGCTAGGAGAATAAACAATGGTTGTTCCAAAATGAATGTCTTATCGATTCTCATCGATCGTCGAAAGAATTCGAGACCCATCGTGCATTGATGATGATTTTCGGAGCTTTTATCAAAAACACGTTAGCAACGGTTGCTAGAGAAATAAACAACGGAATTGGCTGAAAATTGAACTCGACCGAGATTTTGCGGCGACTAACCTGTGTGCAAAATTTCAGGACGATCGGACAATTCCTTCGAGAGTTATCGTACGACAAAAAAAAGTGCACGTACGTACGTACATACGTACGTACGTACATACGTACGTACGTACGTACGTACGTACGTACATACATACAGACATTTTCGGATTTCCATGTTTTTCGACCCGTAGATTACGAAAATCGAGGTCCCGAAGTCCGATTCGGTGGGTCGATTTTTACCCCGTTACAAAGCTTTCTCTTTGAGAAAGCAAAAGAGTTTCCATAACAGCTTGTGCAGGAAATGAATGTTTCAATGTATTAAATGATACCTGTACATACCCGAATGTACACGAGCAGAAAATTCTCATTTGATGAAATCAAATCTTATATCAACATTGAGTAAGTCTCGAACTTATTTGTTGAACATAGAATTTTTTGCTGTTTGCGTGACGCAGCGCATAAATCACCCGCTCCACCGTGACTATAAGTTGTAAAAGGTCGCGTAAACATCGCCGAGGATTTGTCCTCTCGCGGCGAATGACCATGCCGTGCTCGGCTCTTTCCCTTTTTACAATAACGTCCGCTAATCTGACTTTGAAATTAACTCGCCGGATGTTTCGAGGATCTCAAAATCTCGCCGTGTTTTGAGCCTTGAACTAGCGCTTTTTTCTCCCGCGGCTATCAGATTGGCCGATCTGGTGAGTTGGCCGCGCGCAGAGGTACGTCGTTCTCGGTGACACGAGCGCTCTACCTAATTCAATCGCGTTGCATCCTGAGATTTTTGTCCTCTCGGAGATCATAGTCGCTCTTTCGTTTGCAACGTCCACGTAAACCCCTGTAAATTCGATCTTATCGCTCTATATGTTAATGCAAATAAAGAGTGCGTCGTCATCCTGCAAACTTTAGCCCAAGATTCGTGGTTTTAAAATAGACGCAGTGTCTTTCAATCGAAAGTTCCCTCGGTTATCACGAAGATAGTTTGGAGCTTCTTAAATGAGTTTTTTTTTCAACGCCTGTGCGTAATTAAGTACGGATAAGAATTGATCACAGACTAATCGAGAACCTGCTCGTTTCTCAATATAATAAAGATAATGAGTGTGTAATATGCGCGATAGTGAGATGTAGTTCGTCAATCACGTTTGTTATTCCAAAATGCTTATGAATGATCTGACAGCTGCAGATGAATATAAGGCTGAAAAAGTTATAGAAAACTATTTAATAACTCAATGAGTAATAAATGATTATTTTTAACATACACGAGTTTCAAACGATGAATAATGATTCTATCGGGCTTGGTGGACTATCCCAAATATTGCGAGAAAAAAATTCATCGCTACCCGGGCTGGATTCGAACCAGCGTCCTCCTGATTTCCGGAATCTTGAATCTGGCCCGGGTAGCGTTTTTTATTTTTTTCTCGCAATATCACTTGGGGATAGTCCACCAAGCCCGATAGGACCATTATTCATCGTTTCAATGAGTAATGATTGAATAACTTCTTTCTCATTGGAAAATGTAGTAAACGAAATCATTACGTATATGAGTATTGCCATACTCGAAATTCTTAATTGAATTAACAGTATGGAAAAATATTATAAAATATTTAAACTTTTGCTATAATTATTATTTAACGGTCAACATTTCGTATCCACATGCCATTTATTATAGATATGTTAAAATTGAATCGATGCTTTTGAAAATCTGAATAAACGGTACTGAATTAATGGCTCTTAAAACTTGTGGAACGATTTTGTTTCAGAATAAGCTCAACGATCAAATTTTTCCATGTTAGAGAGATTTCGTGGAATAGTCATGTACAATTGTACTATAATTACTCAATCTTAATGTTCTTCGATTCCGGTTTATCGCTGTATGCAATGTATCGAACTAGATTAGATATACAAATTATTGAAAAAAATTCACATATTCATTACAATAGAATGCCTGAATAATCAAAGATTACTCATGTGGAAAGTTGATTGGGAAAAGAAAAATTTACATAATATCGCACCCAAAAAAATGAAAACCTTTCCGGGTAATTTATAAATGAGGGAAAGCAAATAATTGTAATTGATTAGAAACGTTATTTGCTAAAACGAGGTCGCTTGATTTCGTGGAAAAATGATTGAATAAGGTAGTTGAGAGCATTTCAAAGTATTAGAGAGACAAAAAATTGTCACACACGAACAAATTTGATTGATTTTATTGGGTTATTTCGAAATTAAAATTTTCCATGAGATGAGTAGTCCATTGGATTCAAGTGAAATTAATGTTAGATCACCCCTTGTGAGACATAACAGAGATTAAAAGCGTTATAATCGGAGGTTCTGCGAACGTTCTCTGTAAAATCGGTGAAATTTGACTTTCTCGAGTTTCATTCGATGTCGTGAGAGACAATCAGAGAAAATCTCTTCGTCACATCTTCAAGTACTATTCGATACCGAGATTCAATCTATTCAATGGACCGATAGAAAACTTGCGTACAACAAAAGTTTTACAACGGAAAATGAAAAAAAATACCATTCTTCACAAAAACCCAAAATTTGATGTGGACCCGTGGATAGCGTAATCGCGCTCGTACGTGTGCCTGAAACATAGCGTCTTGGCGGGAAATCGGCCAATTCGGATGATATTTTCTAGCGTCCCTCGTAGATTTGGGTGACCGGTAAGCTCGAGCTATAGGGTATACGGTACGCGTGCGGGGTATATACAGTTGTCCATCCGGGGAGGAGCGCTCGGGGAGAATGAGACGTCGTTGGACGGGCGCCGCGGGAAGGAGCGATAAGCATCGGAGCCGCTCTGGAGGGGTGGGGTTGAGGAGGAGGAGGAGGCCCGGCACACGGATGGGGCGCGCGTGTTGGTGCCTCGGGCCGCGGCGGCAGTCAGTGGCTGGGAGCGGGATCCGCACGGGCCGCGGTGCGTGCGCTGCACACGTGGTGGTGGTGGGCGCGCTGTCGAGCTCCGCCCCGCCCGCGCGCCCCGAGGGATGAAGCGCGCGCGCACGGCGGCACCACCGGCGGCGGCGCGGCGGCGGTGACGGTGCCGCGGTGCCGCTGGCGCGCGCCTGGAGAGGGAGACAGTGAGCCGCCGGCGGCGGCGGCCGATTACAGCCGGCCTCGTGATTGCACCGCGAGTCCGTCCCGGACCGTCGACGAGATCGCACGTCGCCCCGCCGCGAATCAGCGGCAGCCACCGCAGCAGCAGCAGCAGCAGCATCGGTAGTAGCAGCACCACCGCCACCACCACCACCAGCACCACCAGCCTCGTCGATCACCTGCGCGCCGCGGGGGAGTATGTGCAGCAGCAGCAGCAGCCGTAGGTGCCAGCAGCAGTAGGAGGAGGAGGAGGAGGAGGAGGTGGAGGAGGAGAAGGAGGAGAAGGAGGAGGAGGCGGTGTCGGGCGATCGAGTGGCGCGGGCGGGCGGGCGGGCGGCCCGCGGGGGGGGAGGGCGGAGCTCGGTTGCGCGCGGCCGACTCGAGCGCGCGCGGTGCCGGCGGAGCCTGCTGGTGCAGCGCCTGCTCGGCGCGCTGGCGACATGCGGTAGCCCCGAGCGGCGGCCCGAGATGCTTTGCCATCAGTGAGAGAGCAGCCTTGCGCGACGAGCGAGCCAGAGCAGCATGCTAAGGAGCGCGGCCACGGCGCCGCTGGCGCTGCTGCTGATGGTGCAGGCCCTCGGCTGGGCCGCGGCGAGCAGCTGCAACGCGTGCCGCATGCACGAGGAGATCCGCGCGATGAGCATCGAGGCGATCAAGGAGCAGATCCTGAACAAGCTCGGCCTGAAGCAGGCGCCCAACATGACGGGCCGGGTGCTGCCCAAGATCCCGCCCATCACCCAGCTCATGGGCGACCTCGCGGGCATGCAGGCCGACGGGCCGGGCCTCGAGCCGGGCACCCTCACCCACCACTACGACGTCGACGAGTTCGCCGCCAAGACCGAGACCGTCTACGCCTTCGCCCAGCCACGTGAGTAACCAGCCACCCGCGCCGCGCGCCGCGTCGCCCTCAACTACACCGCGCCGCGCTTCAAAACGATAGCTTGCCGATTCCCGATAGCTCGAGGCTCGGCCGCCGCCGCAGCCGCCGCCACCGCCGCTACCACCGCCGCACAGCCGCCGCTGCCGATTATTCCTATCTCCCGCGCTTATCGCCACGCCGCGGCCGCCGGCCAACACACTCTTTAAATCGTTCCTATACCACCATCCAACCAGACGCGCGCGCTCGTCCCCAGTTGCAAGCGCTCAGCGTGATCTTTGCAAAAATTACGTCGACGCAGCTATTTCACTTTGCCGCCGGTTTTTCCAGTGCCACCCGCGTCTCCCAACTTTGGAAAATCACCGGGTTACGGCATAGCCACGCGAGTCGATCGTCCGTTTGATGAAAAGCTCGGCAAAATCGAGTTATAATCCGTGTATCGTGTCGGGGGTCCCCATTCGAGTCTCAATCAGCTCGTCCCTCGATCAAAGTGTAGTTTCTCTCTTGCCGATCATCCAAAATTCATGAAAGAAATTTTGTGACATCGAAAAAGTAAAAAACGACGGATCACTGTAATAATTGCAGTATCATTCCTCGCACGCGTGGCAAACATCCATAATATTATGAATGACGATACCACGAGCCAATCAGTATTCTCACTTCAAAATTACAAATCGGCGTCCCTATCGTGCTATATGACCACCGCGTCTCGCAAAAGTATTTTCCTTCCGCGGTTAGAAAGTCACATCACTTGATGAATTTGACAATATGAGGCTCGACATAGTTGAAGAAAAATCGGAATAGTGTTGCCGATCGTTATTTGAAAATTGTCAGTCCTTCCGAAATTTAGTGCTATATCTGCCACACGTCGCAATGGGTGCGTCGATACATACTTTATTGTTGATCAAGATATATTAGAAGTTTTTTAATCCGCCTCTCTCGCGTCAATTTTTGCTTTCTCAAAGAGAAAGCTTTGTAACGGGGTAAAAATCGACCCACCGAATCGGACTTCGGGACCTCGATTTTCGTAATCTACGGGTCGAAAAACATGGAAATCCGAAAATGTCTGTATGTATGTACGTACGTACGTACGTACGTACGTACGTATGTACGTACGTACGTACGTATGTACGTACGTGCACTTTTTTTTGTCGTACGATAACTCTCGAAGGAAATGTCCGATCGTCCTGAAATTTTGCACACAGGTTAGTCGCCGCAAAATCTCGGTCGAGTTCAATTTTCAGCCAATTCCGTTGTTTATTTCTCTAGCAACCGTTGCTAACGTGTTTTTGATAAAAGCTCCGAAAATCATCATCAATGCACGATGGGTCTCCAATTCTTTCGACGACGATCGATGAGAATCGATAAGACATTCATTTTGGAACAACCATTGTTTATTCTCCTAGCAACCGTTGCTATGGAGATACAAAATTCAGCTTCAGACTGACTTTTTTTGTCGTACGTTAATTTTCGAAGGAATGGTCCGATCGTCCTGAAATTTTGCACACAGGTCGGTCTCCGGCAGATGTGAACCGAGTTCGGTGTTCAGCAACATCCGTTGTTTGATTCCATGGCAACCGTTGCTAGCGTGTTTTCGATAAGTTCCCATATAATTCATGATAAATGATCATTTGGGTTTGTATATTTATGGGATTCTTTAACAATCAAAGAGACCTTTACCGTATAAACCATTGTTGATGTCTCTAGCAACCGGTGTTTATATCGCTTGCAACCGTAACTAGGGAATGGGAAAAGTCAGTTGGAGGTTCATTTTTGGAACTGTTGATGACTAAGAAGTAAGAACATCGAAGCTCCGACATTTACCATAGCAACCGTTGTTTACGTCCTTAGCAACCGTTACTATGGAGTGTGAAAAATCAGTTGGAGGTCCATTTTCGGAACTGTTGATGACTAAGAAGTAATAACGTCGAAGCTCCGACATTTACCATAGCAACCGTTGTTTACGTCCTTAGCAACCGTTACTATGGAGTGGGAAAAGTCAGTTTGAAGTCCATTTTTGAAACTGTTGGTGACTAAGAAGTAAGAACATCGAAGCTCCGACATTTACCATAGCAACCGTTGTTTACGTCCTTAGCAACCGTTACTATGGAGTGGGAAAAGTCAGTTGGAGGTCCATTTTCGGAACTGTTGATGACTAAGAAGTAATAACGTCGAAGCTCCGACATTTACCATAGCAACCGTTGTTTACGTCCTTAGCAACCGTTACTATGGAGTGGGAAAAGTCAGTTAGAGGTCCATTTTCGGAACTGTTGACGACTAAGAAGTAAGAACACCGAAGCTCGGATATTTACCATAGCAACCGTTACTATGGAGTGGAGGAAATAAGTTAAAGGTTCATTTTGCTTTCTCAAAGAGTGGTGATTAATGCAAATTGAGGTTCAATTGCAATACTTTGAGAAAGCATACTGCTGAGGCACTTGGCAGCGGTTTTTTATCATCTTCAGATACTCGCCGGATCAGCGTTATAATGACGTATCTCCTCGTCGTTTATTTTTTTTTTGCATCAGTTTGTACGGGTCGCATATTGTTGCGATGATGCAATTCGCCGAAACTTTGGCAAATTCCCGTTAACTCCGAAGACGTATGATTCACTTGCGTATGGGCTCACGACGTGTATACCGATCGACGCGTGTAAAAAAAAGCTCTCCGCATTTGCAGGGACAATTTTTTCCCTCGTCTTTTTTTTTGTGTTCTTGAAAAAGTTGACAGTAGCCCGCGACGTCTTTGAAATTTTAGCCTGTTACACCAGCACGGCGCTGCACCTACACCCCGTCGCGCCTTCTGTCTTGTCAATTTGAAATTCGATCCTCTCTTTCCGTCGCTCTCTGTCTCTCTTGATTCTGCTCTTTTTTGTCTCTCTCCTTTTTTTTCACCGCGGAGTGAATCCCTGACCGTGTTGGACAAGATAGCCCGTCCTTCCCGATGCACGGACCCCTCCACGTTACAAAATACTATGCTGGTATAGAAGTATGCCGAACGAGAACAAGGCGAAGATGAGCCAATGAGAGAATGGGTATTGATGAATGCGGTCGGTGTATGACTCGGCCCCAGTGTCAATTTCACTCTCCAAGTCTTCTTAATATGCTCGACAAATTTTCAGCTGCTCCCCTTAACGATCTTGCAGTTCTTTCTCGTCCTCCTTCGTCCGCCTTTTTTTTCAATTATCTGATGGATCAGCGATAAACTAGTGGTGATCGAACTAATTGATCGAACCATGAATAGTTCACAAATTAGATCGTTTATCAAGATCGATGTTGGTTGATTATTTAACAGGTCGATGAACTGTTTTGATATTTATTTCAAGTTACTATCTTGAACTACATTTTACATACTAAAACCGATTCAGTCAATTTTTTTTCCATAACTTGAGCTTTATTTTTATTTTTAACTGAAATTTTTTAATTTTTTCTTCAAAATATCGTTATTTATCCTGATGTAAGATTTTTTCTCGGAGGTCCACGCGCATCATTGGAAGCAGATTGTAACATGCTCAATCACGCGTTGAAATGTTAACTAAATAACCGATAATATAGAAAAAGATATAGGGAATTCAAAAACCGTAGAAAAATCAAGGCTAAGAGTACTCGGCTGATCGGAGTGGCAAGAACGATTCAAATATCGGGGAGGAAATCGAGCGTCAAAGAGATTGAGATCAATCACAAAAATGAAAAAAAAAAGTTTCTCCACCAAATCAATTACCATCATTCATCAAACCATGCCGATCTGCCGTAGAATGACTCATATGACAATTGGGACCGATATAGATATGAAACCGTACCGATTTTGATTAACCTTGGGCGCATCAAAAAATTGAAACTGTTTACTAAGGAGAATCACACCCTTGATATAAATACACAGATGAATATTAATGGGTATGAGATTGAAGAGTGCATAGGTTTTGCCCGACCATCACTCATTATTATGTCTTGCAAATACTGTCGGAGTAATTTACGTGCAACTACATGCAGTATTATCATGGTAACGCCCACTGGTAACGATACTGGTAACCGTTAAAATCCCATTCATCTATATCGGTGCGATCACTGAAATTCACCGTGACCAGTAATACCCTGGATTCTTATTCAGCATACGAGAAACCGAGTTTCGAGCAGATCTCGGGCGATACACGTGAATTTAGAATGTTATTTGGTTAACAGCATCCACAATCCGTCTCTCGAAAGTTACTGAATCAGTTGGCCCAGGGTCACGTGAGAATAAGGCCTTCCCGATCCTCCGGTGCGTCCACCAACTTGGCAACTTTCAAATCGAAGCGGGTTCGATGCTCTGCGACAGTGTGCCGGGGGGGTAGTACACGGGGGCGCGAGTGCGGGAAAGTTAAATGCGCGCGTGGGCGAAAGCCTCCTTTCTCTGTCGTCTCGTTTTGTTAGTATACAGAGTCAGCCCGGTCAAATATATTATATACTCTGCACACGGAGCGAAGCTCGCGCGCGCAAGAGGCTCATTCCTCTTTTCTGCTGCCGTCCCGTTTCGCGCAGTTGTTAGGCGGCTGCTCTCGTTTCCCATTCCGTTTCTTCTAGCATATACGCCGGCCCGTTCGCAGAAGCGTATGTGCGGCGCGGCCGCCACTTTTTGCCCATCGATCCCGATCGACTGGTCGCGGCCGATCGCCCCGGCCCGTGAACACGTGCACATATATATATACGTATACGAAACCCACTGCCACCTCATGTTTATATCTATACGCGCCGTGTTTACATTGGTCCGCGACAAGCTCGTCGAAATCGACCGATCGTCGGTATTTTCGATCCACAAGGATCTCCGTACTGCAGGTTGGAAGATCGGCAGACCGGGGAGTTTCGTTGCGCAAAGGCAACGGGGATTTTCCGCTCGAGCGATTGAAAATCGAAGGTGTTGATCCCGGCTAAGGGGAATCGGCATCTCGAAAATGTCCCCTGCGAATGTATGTACAACGCGAGTCGGACGAGAGCGGCCACATGACCCGAATGCAAAATCCCCAGCTTATCGTGGTCCTTTTACTCGTCGCACCGAATGAAGCTATTAACCTAAGTGTTGCCACTTAGGTGAGCCAGCGGCGGCGAAGACGGAAAGAGAGAAACAGCGAGAGAGGGGCTGAGATTTCGCTCGGCGAGAGAGAAACAGAGAGAGAGAGAGAGAGAGAGAGAGAGAGGCAGAGGCAGAGAGAGAGAGAGAATAAAGAGAAAGAGCAGCAGCAGCAGCAGCAGCAGCAGTATAAGCAGTGGTGGTGGTGGTCGGCCTGGATCTGTTCTCTCGAAGGTCAGGGCCGCTGAGCCCGGTGGCTAGGTCAGGCCCATCTTGGTCACTCATCATGCAGCTCTCTGCCCCCGGCACGTACGCTCATTTGTAATTTTTGCGAGCGATTCACATCGCCCACAGCAATGTCAAGGCTGCGAGCGAGCGAGCGAGATAGAGAGTAAGAGAGAGAGAGAGAGAGATGAAAAAGAAAATCGGATGTGCTTCGTTCGCGCACTGCACGCTCTCGTACGTCTGTTATGAGCGGGCTCAATTTTAGCCGGCGCGCGGGGTTACTGCTCGGGTTACGTTGGCTTATACAGGCTTCGCTGCACTGCCGTCCCGAGACCATTAAGACCTTGACTATACGCGTATACGCGATTGTCTCGTACGCAGCTCTTTCACTATTGCTAGCTGCACGGCGACCTCTCCATTTTTGCCAAGATGCTCGATAGCTCCTTCGTATACGTGTATACCGGCGAGCCAACTCGATTTCGCGCGCGGACGTCGATCTATGCTTCGCGTATGGCCGTTTTACTATTTTCCCGGGAAACCTGCGACTGGTTCCAGTACAATCTTGACCCCTGGAGTGCTTCGTTCCTGACTCTCGCGTGTTTAAATACATCCTGTGTCCCTATGCCTGTCTAATTTGACACTCGGAGAATCATCAACTTTGAGATTAAAATTTGTCTTGTAATGATTTTTATTGAAACATTTTCAAACATTTCCCTGTTAAGAATTTATCCTTATCGGTCAATAGAATAATTTGAAATAGAATTTAATTTATATGTTCCTAGATTACGCAAAGTCGTACACTGATTACTCGGAACAAATTCTTTGCTATTCCTATAGTAATATTATATATTAGAGCTTATAGAATCGTAATTTTATTGTTCAACCGATCTACGCATCATTGAAATGTAGATAAAATAAACAAAATTACTTTTACTCTTTTCGCGGATATATTGAACATTTATCGCGCGGATTGAAGGTTATTTTTGTTATTTGTTTTCATATTTCCAGTTTGTAAATGTATAAGTATATCAAAATTGCAATCTCACTGTCACTTTATACTTTTATGGCCGTCATAATTGGCTTTCAAGATGTTATGACCTTGCAAACGCCTAAATATAGCTGCTACTCTCTTACGCACGGTGAATAGAAAGTTCCGCACGAACTCCATTTGCCAAATTATCTCCAATAATAAATGTTATCGCAAAAAGCTCCGGGGCGTAATCGCAATTTCGCGTGGCTCACGAGATATTTCACGTTATCAGCCGTTCATTGAGTTGTAGACAGTGGAAATTATCCAAAACCATACAAAACATTCGCACATGGATCGTTGAGACATTTTTGCGTGAAATAACTCGGGAGGATTGAATCGATACGATGGAATGGTCGAAATGAATACATATCAATTCGACAAGATTATCAAGCTTGGAAGAAATATTCATCGCGTAAAGCACTCGCGTAATTTCTCGGTTGGCTTTTCAAGGCGTAACGCGACCGATTCGTCAAGAGTAAAAACAAGACATTGACGATCCCCCATCTTCATTTTAGCATTCCACTTGGTATACCCGCTTCATACACATCGCAGTTTATTCAATCGAAACGAGTCGGCCGCACATCAGCGAGGAAGTCTCCGGCTCAGAAAAGAGCAGCGAGCGCCAAAGTTTAACATGGAAAAAATAGTACAATGATAAGAGAGCAAAGTGCGATAAGCATAATAAATACTCGAATAAAGAGGGCCATAATAAAAAATTGCGCGTTATGTGCTAAAGTCGATGACAGTGATTATACCCGGCTCGTTCCCAGAGCCGGCCGTTTTCCATAAAAAAAAAAAAATTGAGCCCGGTCACCTTTTACGCCGGCCGTCCCGTTAGTTCTTTTTCCTCCAATTTCGCGGCAGTGCCTATACTCATGCATTATAATTAATCGTGACCGAGCGAAACCGTAGGTCTGGAGAAAAATGCAGAAGCCACATCGATATGTACAAACGAGGAACCTGATAAAGGGCGCTTTAGCGGCGGTCGCTTTGGGTATCGGCTCAATGTATCTCGCTTACAAAACGTATCGCTCGAGTTACCGGTCGTTCGAACGAGAAACGGCCATCGCGTGGCCCGTAAAACCCGCGAGCTCCGGCGACTCGACGGCCAGCAGGTGAAAGTACTAAAAGATCCGAGGGATAAACCGATTGACAAGAAGGGGATCCCAAGCTCGCTCGATTGAAAGCTCATATGTTCGATCACACGTTCCCGACTCATAATGGATGGCCGACATCTTTGATTTCCCGAGGATACTCGCGGTAAATGATTTCTGATTTTATGTATCTTTATATGCCAAAACCCACATGGATTTACCATGAATTCATCGTTGGCACACGTATAACTTTTTGGATGTTGGCGAAATTTTTGTTATTATCGGTGACCCGGAGGTGAAACTGTATGCCGTCATATTTTATCGTTCGATGTATCTCTCGACGACATTGCCATAATTACGTCTCGAGTTTCGTAATCCTGTTCGCCGCGCACAATAATTGCAAACTTTCCATTTTAAAATATAGACAAGCTCGATTTTCAACAGCGAACATCACGGCGCCGGTTTCGATTTCAACCACGCAACGTCGTCGTCTCGCCGTCGCAGTTCGTTTCCAAGCGTTTCCATACTACCCGAACACGATTTTGTCCCCAACGATCGGCAACTCCCGATTGGATCGTACTCTATAAAAACCATGAAAAAAAAAGACTGACTTTCGTACCATTTAAAATCTGTTCTGCAATAAAGCAATTGTATATTTACATATACGGCTGTTGACAATATGCGATCGCACGATCGATTCGGAGGACGCAAGGTATATATGAAGGGACGAACGCGTATCCCTTTCGTGCATCGCTACCTAGCCGATTCCGTGTTTTTTTGCCGAGGGCTCGCCTCGTCTCCGACTCCTTTCCACTCGGGATCTGGTCGCGCGCGCGAGGGCAAGCGATCGCGCGCAAGAAGAAGCCGAAGTAAAAAAAGCGAGCGCGGAGCGGCGTTTACGCGCGCGCTCGTGTGTGCGAACTCGCTCGAGCGCGCGCGTGTGTGTGCGTGCCTGCGAATGTGTGTATATACATATACACGCGCGAGTGTGGGAAGATATAAGTTAATTTGGCGCTCGTTAAGGTGGAGGAGCTGGCGCGGCGCTTACTCTTTCTCTCTTTTTCTCTTTCTCTTCGTCCGTTCGGCTCTGGCGTTATACGTGCGAATCTGTCTTATTATACATGGTCTACCTTCCCACTGGCGCCGCTCTTCTCCCTCTCTTTCTCTCTTTTTCTCTCTCTTCCTCTCACTCTCTCTCTCTCCGTATGTAATCGGCCGTGTTTTATCCTGTGCCGGCCGATCCCTTTTCCCTCTGTCCAACGGCCGATAGATTCCTATTTGAGTCCGCTTCATATCTCGCTATCGTACTCGCGTGAGCAACATTAATTTTTTTCGGCGAGAGGAGGAGGAGGAGGCGGCCGGTGCGGAGTGGCAGTGATCGTGACCGCAATTCAAATTAGGTTCCTCGCTCAGTCTAGACGGTACAAGTGTTTTAGCGAGAAGCGCGAGTACAGCAAGTAAACTCGTGCCAGCTGCAGTCGATTCTCGTCGTACTTATAGCTTCGTCGTTTCGATGCTCGAGCTGGCCATTGTTTTTGCCCTCAAACAGATATCACGTGTACGTCATACACTCGTCCCGAGCCCATAGAATACAAAACGAAAGCGAGTCGTATCGCGATTGTACTTGAGTATGTATAAATTGAACGGGCAAATTGGCTCACCACCTGTTAGAACGATTAGATATATGTGGTGTTATGGCAAACGAGCCGGCGAGCCCGCGATTCGTTGTAATACCAATCGGAACAAGACACCGCGGCGTGAAATGGATAAATCAGAAATGAATCTAAGTGGTGAATAATGTCGCGATCGGCGCGGAGGAGAACAAACTGCGGTCAGCAGCACACCAGCAGACAGGCGCCGTCCAGCCAGGGGCTCTCATCGCCTCGAGCTCCTATACTCCACTTCAGCCGCTCTCTCTCTTTCTCTCTCTCTCTCTCACACACTGCTCCGCTACTCGTTCGCTGTACCCCTGCCATTTCCCTGCCTGGTCTTTCTCGTTTCGTTTCTTTTTTGCTCGCTCGTATATACATACATTGTCTGTATGTATAGTGGTTTCGAACTCGAATTTTTACGAGGGAGAACTGGTACCGCGGCGAAAACTGCTGATACGACGGTACTACAACTACTTGATTAGATAATGAGATAAAATTTCTAATTCGCGTGCAAAACGATGAATTCGAATGATAACGCTCGTTTGTTTTCCCCTCCTCTTCCTCCTCCTCCCCCCTTCTCTCGCCTTCTCGCACTCTCACTCTCATCGTAATGGATACTTGCTGAGTGGTGATTGTAAACTGGCTTGTTTGAGAGGCTGACAGAGTTATATCATAATCTTATGCCGTGGCGATTTTTATCTCGTGCGTATCATAATAATATGCTCTTTACATTGAAGAGAGAAATCTTTATTAAACAGTCATCGACGAAATCGACAAGTCATTGGATTATTGGACCTTTTACTTGTATATTTGCGATTATCGTTATCCCTAATTAGCATATGCGGTATCTTCCTATTGATATTCTATTCGCATGCACGCGCGGTAAGACTTGAATATATAACCCAAATTCTCACTGACCTACGCCACTGTCAATCTATAAAGAATATAACCAATTCGTCGGAGGAATATCGAATTTCAGAAATGAGGGATAACCATCGGAAAATTAATTAATTGTCCACTACTGTAGCAAAATGAATGATTTTCAATTCGAAACTCGATCCATGACGTTGATAATCAATCCAAACTAACAATTACAACTTTATTAATTGCCGCGAGAGAAAAAACAGCGGACACAAGCGTTGCAAAAAATTAATCGCTCGAGTCGTAGCAGCGGGAGGTCGGGTTCGGAGCAAAGCGCCGCAATAATCGCTAGATCTACCCCATGCGCTCGGGCAAATAGGATTCCGCGAGTGGGAGAGAGAGAAAGCGAGAGCGTGACCCAAATGCAAATTTTCGCGGATTATTGTTATTATACGGAAGGGGGTAGAAAACGGCTCTGGCACTCGGGGGGGCCCGGCCGTCACGCGAGCCACCTATTCCGGAAATCAGTCGGTGTCACACACGCGCTCTTTCGAAGGAAAGGGAGAAGAAAAAAAATCGCGGCTCGACGGCTGTCGGTACTTAAGCACGTCGGGTGCCGCGTTCACCACGGCTAATCTCAAAGGGAATCTCTCCCTCGGGCGGGCGGGCTGCAGCGTATTAACAGCACCGGAAGTGCAGCTACGGCCGAGCAGCAAAAGTGCGTGCCTCCCGCGTGTGCCTCCGCGGATACGGCTTCGCCTCGCAATACTCGCCCGTTTCGCCCAGCCCGCATACCCGAGTTCGAGTGGGCTCGCTTTTTCTCCCCCGCGGTGGACCGCCGCGGTCCGTACGGCAAAAGTTTCTCTAAAGCGGACTATACGGAATCGCGCCTCGTCGAATATACACATCGTAGCATCAGTAGCAATGAGTTGGGAAAAAGGAGGATCGCGAAACAACGAGATCGCGGTGTGACAAGCCGGTTGTCGGATCGAGCCGCTCGCGCCCGCAGCTTCCGAGTGTACAGCGCTCTCGGTCGTTTCTGATATAAGCATTACGCAAGGCGCGAGCATCAGATTGTCAGCGGGTCTCGCGGGAAAGGTGTTCCGTCACGTAACACAGCCGCCGCCGACACGACTTGATTAGAACTTACAATTACTTGGGCAATTCGCGCTTCATTTCGTCGAAGCCGGGAGTACAGCGACTTTCCGAGCCCATACGTATTGCGCGTGTTGTGCCAACGTCTTATATACACACGGAGCTTCCTGCTGCTGCAGTAGGCTCTCCGCGCACGCTGGATCTGAACGAAAATCCAGCAGCGGGGCCGCTTGCCGCGCGGTCGTTTCGCAACTCCATTACAAGTCGCCGGGGGTATTATGAGATAGCTGAATAAGTGATACACGCCAGGCTCTACGGAGCCGCGGCAATTGCGACATTTTTGGAAAACTTTGCAGCCGCGTGCTTTTGCAACCTTTCTCCTCCCCTTCCCCGTGCTCGAGCTCCCCGCGAGATAGACAGAGAGAGAAAATCTGTCGCACGTGACTGAGATATACAGCTGTGGCCGGGGCTATTTTCACGCACCGCACGCGAGAGCGGCTAATTCGACTCGGACCCGCGCGAGCAACATGTGCATCGGCTATACTATCCGAGCACGGCTTTTACATAGCGCCGACCGCAACACACACATAGTGCGTATATATATACCTCTCGGCAGCCATCGGTTGGGACGTCGTACGTGTATATATGGGCAATTCTCTGTGGGATCGAACATGAAAAAATTTGATTTGGCTCAAAATTTTTTTGTAAGTTCTAGGGCATCAAGCCGATTTCCCAGAATTTTTTTAGATTTTTTCGAGCACTCTAACCCCCTTTAATAAATAGGCAAAGTTGCTGATTTTGCTGTTTTTGCATTTTCAGAGGCATTTTCAACCTTAATTTACACCCTGAAAATGACCTCTGAGGCAAAAAATGAATGGGACACTTTTGTCTGCAAATTGCCTGAATTTTATAGAAAAATTATCTCCAAGGTCATTGGAGCACATTAAGTACTCCACATTACCAATTGGAGCCTCTATTTTTGAACCCTGGGAGTTCGCTCGTCAAGCCCCACACCACATGGGTACTAAAAGTTGTCCCAACTCATACCACATACAGCCTATATAGTGAAAAAATGGGCCTGGACTCTGGAAGCTCCCAAAAAATTAATATATTAACTAAAATAGGGGTAAAAACAGGCTAAAATGACAATTCAAGGGGAGCCTTGTACCGCCAACACTTCCAATTTTTGCAAACACTTGTCTGTGGTATTATTACAATTATCCACTGTAAAAACTCACATTCTATCATACTAATACATATCCTGAGTTGTCAATATCATATTTATATAGATCAAGCATTACTATACTACTTGACGCCACCTTACTCTCAGTAGTTACATGTATTGATGGTCAATATATTGGCTCTATTGTGTTAAAATGTACAAGAAACTACTAATAAAGTACATTGTCATGAATTGCATTCACTCGATAAGAAAGATTAATCCAGAAAGTAAATTGTAAGCTGTGCATCACACGTACACCTTATAACACACTAGGCACTGCATAGATATCATATGATTTTTTTAATATCAACAAGAAAATGTTGAAGTTCACTAAACATGGGTAATATTCATGAATGTGGGACTCATGAAATCCACTCATATTGTATAAACTGCATAGCTAAGGTCCAAGCAGCTATCGCCGGATGGGCTCAAACTACAACCTCAAGTTATTTACTCATGGAATTACCAAATGTAAATTAATCGACTTGAGAGTATGATCACTAGATGCGCAATTTGATAAGAAATTCAAATATATATAGTTTTCCAGTGTTTAAATGACTTTATAAACCACTTTGTGAACGTTATACTTGCCTATACTGGAGATATATATGACCCATGTATGGCAAAGGTTAGGTTACCGACCATAGACTTTTAGACATGCAAAGCTACTTTGGAAGCTCCAAACTCATTTCTGGACAGGCAAACTATATATATTTGAATTCCTTATCAAATTGCGCATCTAGTGATCATACTTTCAAGTGGATTGATTCATATTATCTATTTTCATGAGTAAATAACTTGAGGTTGTAGTTTGAGCCCATCCGGCGATAGCTGCTTGGACCTTAGCTATGCAGTTTATACAATATGAGTGGATTTCATGAGTCCCACATTCATGAATATTACCCATGTTTAGTGAACTTCAACATTTTCTTGTTGATATTAAAAAAATCATATGATATCTATGCAGTGCCTAGTGTGTTATAAGGTGTACGTGTGATGCACAGCTTACAATTTACTTTCTGGATTAATCTTTCTTATCGAGTGAATGCAATTCATGACAATGTACTTTATTAGTAGTTTCTTGTACATTTTAACACAATAGAGCCAATATATTGACCATCAATACATGTAACTACTGAGAGTAAGGTGGCGTCAAGTAGTATAGTAATGCTTGATCTATATAAATATGATATTGACAACTCAGGATATGTATTAGTATGATAGAATGTGAGTTTTTACAGTGGATAATTGTAATAATACCACAGACAAGTGTTTGCAAAAATTGGAAGTGTTGGCGGTACAAGGCTCCCCTTGAATTGTCATTTTAGCCTGTTTTTACCCCTATTTTAGTTAATATATTAATTTTTTGGGAGCTTCCAGAGTCCAGGCCCATTTTTTCACTATATAGGCTGTATGTGGTATGAGTTGGGACAACTTTTAGTACCCATGTGGTGTGGGGCTTGACGAGCGAACTCCCAGGGTTCAAAAATAGAGGCTCCAATTGGTAATGTGGAGTACTTAATGTGCTCCAATGACCTTGGAGATAATTTTTCTATAAAATTCAGGCAATTTGCAGGAAAAAGTGTCTCATTCATTTTTTGCCTCAGAGGTCATTTTCAGGGTGTAAATGAAGGTTGAAAATGCCTCTGAAAATGCAAAAACAGCAAAATCAGCAACTTTGCCTATTTATTAAAGGGGGTTAGAGTGCTCGAAAAAATCTAAAAAAATTCTGGGAAATCGGCTTGATGCCCTAGAACTTACAAAAAAATTTTGAGCCAAATCAAATTTTTTCATGTTCGATCCCACAGAGAATTGCCCATATACGCTCGGGGTTGGTCGCGCGGGACAGGGAATCAGTTTTCCCCCGTGCGGCGAATTAATAATCCATGTATAGCTCCGCGTGGAAGACACAGAACGGCGACTCTCGGGTGAAATCAGCCTCACCAAGTTGCAATATTAATTTCGGGAGCAAGCGGGGGGTGTACAACAACAGTCCGCGTCCGACAGCCTCGCGCGGCGGTGTTCGATTTAGATTTCGGCTGACGGACGCCCGCGCGTCCGGGACGACTTGGCGCGGCTTCGCTTCGCGGAACACACCTGGCCGGCGCCCACCCTCGGATAACTTTTTTTTGTCCGCCCCCCCTCCCCCCCTCCTTCTTCGTCCTCTTCCACAAATACACGCGCCGATGATCAGGGTCAGCCGCGCCAGTCGTCGGCTTCGATTTTTTACCCCGGCGTTCGCCGAATATCGAACTAGACCTTGGAATCCCCCGCCCTTGGATAGTGTGTGCAGTATAACCCGCGCGCGCGGATCGACTCGTGCGTGAGTAATCGCAGGGGCGCGGCGCGTGAATTCCCGAGTGTAGTATGGTAGTAGCCCTCCCCCCCTCCCCAATCAAAAATGAATCCGCGCGCGGTCGGCCCGGCTCAAAGCTCGCGCGCGAGATCGGCCGCGGCAAGAGAGGCTTGGCCACGCGTCCCATCAAAATTCCCCGGCCCCGCATAATTAACGTCGGCGTCGCTAATTGAGCCGGCCGGCTGTGGCTGATTTTTGTCGCGTCCGACACAAAGCGGCACGCGAGCGCCCGGCCGCGAAATGGGATAATTCGCCGCGCGCTGGCTGGCTGGCTGGCTCGTGAATGGGGATGCGCCGCGCGTATGTATATACGGGGCGCGCGGGCTCGTTTGAAGCGGCATTGGCCCCGAAACGCTTCGCCCTCTGCACTCGAGGAACGCCGCATCGGGGCAACGAAAAATTAACCAACGCGTTGCGGCCCTTCTACGCCCCCTTTCCACTGACGCAAATTATTACCGCATTCTCCGCCTCCCCCTTCGACGTCTCTCAGTGTGACAATTTTATACGAGCCGCAACTTACTAATTGTTGTCAAGAAGCGGCAACCCTCGATCTACCATCGATAGACGTCGGGTTGAACCCAGTGAAAATTAGAGAGAGAGAGAGAGAGAGAGATAGAGAAAAATCGCGCAGCGAGGGCGATCGATAGCTCGGAGAGGAATCGCACGCGCAGAGCCTTAATGCCGGGCCATTTGGCCGGTGGCCAAGTGCACTCGGTGTGTGCTCTCCGACCCTCGTCGCCCGGAAGCGAAAGAGCGAAAATGCAAAAGATCCGCAGCCGGCGCGTAGCGCGCAGCCCGTCTCGCTTTCTCTCATCTCTTGTCTGCGAGCGCGATATATTTTTAAACAGCCCGTCGCTCCTCCGAGAACCGCCGGTCGTGCATTCCCTCATTGCGCGCTACACCCCTGCTCTCTCTCCCGCTTGGTGTATCAATTATTTGCGCTCATCTGCGCAGCGGCCCTCGCACCCGATCGGCTCGGTTGCCGAACCCATTCCTCGAGCCGCCCTCGCGGTTCCGCTGCATGTCGTCGCGCGGTCCATTGACCTTTCCGAATCGAGGCTTATAATAATTCGCTACAGGTTTGATCGTCGTTCGACCAGCATAGGTCGCGGAAGCAGCCACGATAAAACTCATGGGCTACCAGCTCCATGTATATACGTATATAATTAATAAATCCGTCAATATTATCGAGCTCTATTAACTTATTTGTACAATGTTCGTAACGCAAAGTTGTCAAATGGCTATTCATCGATCATAGTGCAGAGTAGACTTTCCATCTCGTCGAACAATTCTCGTCGCACTTTCTCTTCCTAACAGATAAGCGTGCAGCATCGCGCGTATGTGTGTGTGTGTGTGCGCGCGCACGTAACACATATCCGTAATCGTTCGAGGCCGTTCGATTATAATTACTTTCCCTCCGAGCCAATCATTTACGTCCCGTGTGAATAGAGGCCTCGTTACAGTCGTTCAACATCGGTATACACTCGTTTATATTTCAATCTTGTCTGATCCGATCCGATCCAATTTGACTCGAGCATCGCACGTTGATGCAGAATCGTTATAATGTACTATTTTTCAGCAGGATATTTCCCTCTTACACGTTTCCGCGCCTCCTCGTCGACGCTGATTGATCCGTTGCTCCGCACCTTCTCGCCCAACGTCCAAAAGTAATCGTCGAATTGGCCAAAAATTGATCGAAAGCAAAAAAAAACAAAAAGTACCTCGCGACCCTGGTGGGGGATAGAGGGAACGGGCGAGGAAGAAAATCACCCGCGACCTTTTTTGGCCGTCATAGCAAGGCCGTTGCGCCGGTCGAGGTCGCTGCGCCTGTATACCTCGAGCGGCTGGATGGATCCTCGCTTGGTGTGGTTGGCCCATTTGTCGAGCCTGCAGCACCAAGGCGTTCGCCCGCGTACAACAGCCGCTCGTGAATGTCCCTGTTGATTGTCGATCGCGTCTCGTCATTATTATTCCCTCTGGTTTTCTCGTATTTTGCCGAGCGGCGAGAGACTGAGGCAATCGACCACAATTCACGGCTAATTACACCGGCTGTTAAGCGCCACCGATAAAGTACGAGCCGTACGCGCCGCGGCTGCCTTGACTCGAGAATACACATACTGATTGCGCGCGCGTCTTCCCTCCGCTCGAGCTCCCATTTAGAGCTCGCTTCATACAGATATCGCCCGCGTATATTGTCTCGCAAACGTAGCCCCTTGTTTTGCCCAATTTCAAAAGCCTTCCACTCTGCGCATATCTTACACGCTCGAGCCGTTGTCACGTGGGAAAATTAAAAAATATCTACACCCAAGAACTGCGGACTTTTTTTATCGTTACTCGTCTTTCCGCTTCCACCGTTAGTTCGGCTATATCTAACATACGTTACACTACCGTCTCTCATTAATAATCGAATCGCTTTATTATACTCAAAGTGATTTGGATGTTGCTTGCAAAAAAGAATCTTTGAAAAATTTGAATTGTTTATAATAATTTGATGCGCTCTAATAGTGCATCTTGGCCACTAATACCGCTCCAAGTCGTAATTGGTTGGCTGTGTTAAATTCATCAAAATCTGATTAACTGTTGGCGAACAATGTCGTTCCAAAATGCAAATCGAACTCTGGCCGGCCCAGATCCGATCCGAACGGTGTCAAAATCGGTATACTTTTAACAGATCATACACAGTTGTGCTAATTAAATTTCATTGACATTTAATTGACCATTTCCGAGAAATTGTTAGCCAAAAAAATCTTACGTACTCCTACATGCTCACGCACATTGTCATTGGCGATTTTATTCCATGCGAAAATCCTACATTCGTAATTTGTATTTTGAACCCTTCACAAAAGTTTCCCTGTCGAGAGAGAGCAAAACTCGGGGAATCGACTATGGCGAAAAGGATGGGTTTTGACGCGGGAGAGAGAGAGAGCGGTGCGCGCGGAGAGCGTTAGTGCGAGTGACCTCCGTTGAGTAAGACTATATTTACCCCGGGCTGTGAGGCGCAATGTATGGCGAGCGTTGCGGGGTTAGGCCGATTATGTCCCTGCAGTCTTTTTTCTTTCTCTCGCTCGCACGTCTGATCGCACAGCACAGTTGTCGGCTGCGTTTGTGCCGTATGCGAGCGCAGCTATTCCTACCCGCGCGGAGTCACGCCGTCTCCCCGGCCCGAAATTCGCGTATATACGTGCGACGCGACGTGGTATACACGTCCGAGGTACAGCAGCAGCAGCAGCAGCAGCCCCAATAAAAAAGACGCGCGCGCGAAATCGCTTCAATGGAGAGCTACACGCTCGAAGACGTAAATAAGTTGGTGCATTTTTCGGCCGCCTTCTTCCGTCTGCTTTACGGCGCGGCAACTCCTTTTGTATCTTTACGTCTAGCCTCGCGAGTACTTTGCGCTCGCGCGGGATCCGCCACTCGTGCATCAAAGTAACCTTGTCTTCGACTTCGCCGCGAGGATAATTATACAATTCGGATGCGACACGTATCTCTCTCTTTCTCTCTCTTTCTCTCTCCGCCTCGATTATTTATACACGACGGCCGCGTCCCGTGTGAAGTCTTGCTTACGACTCGTATTACGACCATTGCTCGGATTCCTCGTCGCCGTACATCACGCCATCGCACGGAAAAATGAGAGAAGAAAGGCGCAGAAAACAAAAGGACGAGAAGACGGGGCGCGTTAGCCAGTTAAAAATAAGGTCCTGAGGAAACCGAGCTAAATCATTGTCATGTAACAATGCCTGTCACATCGGTGTAATGCAGCGCTCGCCCGCTCCTCGGGTACATACCTCGCTACATCAGATCGCACCGAAATAGAGCCAAACGTACGTCGAGGGGCTATAATTACACGTTTATTCCATCAGAATCAGAAGCTTCCGCCTCCAACGAATCTGCTCGTCGGCCGGAGGGGATGAGAGTAAGGTCGAGGATAAGTCGATGCGTGACATGACATCCCGATGTTACGCTCGCGTCTCTTCATTTTGCAAAACCCATAATCTGTCATATGTCTCGCGCCGCCGACTCTGACAACCTCCCTCGTCAGATCACATTACTCGAAAATCAAAAATTGAAATGAGAGAGTAAGACAGGGATAGAATTATTCAAAAAATATTTGTAATCCCCCCCTGTAGACAGTCTATCTAGATGGCGTACAGACAACTGTAGGTTCATGAGTTTTCCGAGTGCGTCGAGGGACGTCGAGTGCGCAGGAGATTCGCGTTGAACTGAAGTCGAGCTCGGTAGTAGATAAAACGATCGGCTGCAGTGTCGGGTGCGCGCAACAAATCGAGGCTCTCGCTTACGATCGAACAAATTGAATAAAGTGTAAGATGAAGGGGGGTTGGGGAGGAAGGAGGGGGGGGGGGGTAAAAAAAGGAGGATCAATCTGTCCCACGCGCGCGCGATTGTAGGGCTCGAACAGGTTGCGCGGCCCACCGCGGCTAGATAATTAACGAGCCAACATAAATCGAGGCGGCATGCAATCATCCATTAGGGCAAAGTGTACGGTAATGGGGTAAAAAAGAGAGCGGTTTGATATGGGTAAAAACGCGATCGGGCCGGTATTATTCTCGGGAATAGCGCTTGGGTGAGTATGCGCGCAGCTGTGCTCGTAGCAGCAGTGCGTGAGATGAGCCGAGCTCTCCTCTCCCGCTGCTGATTGATCGCCGCGGAAAAAGTCACCCGAGTACGTAACGGTACGATTTAAGCCTCGTCTTACCCTGCATGGAAGGCGGTTCTGACCAATGGCCTGAATAGACTACCGCGTCGCGAGATTATTTTCTTTGCGCAATTTTTTTTCACCCACCTGCGCTCGCGCGAGCCGCACACCGAGGCCGTGGAAAACTACTGGTACCCTATACACGCCGCGCGCCGCGACCCGTTCGCGTTTTACATCCCGACTTTACGCCAATTTGTCTTGGCTCGTGGATACTTGTGCGGAGATTCGCGACTTTCCGAGCCCTTGCAGTTTCAATCGGAGTTTTCGATGATTGCGGATCCCGCATTCGATTCATTCTTTCAACCCTTCGTTCAAAGAATATCACAGAATTCGTTCATAGTTATATTTCGTACTCGTTCGATCATCACAAGCTCCTTTTAATCTCCAAAATCGTTCGAACTCTTCTCTATAATTCAAATTGTATAAAATATTATCCAAATCCTTCTTCTTTTCTTGGCTATGGTTTGAGACCACCACGACGTCACGCAGATGTTATTATCCAAATGCAACAATCTGCTCGTGAGATGGCTTGTATTCATGTTCATAACCTGGAACCTAATCAATAAACATGTAGTGGTTTTTGGCGTGTTCGTCTGATAAAGCACCAGGCGCATCGCTGGCCTTCCAGAAAACGATAGATTGAATTATGCTCCCCAACTGATGTTCTTATCGACAATTCATTTCGAAATTTTTACAAATCGAGAATGATTTGTAATGATTAATCGAGAATTGATACAAGCACCGGAAAAAATTCATCCCCGCGTATCTTTTATTTTGAGATAAAGCCCACTACGTCATTTTTGCCAAATCTGAATCTTGTTTACTTTTGACAACACACAAACAGCCAAGGCCCCGACATGATACATCTTCTTTGCAAGTAAACACTGTCTATTTTTTCGCCGCTAATGCACTTCATAATGAATTCCCCAAGCGCTTGAATTAATAACCACAAGTCATTGTCATATAATTGAATCATACTAAATGAAAAGGAAAGGAAAATATCTGCATTCTATGAGGATTGAGCAGTAATAATATTTCTCTACTATTTTAGAATAATACAGGTGAATCTTTAGTATATGTATGGAAACAAAAAACTGATTATTGCGAATCATTTTGAAGCTTTGGAATGTTAAATAAAAAGCCCTTTTTATTCTATATGCAAAAATAAAGAGGCGTTGAATATACTTTGTTTATTCACTACAGTCGTCTAATTTCCTTCGATTTGGAGTTGGAGATAAAACATAATCAAAATATGATAAAAATGTAAGTTGCTTGCTATTTATAGCTGATACTAGTTATTAATTGAATGACAAAATGTTGAAGAAAGGAATATTCACTCTACCCAGTTTTTTGTTGTCTAGGCGAGTTGGTTTTTCTTGTTTCTCCACAAAGTTCATCAAAGACTATTTTCCAGTTTTTCCAATAGTTCTAAGCTTACCCGAAGAATCGATATTTTAACGTTCAGAAAATCAAGTTGTTATATTGGAAAATGTTGCAACGTGTCGATTATCATTAAAATTGCGAGAAATTCCCTACAAAATTTGGTTTGAAAGATTTAGATTAAATTGATCACTTGAAAAATTAAAACATTTCCAAAAGCAATATTGAGTCTGCGGCAGCTGCAAGGCGAGCCAACAGACAAGCAACCATCACTTGCGGGAAATTCAAATTTTATTTCGTACGGAAGAAGTGAGGATGAAATCAGGAACTAACCCTCGCGATGATCTGGATAAACAGCCGGAGAAAGTCGAGGAAAAGTCAGCGAAGATTGCGATGACATAAGATAGTTAGACGAATGGCTCGACACGGCACTCGGTGTTGAGGAACCGAGACTAGAGAAAGGGGAGGGGTAGAGGAGGAGGAGGGAGACGAGTTCAGCAAGCGTCGGCTCGCTGAATTGTAAGCTAATTGGCGAATAACATAGGAGAATGCGCGTGGCGCACGGTGCAGCAACGGACATCGGATACGCGCGCGCTTATCGCCTTCTGTATATATACTCAATGTGTGTGTGTGTATATATATCAGTATAGCCACACGCTATCGTAAACGAGAAATGGTCATGGATACCCCGGCGCTGCAGTGCGATTTAGATTCTACCGCGGCTAAATATAGTCCGACCAGCGCCGCAATAATCATAATCAGCCCGCCGCGAGTATATAACCGCGCGCGTTGGATCTTGCCCGCTCGCGCGTCCAACACGCTATATATGCCCTGCCGCGCGATCTGTCTCTCATTGTGCAGCCGAGATGGAAGGATATCGGCGCTGCACCGGCACCTCGATTCGTCTATCCGCTTTTCTTACCCTCCGCTGCGAGCTGCGCCTCGAGCTCTTCTTATCGTCCGATCGATCATGGTTACATGTGTTACACGCTACCCACTCAAAGTTTATGCAACGTTGATAGCCGCGAGCTTGGAAGATTTGCCGCGCGCCGAGATACACACACATGTCCGCGTGACACTATTTTGCCGCACTGGAATCCGCGGCGATATCAATGTGACTTGGATTATTTCGCTATCGAAAAGTGCGAGGAGAAAAGTTCATTCTACTTGTCTGTTACATATATACGTATACGTTACATCACGAATTTCGCTCGTCATTTCAGTTCTGCTGAATTACACACGGGCGTCATTCAGTATATGTGGTACAATCGCAGATCTCGGTCGTGCGTTTCTCCCTCGAGCGATTGGACGAAAGTGAACCGATAAGGACGAACGTGATAAAATCTCTGACGATTTTGTATGAGGGGGGGATCAAAAAATAAGAGAAAAGTTGGCGATAATCGCAAAAACGTCTGTATAACGAGAGTTATGACTCGCAAGGAATTTTTGGCGACTATTTATCGAGGCAAAAATGTTTTTGTTTTGCTGCTCTCCTTCCCTGAATAAGCAAGAGACGGGTAAACTGTCACGGATCCGGACTCGAGTAGCGCGGGGCTCTTAATTCATAGCTCATAAATTAAAATCCGAAATGAGCACAGACGCTCGAGAATCTCGTCAAAGAAATACTCGCGGAAACACTAAACGTGCGGTTGCGCGCGCGGGAGCGCGTAAATGTCACACGTGGCGATGTTTATGGTCTTTCGGTTCAACTTTGTATCAAGAATAGTCTCGGCCGTTGTGTGTAGCGATCATCGTTCATTTAGCAACGATATGACTCGATTAATGGAAACGTTCGATCGAACGCAGTTCAACTATACGATGAGTCACACGTCAATCCTTCAAAACGTTCTTCTTACTTGAAACCGGACGCCTGTTGCACAAGCCACACACCGGTACAGGCAAGAGATTCTTACGCGTTACACTACGAGCTATTATAGCCGCGCGAGATCTTGTTGCGTTTCACGTATATACTCGTGAATTTTATTTATAATCCGACGATGTCAAAAATAGAGGCAGATCATGCACGACGATTTATTCGCTTCATTTCATCCGATACCCTGGTTTTGTATTTCATTCTCCGTCGCGTTCCCTATCGTTGGATGCTCCCGATATTTCGGAACCGCGTGGCGCCGCCGCATCTACTCCGCGCGCGAATCCGAAGTCGAATCCGACTAAATCCACGCTGATTCTTCTGGTCCGCAGATCCACGGCTGAGGCATTCGAAGGGCTATTTGGACGTGCTGTTATTCAAGTTCTCGGACAAGGTCGTGCAGCACAAGGTGACCAGGGCGGAGCTGTCGCTGTGGGTCCGCGGGACACAGGAGGAGAACGACGAGTCGAGCGAGGCGGACCGGACGATCACGATAACCCTGCAGCAGATAATAAGCAACCCGACGAAGGAGGAGGGGCCCCTGCTGGGCCCGCCCCTGACGACGAAGCACCGGCGGCCCAGCGGCCACGCGGGCATGTGGGTGACGATCGAGCTGCACCGCATGGTCGAGGAGTGGTTCAAGCACCCGCGCGACAACCTCGGCGTCGCCATAAAGATCGGCGTCGGGCCCAACGGGCGCAAGCCCAACCGCAACTACAAGCCCGTCCAGATCAGCCCCGTCGACGACAACGTGCCCTACCTCGAGGTGCAGACGCAGGAGCTCGACTCGAGGCGAGGCGCCAGGACCAAGAGGAACATCGGACTCAACTGCGACGAGTCTAGCCAGGAGACCAGGTGCTGCCGCTACAAGCTCACCGTCGACTTCGAGAAGTTCGGCTGGGACTGGATTATCGCACCCAAAAAGTGAGCCACTATTTCTACCTGTAGCTCACGTCGTTTGCTTTAGATTTTTTTCTTTCAAATCTTTACTTTACTCGTTAGTCTCTAGTTTTTCAAAGTCTTTACTCTCATTATGGTGACAATCGGTTCGAATAATCAATTTGATCTGGGACGAGGGATTCCCTTGACGATATGTTTCTAGTTAGGATGTAGGTCTCTCGGATGTATCTGAAACTTTTGCAGGTGGTTTATGGTTATTCAAATAAACTGATATTTGGTTATGTTTTTATACAAAGTACGTATGAGATCTCATGATCGACTAATACCTGGAACAAATCAAAACTTTGACTGATCGATGAAACTGCAAGTATCACCTGTCTGCGTATCGAAAAAGCTGCCTGAAAAAGTTTCAGTCGAATTGCGAAGGCCCGAACGTAAACTGCGGCCTTCCAGTTGGTCAAATCGTAGATATATAGTATATATTCTCCAAACGCTAGCTTATGTCGGACAAACGAGGGTCGGCTGACCCAAGCGAGGCTCGGTCTACTGGTTGGGTGAAAACGTGGATGGTGTTTTGTGTTTCAGGTACGACGCAAACTACTGCTCGGGCGACTGTCCGCTGATGTTCCTGCCGGCGTACCCGAACACGCACATAGTGAGCCTGGCGGAGCCGCCCAACACGACAGGGCCCTGCTGCGCGCCGCGCAAGCTCTCCGAGATCACGATGCTGTACTTCGACAACGAGTACCAGATCGTGTTCTCGCGGCTGCCGGGCATGGTCGTCGAGCGCTGCGGCTGCTCATAGTACCCCCGCCACCGTCCCGTCGAGCTGAGGCCCAGTCCCGAGATGAAGCAGCTCGTTTCCCTTCTATGCCGAACATTCTTTCAATTCATCGATAGACTGAAGTGCCTTGTGGATGTGACTGCCGCGGTATAACCATCGGGTCGCGATTCCAAACTGTGCTGACATAGGGCCAAAGGAACGACTGCGCGCCCCCGCGCGCGCAACATCGAGCTGCAGTGAAGGGGAGGAGCGGAGGCAAGGGGGCGCGAGTTCTTTCGCTGGAGGAAACGGTGATCCATTACAAGGCGGATAGTTCCTAGCGTCACGGTATTATTTTAAGCTACCATCGCGTTTGCCAATAGTGGATGATTTTACCGTTGGAGCGGCCGATTGGGCTCTGCCGTGTATACACGCGCGGCAAGCGTCCAACGCCGCGGTCTAACACTTTTCGAACTCGATCTGACTAATGTGACATTAGATGGCTAGAATGATGCGCACCACGTCTGGGGAATAGCAATAGCCAACTTTAGCGTTAGTGCAGGGCCTTGCGCTCTACTGCACCTAACGCGTTTTATAGTAGAAATATTTTGTACTTCAAACGATTTTCATCGGCCTTCCTCGACGCATTTTTGTATTGTCAAGTTTTTCTGAGCATATATATATCTAGCGGAAATCAGTGTGTGTGTGTGTGCACGAGTGGCACAACGCCTCGGCTAGAATTTGGCAAAATGATAAACGACCAGTGTCAAATGGTTTCGTGATAGGCTGAAAGTTGGCTAACCCATTGTGGTCACTTTCTACAAGGTTTAGCGTTATCGCCATTATTTTTTATTCCCAAATTCTTTTCCATATTGCTGACTAGATGGGAACGCGATGGTCTAAGGATCTCGGTGTACAGTTAATTCGTATGTCTTACAATTTTTTTTTTCTTTTTTTTTTATCTTGGAATGTGTGCAATATGCGAATGCGCGCAAAAGCGAATGTGAACACGAGTTTATAATAAATTTCATGTGTATGTGATTTGTACATAAATGAAAAGTAATTGATAACATTACATATTAACTATGATAATGATAAAGTTGAATATGTCAACATTAGATAACTCGCTTCCGCCTCGTTCCTCTGGATGACGGGGAACGAATACGCGCGGGAGCCAGCAACGTGAAAGGAGAGTGAAGACGAAACATATTAAGGACACGAATGATCTCGAGAGATCGCACTTCTCGATGATATTACATACTTTGGCACGAATTATTGTAATAATTTAATTTAGGTACATTGTATGAACTGTAGATATCGAGCTAAGCATTTGATCGCCTTCCCCTTAATCACACGACCACATAAACACACGCACAATTATTCTCATCTTTCACCTTATACTAGCGTACACACATGAAACAATGCAACACCAACAAGGAAAAACTCGTGCTTAAACATTTCTTTAATCAACATATTGATGGAGTCATGAAAATACGTATATCGAAAAACATGTTTGAGAAGAGTGGACACATATATCAATCCCACGTGGTGATGTATTTTAGTTAACCAAAAAAGCAGAGAAACGTCTTTCAGAGTACATAAACACTGGCTCGATCCCTTCGCAATTCACATGTACTACATATATTTTATCCTCTAAAAAGGGCTTCTTGTGGCAGTAACTTAAGTGCTGTAGCAAGTAAGTGATTTGGAATTAAGATTAAGTGAGAGAGCCTGGTGATTAATTTAAGCAATAAACAATTGCATCTTCGATAATTATATTGTCGATTGTGCAATGTTGCCCGAGATAAGGAGGATAAGTGTCGAAGAATTTTCTCATTATCCCTTTTTCTTCATTTTTCTACTCCAAACGCAATTTGTCATCTCGATTTTTACTTCTTCGAGCTACTACTCATTAAGACCTCGCTAGACGTAAAGTTTTGGTTTCCATTGGGAGGATGGTGACCCTCGATGAGAAGCACCTTGGATTTTTACATTTGTCAGTGTATAATAATAGGTAAGACTAATCAAATTGTGTATTCAGTATCCAACCGAAACAACAAATCTACTTATATGTATAATGTGTACTTCTCTTAAATAGAGGCAATAGATAGAATATTTATTCCACTAAATAAATGGTTTTTCGACAAATACACTCTGCTAGTTTCATTTATCTCCTTGCATGTATTGGTTTATCAGATTCGCTCTCGCACGACGACAATCTTGCACGCGCAACTTTGTAACTCATTTCTCTTTTTTATCCTTCTATATGTAAGTCATTGCGCATTTGTGCTTGCTATGACCACACGTGTCTTTGGGTAAGTTATTTCATGTTCACGAGAGCAAAAATTTCCTGTTTTTTTTTTTGGTTTTTTATGCCATTTCTTATAAACTTTGGAAATCACTAATCAAATGAGATGCATAACTTCTGCACTCAAGTCAAATTAATGCATCAGACTTAGCCACAAGAACTTTAGTAGTTTTTGAATCTCAAAAGATTTTTTTTATATTTTTTATTACTAATTTTTTGAATATTTTCTATAATTCCGTGTAAAGATTAATTTCTATCATATGTATGTGCTTATATATTTTTCCATTTTAAAAATCATATAGTAAACAGTTTTTTTTTCCAATTTCGGAAATAGTTTGAGTGAAGTGATGTAACCAAAACGTAATGGATAACGATAAATTAAATTATATCTAATTGAAAGCATAATCAAATGTCTATCACATTCTAGGGGAGTCACTATAAATATTGAGGGCAAATTATCCCGATACATACATTAGTGTAACAGTATCTGAATTGAGCATGATAATCTTCCAGTTTTATTGAATTAACTTCAATAGAGTTAAACAATGTATCAGATTCTAGACATATCAGAAAACAAAGCTTATCATACTCTAAACATTAGAAATAACAGCCAAACAGCGTATCATCAAGTACTTTTATAGTCCGATGTAGTATGTACAGTGAGAGCTGCGACTCGAATCACCCGTTAGATGAGGACGCGAGAACTTGTTTATCTGCTTGGCTTGGCCAAGAACTATTGCCCCTTGCAATTCGCAGATCCATCAATCTTACAATGCATATCTTACAGTGCGCTATTTTGCTTACAAACGTCATGCATAAAAAATACATTTAAACCATTTGAAGAGGTTTTGTGTCAGGATAATATCACAATGATATTAGCATTTCAAAATTATCTTTGACAATAAATATTTATAGAAGGATCAATACCATTCAGTCATCAAGAGATATTAGCTAGCAATCTATATAAACAACATCATGATTAATATACATTCACAAACTAATCAAGTCGAGTATGTGAAACTAGATTTACATGCAAAGTCACAAAACATTCTCCGAACAATAAGACATAAGAGAATCAGTATAACCTAGATATCATTACAAGTTAGTTACTGTCAAAATAAACTTTTAAATCATTTAGAAATTGGAGTATACAGAGTCATTTCTTTTTTTCTAATCAGTTTCACCAGAAGAACTGTTTACTATATCATTTTTAAAATGGAAAAATATATAAGCACATACATATGATAGAAATTAAATTTACACGGAATTATAGAAAATATCCAAAAAATCAGTAATAAAAACTAGCAAAAAAACTTTTGAGATTCAAAAACTACTAATCAGTTTCACCAGATTTTTCTAGAGAGAGAGAATTCAGATTTGCAATGCAAATTATGATTCAAAAAGAATCTTTGAATCATAATTTTCAATTTTATCTACGGTGTCAGATCAATGAATGTATTTTTATTTGATATGAGTGGAATATGTTTTTTAAATATATGAGAAAATAAAGTATATTAGAAAAAAAGATTTGACGGAAAATCTACGACCAATATAATTAGCAGTACGCTTTTTTCAAGAGACTGTCCTAACCAACCGATGTCCGTCACTTTTTTTTATCAACTGAACCTCTCATAGGTGATTTGCAATTACAATAGTCAAACAAAAATGAATAGAATATTCTTGTGATTTAGAAAGAATGTAGGAAATTGGAACGTAAAGTGCCATTCCCTTGGTTTTGTCTTTCAAGAAAAATTTGAAAAATTGTGCTTTTTTGCTATTTTCAATTATTGTAATCCACTAAGATTCGACGCGTTTCCTTCAGAATACAGAACGGCTAATCCATTAAAACTAACTCGATTTAATTTGATACTCAAGTGTATATAGATCCAAATCGACTCATCCTAGCTTTATTCATATACACCGTCCTTAGTCATGTACTTTATTTATAAGCAATATTTGATGAATAATGTTTTTATTTAAATATAATATTTGAAAATGAGACCTTACTATTAATCAATCATTAGTATCAATCAAGATGTTTAATATGTTAACCGGAATATCGCTAATTACAATCATTGTCAAGGATGAATGCTTATTTTAGAGAAATTATTCTTCCAAAGAGCCGTTTTGATATTCAATTTTTTTTTCGATATATAGTGGTATCAACAGATAGTAGGCGACCAATGAAAGTTATTTGTTGATAATGAAAGCATTCGGAAATATTTCATCTTTTCTAAATCGTTAATTGATGGTTGAACTATGCGTTTTTCGCAATCTTAAATTTGTTCATCTCGTGAATTCCGAGCAGAAGAAGGTCACACGGTGTAGAATGGTTCATTCACTTGCAGCAGCAGGAGAGCATATCAAGCACGTGCAGAGACAATTGCACTCTTCTTCGTGGCAATGACCAATGAACTTTTTGGTATAGCGCCTCGGCAGTGTCACGCTCGCAAACAAACGAGCCACGCAAATCCTGACACATGATCGACACTCATCGTTCTCTCAAACGCTGCGCTTCACATCTGCATATACCATTGACCGAATTCGCCGATGACTGGGAGAGGGATGAGGCTTATGAATCGGATCAACGATCTTAATGCGTCTCAATCAGCATTCCAGATCGTTAACCTCATATCATAACGTATAATGAATGAAGAAAAACTGAAAGTCAATGTCAAGTACGTCGAACGTAACTTAATTTCAAATTCACATCGAAGCTTTCATTTTTTTTTCTCTCCAGTGAGTTACGGTTTGGTGTAATATATTCTATATTATACCAAATATATTATATTCTATGATATAAATTCGTACGCGTCCCACGGTCGTGATCCATATTAATTTAATGAGTAAGCCTTTTTGAAATAACTCTAAGATGCTATACAAACTACGCTAGTTTGAAGCTAGAGACTAATTCTCTATTTAACTGTTAACCTGCATCATTTCAATTACAAAAATGCTGATTACATTTAAAATCTCTAGAATCACGTAGGAAGAAGTCATCAGAATAACGAGGAATGTACATTTTCCCTCGTTTACAGGATCATGTATCGCCAAAATGGTGTAATGTATTTTCTGGAATGTGTTAGGCTCATTATAAATATAAAAGAATTATAGGTTTTCTGAAGGTGGAATAGGGTGCAAGATTTTCGGACAGCCGTATTTGGCGTACGTATACGTGCCGTGGGAGAAGAATACGATTATGTCTTGCCGGCAAAGTGAGCTTGGCTGTCGTTCCCGAGCGAGTTCCTTGCACTCTTGCATTCCATCTAGTCGAAACGACCTCTAAGAGGACCCGGCTCGCTTTGAAAAGATGTAGCTCTCTCTCTCTCTCTCTGTCTCTTTCTCTCTCCTCTCGCATCGACCGCCGAAGCCGTATATAATGAGCCGAGCATCGCGTGGACTGCGAAAGGGAGCAAATTTTTGGCTGTTCCGGCGCGTGCATCATAATTACCCGCGTTCACGCTGCGCTTTATGGGCCAAGCTATTATTTTAAACTGGAGCCGCATCCTCTGATAGACAGAGGAAGGGAACAGGGGGCCCTGTATCGAAGCGATAATCGCCGGTGCCAATGCCAATGCCAATAATAATCATCATTATACCACGGCACTTCGGTTGTCGTTGGTGGTCGACAGCTCCGAGCTCTTACCTTCACGATTAATCGACCAACGTCGTAAGTACCAATAGCACAACTATTATCCACATTTGCATTTTACGAGTCAGCCCTGGAATAGTTGGAATATCTGGGGAAAGCAAAACCAATCTGATGATGAAAAAATGAATAAAAATCTGTAAGTATAGAATAAATAGTTTGTTTAAACGTAGCAAGTTTATGTATTATCTAAGTGATTTCAATGAAGAAACAATATTTGTGACAGTATACTTATCTTCGGTGGAATACATTTACATTAGCTGGTATTGCGCTAAATAACTTATTGGTAATCCATTACGAATCGCTTTCAAGATATTTTCGATAGTAAAGAATGTGAAACATATAAATATCAACCAAAAAATTTAAAGAAACGACCATTAGTAGAAACAATAATTCCATTCACGATTATTCATAAAAAAAAAGTATCTTATTGATAAGCTGACAAATAATGTGAATAAGATGAAAGTGTCGGTAAAGAAATACGTAAAAAGTTTTTCACGTGGGGATTAACCAACAATAGAGAATTTATTGAAACGGAGCTGATTGAAAGAGGAAAAGAAAAAGAACGCGTGTGGAAAAGTGATGACTCTCAACCGCAACGGCTGTTACAAGAAGGAGGCACTTGGCTTGGAGAGCCGTTCAAAGTGAATGGAGGATATTAACTTCAAGCTTGCAGCACCTACACCGCAAGGGACGCACAAAGATGAGGCGTGTAGAAGAGAGGATTGAGATAAGTGACTAGCTTAGGGTAAGAAACGCACGATCGTGTCGTGAAAAGATTTTCACTAACAGAAAGAGTACCAACCATCAATAAAACTCGCGAGATTAGTTTTTATTATCGGCAGTTTACCCTCGTTGAACCTGATTTTGTCTATGATACATTTTTTCCTCGAGATTCAATGTTATACCACTTGTAAATGGAAAAAATGTGTCAGTGTCAGATGATGAATTCGTGGTCGAAAATACTTGATAATATAAAAAAATAGTTCAACAAAGCATTGACAATCAATAGAATTCCTCCATATTTTCTGTGACTATAGTGCTGAACAGCAATAGAGGTCATACCGAAAACGAGTAATAAATATTATTAAAATGTTAATATGTAATTAATTATTTTCAAAGGGGGGAACCCTCCCCACTCGGCTCAATAATCAACCCTATTCCCTGATTTCAATTTCTCAGAGCTAATTTTATTTATGACTTTCAACTTTTACAATCATGCTCATGGGATCCACCTCACTCTACGACTTCGATTCTCTGACTCTCATTCCCAATGCTTATTTCATAAATAGGTCTTATCCTCTGTCTTTCGACCTCCGATGCATGTTTCCTTGACTACGTCGATACATTCTTATTTTTTAGTTGTATTCTCCGATTTCCATTCCATTATTTGCATTCTTCATCGCAGTTTTCACCATTCCCTATTTGTCACTTCAACTTTACAAGGCGCTGCAATTACTGCCGTGGTGTTGACGATAATATTGGGAACAGAGCGATCAGATTTTAAATAAGAAGCTTCCGAGTCGAATGCGATTCCAAACATGTATTACAAACTTATAGGCTTGAAGAGCAGGTTCTAAGGGGTCGTTATTTGAGAGGCAGTAATCGAGGGATAATTTTTGAGAGGCTGTAATGGAGAAACCAAATATCACAGCAACGGTTGCGGCAACATTTTTTTCAAAGTAGAAAAATTTGCCTGAACAATATTTGAGTTGAATGATCTTGGAAGTTCATATATTCACTTCGAATTTTAAATAAAACAGATAAATCGGTCATTCATAACATTGAATTACTATATATGGCCTGCAATGAATATTCAATGAAGTTGTCCGTATAGGATGTAGCAGCCTAGCGATGCTTTGCTTTGTACTTGAATTTATATCATATTTTGATCACTCTATGGGTTTAGCACTAAGACACTTGTGGCATGTCATATTGTACCATCTTGAGCAAAGAAACAATTCTACTCTAGACCGCAACAACTCGCACCAGTTTTTAATTGGAGATACAAAAACTAAACAGCCCACAGTTTTATCTCTAAATCGCACCTCATAGGGTATATCATACAAATAGTGCGTGAAATTTTCGTGACGCGGGTGGACGTGTCGAGGAGTGGCCGGCGATGTGTGGTACACGATTAAAATTTATCGCAGCAGTTGTATACACTATTTCATGTTACGAGAGCTCGTGAAACAGTATTCTGAGAAATGCACTAGTGCGTGAAATGGCATTTTACGCATCGAATAACATAAAATCTATTTCTAAATGAATATTATGAAACTATTTTTTCCAATTAGAATATGAATATACATTTTGATTTAAAATCAATTTTTCCACTTCTAGGCTATAGCTTCTCAGAAATAATGAATATTCTAGTATCAGTATATTTCCTTTGTCATAGAACATGAAATTTTTGTAATAACGAATTAGATATTACAGAAATTAATTCAAAAAATGTAGAGTTAGCTAAAACATTGTCTCGAATAGGAGCGAAACATCGTGAAACAGACAAGGGCTCACGTGAAAAACAGATCGGAAGGAGGTTGAAAGAGCAGGTGAAGTCGAGGCAAGTCGAGCGATCGGTCGATTAGTGGATTCTGATGACTCGGTAAATGAATATAAAGGGAGAGGAGGGGCAAAGGTGCGGAGGGCGAAGGTGTCTACTGGTGATTCGGCGGTGGGTGGGTAGCGTTGCCCGTGTTACCCGATGCCCCCTTCACCTCGACGGAGAGCGAAAGAGAGAGAGAGAGAGAAAGAGAAAGAAAGAGAGAGATAGCATAGGGTTGCGAACGTCAGGCAGGCAGCACGCACGGGCAAAAAACTGCATACGCACCGAGATAACGAGCCTCGAGCGTTGGGGTGCGTGCCTGAGGGCTATCCTTATGGGGCTTGGGGGAAGCCATACAATACGTTTACTAACCCCGTAATACCCCCCAGGCTAAGTATAAAGTAGCCTCCCTTATACTTACGTCGCGCGAGCCCAACATTGAGGGCTTATCACACGGCCAGCCCGCGGATGACGATTAATCCCACCTGAGCCGAAGCTACAAGGATTCGCTCACAAACTTCAAAATTGCCGACTATCGGCTCTTCAAACCGCAAGAGATTGGATCGACAACATACCATTGTGCACCCAAGTGCAAATCAAAATAGCAATTTATACAAAGTATCGCTTTTTATGGGTTATAATGTTATTAGCGTAGATAGTCTTGAAATTATTCAATAATTCCACTGAATTATGATTTTTTTTCATTCATCTTCGTAGAAAAATTCAGCGACGCTCGTTGTTATAATTGATACTGCGAGACCAACTGAAATTCACGTTAAATATTTGGTCCCATAGTATCAATAACGAGCCTTGCAGATTTGTTTGAAGTCAAGAAGATAATATTAATAAATCGTCGTCGAGGAATAGTCAAAAATATTATTGACACGGGTGAGACTCTGAAAAACAGTACTATAGCAGATAAGTGAAATTATTGAATAAATATTAGACTACCTTTATTGATTCTGTATTCATAACACTATTACTTGTATGACGAGATTCTTTGCAAACATTGAGATTTTTATTCTTAGAGATCTTCTGCTTCATCGGCGAGTGATTCACTTGGACCACCTGGGCCAGCTGGAGACGCGAATCATAGGTCTGCCCAGCCACTTTCAGTTCCATCAGCTGTATGCGAAGCTCCCAGCTGGTGGAATAGTCTTCCCGATTGTAGTTTGACATAAAGTCTGGCATCGAATTTTGAAAAAAAGAAAGTCTGGTGTAGTGGACTACGACAGAGTTTGTGAAACTTTTGCCAGTCTTCTGCCAGACTTTTTTTATACACGGGCTGCCTTAGATGTCAATACTCGATATCGATAGCATTCGGTTCTCATCCGAGCTCCACCCTTCAGCCGACTCTACCCCCATTATCTCTCGATATTCCCTTACCGCAGTTAATACCTAATTTCGCGCTAATGTATTAAATAGAAACAGCCTCTGTCAACGCTGTGATTTTTAACGCATCGGGCCGTTATTACGAATTAAGCAAACCAATACATTAGTCGACTATCCCGAGAAATATAGATTCTTAATATCTTCTTTCGAACTTAATATCGAAAGAAAGCTACAAATCTAAATGTGACTGGTACTGTAGAAGATGTATTGCAGAATAATACAGAATATTTTGATGTATTTATCTTGACAATGTCATCATTCATCGGGAATGAGATCAAAACTCATTTAAAAAAAAAATAAGATTTATAGATATATAGAAGTATATGAAACAGTTCGCTCTGACGTCTATGATGGGATAGAAGGTGTACGCACGCAACACCAAAGTTATTTAAATTTGGTTTTGTGCGTCTCAACAGAACTTCTCCTTTATTGATTTAACATTGACATGAAAATAGTGCTGATTAAAAGTATTAAAAACAGTAATCAATCGGCAGGATCTCCTTTTTCCATTATAACTCAAACCAAACTTCAAACTACTTTTATAATCTTCAGATCATCTGAGACACAATAATTAGAACTGAATATTATCAGATAAATCCATCAATTGAGGATGTTCACCGTTCAAGTAGTGTTGCTCAACTCTGGATTTAATAAATCCAAAATTATTATACGTGTGTGTGTGTGTGTGTATGTGTGTCGACACATATAAAATAGATATACTAAACAGATCTGTTTAGTACTAATTAAACTACTGATAACACGAGTTTATAACCCCGCAAGGATGCATCTTCAAATACTAATTTTTCAACCAAATACACAGAAAATCGGGTTTTCCAATCTATCATGATGTTAATATCATAAGCACTAAACTTAAGAAAATCAATTAACAAATATAACTTTGAAGTCTTTTTTTGAAAAAAAAAATGAGAGTCTTGGAACGCTAATGAGAAATTTGAATTGCCTTCACAAAGCGTGACAGAAGCGCAGCGTGACGAAAATGGATATGAAGATAGGCTGAACAGGATAGGGCAGGGCAGGAAATTTTATCAAGAATGAAACAGAGGCTAGTCCAATCAATTGTAAAATAAAATTTGAAACGTGAAAATAGACTATGTGGAGCGTGCCTGAATTTAACTTGCCTTCTGAAAACTCGAAGAAAATCTTGTTAAACGTGATTCACTAACGAACGTAGATGATCGAAGCATCCCATATCCTAGAACATCATTTGGTGCATGAGTTTTTTTCGAGTCGGTAATTTTCATTTCACTATGAAGCATTTGCACCATTTTGCAATTGTGTTGAACAAAATCCATAAATTTAAGTTCCATACCGATTTCTATAAATTCATAGTCACAAACTATACTATACTATTATGATGAAATATGTTTCTAGCTTATTTTTTCAATTTTAAGATAGGCTTACTGTATAAGTAGCAAATAAATTTTACTTTCTTGAGAACTTATAGAAGACAAAATTGAGAAAATAAATAATTCTTTCCAGCTCAATTATAATCAAAGTAATTAAATCCTATTAAACTTGTTATAATTCACTCATTTAAATGAGTGAATTATAACAAGTTTAATAGGATTTCATGTAGTATATAAGTTAGGTGTTACGCCTGTAAAAGAACTTTGAAGAACAAAGGTTGTAAAAAAAGAAATCCAATCAAATGAAGTATCGTTTGATACATCTTCGGAGCACATTGTCGGGAATATTAAAAGGAGAGAATGAATGGCAGTCAACCCCCTCGGATTGGGAGAGTTACGTAATGGCGAAAGAAGCGTTTCGTGCACATTGCAAAACGAATAGGGAATCGTGGGGGCGAAAGTCGGCGGAAGAAGTTGGGCTTGCGTGGGGCCCCGTGAACGCGACGCGCGTAATAATGCGTCCTATTCCATGCGAAATTCGTGGAAAGGGCGAAAGGCGATGGTATATACCGGTGGCGTGCGGAGTTATCTGTAATTTCGCCCCTCTCGAGAGGAGGACAGGGCTCTGTCGTTTTCGGGCTGCAGTCGCTCTACACGCACATCCGCATTCAATCACTCGGCTCCAAAATTGCGAGCCCCTTTGTGTTTGATACTTATCGCCGGCGGCCCAATATATGCGCCCGGCACGAAAAAAAAAAATGTTATTCCGTGAGGCGCTGCACCGCTCCGCGAAATAACAGCGTGACGATTGCCTCCGTGCTCTGTGCGTTCTCGTTGTGACGCACATCCCCCGTTGATTGACTCACCTTCCCTCGGTTCCTTTCGATTTTTCCCCTTTCGCTCCTGCCGCGTGTACCTTCCAAATTATTCGCGTTTCGTTTGCCCGCGTGGATTTGGAAACGAGACTTTTAGCTGTAAATGGATTCTCCTGTTATTCCGGTGTCATTGTAAACCGTTCACTATGTGAATCACCGTTCCTTGTGGCTGCATCACACGAGCAGTTAGACTCAGCGGTACTTTTGAATTTTGCACATACCTAGTGAAGACATGGGACGGAATAGTGAGAAACTATGAGCCGGATTCCAAGTGCTGTCAATTGCTCTGACAGAGAAAAACTTCTTGTACTAGCTCTAGTCGAGGGATAGCCAAAAGGGATTCTTAGGCTCTTTTAATAAGACTTATCTGTAATACCACTAAATATCTGGGAAAGTTTTTTCTTGTTTATAAGAGGAGGCAGAGGAATTCTCTCTGGGTAAGGTAGAGAGTTAATGACCGGTATTTTAACATTTATTTCATTGCTAACTTTAGAATTAAACTATTCTTGTTTGGTATAATGACTCCACGGAATAGAAAAACTGTGAATAATGTGGAAATCTTGTTTCTATATTCTTTCAATAGATTCTCCTAGACAGTGAGGTAATGAATTATTCACATTACAACCCAATCTCTAATTATTCAATCACCATCATTATAATGATATCTTGTTTAAACTAAACAAGATATCAGTTTAATGAGTGTAAATTGTATAGTAGAAGTTCGCAAGATCGACAGAGAAATATCTCAGAGTTTTTTCTTTCAAAAGAAACATGAATGCCTCCACATATTCCCGCATAAAATATAACGACAAATATTATTGAAAGAAATGATATGAATCGACTCGTTCAGAGTCTAATCATATCGCACCGGAGTCTTCACATACATTCGATCGTTTTATTCGAGCAGAAAGTAATAATTTTATATTGAAAGCCCGATATAAAATATGATTGATGTACGAGTTGAGTAGGTTATCGCCCCAAATGAATCACGTGCATCTCAACTTGTTCCAGTAGTTTATATATATTTCACCATCATCATATTTATATATAAGTAACTGTACCCAATTTGGCACTGTACCCAATTTGGCTCAATCGTCAGATTTCGTATTTCCGGTGCTCTCTGAGCATCAGTCGCTCTTGGGTTATGTTGGGGGAATTAAAAGAAAATTTTCGGTATCTTTCCCGCCCATTTAGCCCTTAAAACCACTCTCCTACAACACTTTGAACTTTCACTTACTGATTTTTTCACCATTTTCTTATTTCACTTTTCACACTCAACCTCAAAAATCAGGTGTCAATAATTTTTATCTCTCAAAGTGTCATTACTCTTTTTTGTGTAAAAACATCTCAGCTTTCGATTGGTCTCATCAGTTTTCCTAAAATTATTTTTTATCCTACTCAAATTGCTGTTTTTCGCATCAAAAAAAAGTGAACCCAATGTGCCCCTCTACGCGTTTTTAAATGGGAAGACTGAGTGAAATCATTCAATATTTGTATAGACATATTACGATGATTTAGACGCGTATTTTTGAGTTGTATGTTAAAAATTTTGTATAAATATCACTGGGAACATAATTGAGAGTTTATATCAATGCCAATTGGATCGTCCCTGTAGGCCTATATAGGCTGTAGCTAATGATTAAAAAATTGTGCCAAATTGAGTACACGTTTTGTGCATTTAGCCTTTTTGCGTTTTTTTTTAAATTGCGATTTTCGATAGGTTAAAGTAGTCGAATGATGATTATGAAGATGATTTCTAATAGGTATTGAGCTAAGCTTTGAGATGCCGTTCACAGAATTTTAAAATTCGAAGTCTATCATAGTCAAATTCGCGAAAAACCCTTAGGGGGGGGGGCACATTGGGTACAGTTACCTTATTACAAAAATCACAATAGCTTGCTCTCCACGTCTAGACGGTGAATTACCCAGAGAATCTTTCGATCTCTGATCTCGCTGAAATTTCCGAATGTGACTTTTGCTTCCAGTTGTTTGGATTCATTTGTCCGAGATATTGGGTTTTTATTGCTCGAAGCATTCACTTTTTGCGTAACACGCGTAAATAATAAACAATGATCGGTTATAATGTTTCAGGCAAAACAAACCTTAGGATGAACGACTACATAAACATCATGTTATGATGTATCCAAAAACTATTTCGGAGTTGAAGGTCTTCAGATTGGATTCCAGGGTTTGTTTTCAGTTAAATTGAAAATCATTGAATAGATTGATCATTTTACCACTGCGAGCCGCCTTGTATCAACTAATGAATAGAAGCTTCCTCCTACTCAATATCTAACCAATCGGTGCGCCAAAACTCACGTGTTTATCTACTCGATCGTAGATAGGCTCTGGTGTTATAATAAGCAAGTCGATGAGCTTGTTAGAGCGGGAGTAAAAAAGGAGCTACTATAAGCTGACCGTGAGCTTGTGCGGCACGTACAAATTTAAGTATGTATACGTCGGCGCAATGTGACGGCGGCTCGACTTCGTCACACAGTATCAATCGGGTATACAGTGCACTTAATCCGGTAGCTAAAATCGTCAGTGCTTATGAGTACATCAATTCACACATTTTGATATCTTGCATTAAAAATCTTTTTTCTCCGGTATATCTTCCTCTTTATTCCTTCAATCAACCAACTACACCTGCATTTCAACCTAAAACTCACCGCCATCTCTCGTTTCATAATATTACTCCTCCACTAATTAACTAATATACAAATCGCAAGAAATTCATGCGTCCCGATAGCGATCAGTATTTCTCATCATCTTAACCCTTACTTCCTTTGACCCATCCTCCTGAAACAGTCTAGATGTGAAGAATACCGTACTATCCCCTGGACTGTGCCCCTTTGTTCAGCGATATCTAGTGTATCGATCGCTATTACCGAAAGAGTATCTGCTTTACATGCATACATCTACAATCAAGTGATACGGTGCAAGACCAAAACAAAGTTATGCTTCAATACTCACAACAACTCCAGATTCAATCAATCAATCCTTTTATCCTGCTGACAAACGTCCTTATCGCGCTACTTTCAATTCGAACGATGATTGCTAGCTAAGTGCCGCCCTTCCGACTACTGAACTAGTCCTCACCAGATTCTGAAAGAAGTTAGGCAGCCCCGAAATTAGAAAGTGCTGGCAAAAGTTACGATGATTAAATTTGCTCCATAAGCTATATCAACAATAATGAGGATAAAAAAACAAATAATAGTAATAATGAAATGAATAATTGGATGAAGAATATTTTTTGATACAAAGTACCCAAGTGACTCGGATTTTTTTCATCTTCATTTAACACGAGGTCCCAGAATAGAATTTATCGAGGTTCTATTAAACTTGCACAGCGGAAGTTTATAGTATAATTAATTATGACTGCTATATATTATCCAGTTATATTTTTAAACGAGAGTTTCAATCAACCCCATTGGTAAATTTATTGCATTCTTCGATTAGCAAGTTATTGTGTAACAATCCGTGCGCATAAGTACATGAGCAATCTATGCTAGCTTTGTATACGAATACATAGTATTTATGAATCTAGTGACATAAATTTACCCTCGTAGTACGTGTGGAATGCGATTTGACGCATCGACGCGCTCATCGCCAGGTACAGCACGACATTTCGATACAAAACGCGCGAGGAAGGTGCGATTCTCGTGGGGGTAAAAAATTATCTGTCGCGCGCGCGCGTATTGCACGCTATTCACCGACACAACACGAGCAGAGTCGGATGACAGTATATACCTACAGCGTGTCGTACACGACGAGAAACGCAAACCCATGAGAATGTCTGCTGATCGAAAGGGATACCTTGTATCGCGAACGGTATTACGTACTATAAGTATCCTCGTGGCTCGTGGCTACTCGGCTGCGAAAGCTACCCCACGTTCGAGTAATCTATTTCCGGCGGGAGGGAAAATCGACGGACGGAAGGGTTGGGGCCTCCCTCTGCCCCAGGCAGCAGACCCCCGGGGATCGGCGCGCACAGGTTGTCGGTGCGCGGGGATCGGCAAAAGTCATCGTGTGCGGGCGGAGAGACGGTGGCGCGGCAGCGGCGGCGGCGGCGCGGCCCCCACGAAATTGACGGGTGAAAGGAAGCCAATGACGTATTCTAGGAACGCGGCGGGTTAATCGACGGCGAGACGACCGCCAGACAACATAATGGCAGATCAATCTAATTCACGTACATAGCGCAGACCAGACGCGCCGCGAGATTGACGCGCGCGTTTTTTCATCGGCGCCGCGCGCGCGCACCGGCCCCGCAGCGCCGGCTCGGCTCTGCTCGCTCGCATACGTGTATTTTCATGGATGTACGCGTGTGTGTGTACGCGTGCGCGTGTACGTACGTACATCGCGTACAGCGGTCATCGGTGCGTATATATATCGGGTCGAGCCTTCTTCTCTCTAGTTTGATTTGTGCGGCGAGATTCGGCTGCGGTCGAGCCCCCCCTTGAAGCGCAGCGAGAGGCTCCCTGCATTACCAGCGACCGCGAGACTCCGCCGCCAGACTTTCGCGCTCGGCTGGCGATAACGTGGCTGCCCCACTTACTCGACAAGCGTAACTCGCAGCTGTCTCGCACTACCCCCCGCGTGTCGGCCTGACTTATCGGCCGCACTATACTCCGACACGTGCGCGCCTCGCGCCTGCCGATTCGCACCAAGATCCAATCGACCGAGTGGAATTATTTTCACCTCGATCAGCCGAGAGGAGCCGACTCGCACTGGTACAGCCCGCTGCGTGTGTGTGTGTGTAGACCAGAGCCTGCATCACTCGGGAGCGGTGGATGAAAAGGAGGAGCAGGAGGAAATGGTACTCAGCGGGGGTCTTTCGGGGAGGAAGGAGGGATGGTGAAACCGGTAGCCACCCAAGGAGGCGCTCCCCCCCTCGCACAGAACAGCCCGTACGCACGAGCTCCTGGCCGTCCTTTTTGCCCTTCCGATTTTTTGCCAATCCTGCACTGCACACATGTGCTCGCGCGTCGAATTAATTAACACAGCCGCGGCGGCGAAGTTTCGGCGAAGCGAGCTAGAAGCTGCAGCTGGCCTGGCGTCGTCGAGGATATGCCCCATCAGGCGGCGACGTCTTGATTAAAACACAGCGATATAAGCTGGAGCTTAAGGGTTGAGCGGCAAAGGGCCGTTACTCGGAACAGACGAAATAAAGCATTGGGGGGGAGGGAGTAACGAGGAGGACGAGGAGGAGGATGAGAGAGGGAAGGTTTTTCGGAAAAGTTGTCGCGTTTGAAGAGCGTCCGCGAGAGAGCTAAGGGATAGCGGAGCGAAGATGGAAGCCTTGGCTCATAAAGCGAAGAGAGGCCGGCGGCGCCTCTCTCTCTTTCTCTCTCTCTCGCTCGCTCGCAGCATCACCACGTGGCATGCGGCCAACTACAGTCTCCTGATCAATATGCTTACAGCTCGAGCCGTCTCTCTCTTTCTCCGAGTCCCGGCTTCGTGGCTTGCTTTCGCCACACCATACGCGAGCCCATCGCGCAGAGCACGGCAAATATTACATCAGCCCCGGCTCTCTCGAGAGAGAGTCGCCGGTTCTCCAATGGCCACCGCGGCGGCACGCACCGATCGCAATTTCACGCCCTGCAGCGACGACCTCCATTCGGTTCGCGCGTCGCCCTCGAGCTCCGATCTCCGCGGCGCCCTCGGCTCGAGCTTCTTTCTCATTTGACAATATCACGATGGACTCGTGCCTCATTTGCTATTCATAAGCCGAATGACTGTCAGTATTTACGAGCCAAGTTTTCCTTATTATTGCGTGATGCGCCATTTTCTTACCGGGGGATCGTATCCTGTAACACACACTGGCACAGGGGAAGAAGCTTCGGCTCTCGGCTTATTCAATTCTCCCGGTCACTGATTCGGCAATGTTGCGTTTTCAGGCTAATGCAAATCGATGGGAGAGATTAATTTCGCCTCTGATCTATGATATCACGATCGTGTTAGTGCTTTTTACAGACGTTCCCGCGGGCTTGGTTATCACTCAGTCGTTTATTCGTTGCAAGACTCTACGTGCTATACTAACCGACTGGATTTGAAAAATTAACCATTACGCATGCATCTATGGTAGATGGAAAGTATTCACCGACTACGCTTGATTTCCAGAATAATGCATTCATGAGGTCGGGTGCCAAGATTTTATCCTTCAAAAATGTTAAATCTTATTATATTCTATTTACTTGCTTTAGCTATTTTAGAAGAGTCATTAAATAGTGTCTGCATAAACTTTAGATCTATACGTATTAATTTACTCATTTTGACCGAACGGAACTATTTTAAATTAATTCAAGTTCATAAAGCTCAATCTTTCACATGCAAATATCAGATATGATCACCGAGTGTCGATACCGAACGTAACCTAATCTGATCAATAGCTGAGTCTAGAGTTCATACCGATCCTCTACCAGTGAGTCCAGAAACCCTAAAAGGAACCCAGAACTTCCTAGTTTTACAAATCGGCAGCTTTTACCCATAGTCACGACATCTCAAACGTGAGCTATTCTCACAGTTACACAGATAAATCGGCCAAGTCAGTTCACTAGGCGAGTTCTCGATAATCGGCATCAATAAATGAGAGCTCGTGCTAGGCAATAATTGGTCAATGAGTCCCGGTTGAACTTTGGATTGAGTAGATGATGCCACGCGAGAGCCACGTGGAGTAGATTGCAGTCTCCGGTAGTTGTAACAGCAGCGACAGCAGTGGCATCAGAAACAGTAGGAGCAGCAGCAGCAGCGGCGGCAGCAGCAGCAGAAGCATCAGGGTGTAAGTGCGCGGCTGGGCGTATCTGTGCGTGTGCATGTGTTTGTGTGAGTTTACCGGCGGAGTAAAGTGTGCTTCGCCGGCGACGGCGCCTTTCTCTATCGGGTTGGCGGCGGCGGCGGCGGCGGCGGCGGCGGCGGCGAGCGGGGTGGGACATATAATAGTGGTAGTGGTGGTGGTGGTGGCAGCGCCGCGGTGGCGGCAGCGGCGACGGCGGCGGTGGTGGCGGTGGTGGATGAACCTCAGTGTCCGGCGCGCCTCCGTTAAGCGTGCTTCGCCGGCCCGGCTGCTCAGTGATAACAGCCCAAACCATACGCCTCTGCTGCAGCGGCGTGGTGCACGCGCCATACCCCCCTTTTCTACTAGTTGTAGCCTTTTTATTCAGTGAGTTTTTTGTAGACGCGGCGCTTCGTATAACGCGGGCAGAGTCGAGGACATGTGAGCGATATATCGGTATTCCACTGGCCGCGTCCCTGGTTTGTGAGCCGAGCGAAATGTGAGTGCCGCGCGTTATATATACACACATACACACACACTAAATCTGCAGGTAGAAGTGCGCGCCGACTCGGGTTGGATGACACTTGGTGAAGTTAGCGAGCGCACTCTAGACTATTTAAATGGTGCATCGGCATCCTGCCAGCCTTACTCGTAGTGAAATATTAGGTATACATCGGAAGTGCCCGCGGAAGTCTAGACGCCCCTAGGGCCTGGTCGAGTCGAGAGTAGCTGATCGAGGGAAGCTTTAGGCGGAGGGAATAGCTCGCGCGCGCGAGCCGGTGCCGATCATCAGCGATATAATTGACTCATCTGGTCCAACAATCAGAGACATAGATTGCAGTCGCATCCAGCACCGGTACTGACCACTCGAATCAGTCGATCGAGCAAGGTAGTGCGTAGGATAAGGTCGGGAGGTGATTGGGTGAATTCATTTGGGCAACCGGTCGCAATTGGTCGCTAGAAAAGAATAGTGCATACGGTGAGAGTGAGCGAACGAGGGGCAGAGAGAGAGGGAGAGAGAGAGAGAGAGAGAGAGTAAGCGACAGGTGAGCAGAGCGAATGGCCGCGAGGACAGACTGCCCGGAACTGCCAGAGGAACTGTGCTGTGACGAGAAACCGTCAGGGTTGTGGCTGGCTCACTGGTAATGGGGGGTTTGGGCGAGGATGCCTTCTCCCCGTGGTCGCGCTCATCAGCTGCAGGCGTGGTCGCGTTCTTCCCCCCGACAGAGGACAGAGCAGGGTCTGCCGATCCCAACCGAGCAGCACCGACCCGGCAGCAACAGCGAGAGGCCATCGGCGGTCAGCGTGAGGAAGCTTCGTTCGAGCGGCTGCGTGCTGGGCCCAGGACGAAGAGGTGACTCGCCGAGATGCGCCGGGCGTCGATCCGCCCTGGACTCGTAACCGCCATCAGCAGCCTCGTCGTCGCCCCCTCCTCCGCCAGTACTGCCTCCTCCTCCGCCGTCACCATCACCACCACCACCACCACCAACACCAGGCAGCTAGGCAGCAGAAATGCCCTGTCTACCCTCGTCGTCCTGGCCCTCCTGCTCTGGGGCGTGAGCCTGTGGCCGGCAGCGCTCGCGCGCCAGAACCAGCACCAGCACCAGCACCAGACCTGCCCGGGCTGCCCGCACCAGCAGCACGCCCACCTGCACCGCGCGAAGGACGGGGTCCCCGCCCCCGACGAGATCCGGCTGGAAGCCATCAAGCAACAGATACTCACCAAGCTCGGCTTGAGGAACCGACCGGACGTCAACAGGACCCTGGCCTCGGTGCCCAAGCGGCTCGCCCTCGAGACGATATACAGGGCCGAGGCCCAGCAGTACGCGAAGCCCCACCCGCCCCCGTCCGAGAGGACGCAGCGCCGCCACCACGAGCGCTTCGACCACGCCAACCGGATATCCAACGATCCGTACGAGGACGCTTTCGGATACGGTGACCAGAACGCGTACGAAAACCCGCCTCCCGCCTCCGTCGATGCCTTCAGCTCGCCTTTCAACGACTTCGAAGACGGCTCGTCCACTGGAGAGTCCGACGACGACTTCTACGCCAAGACTTCCGAAATAATCACTTTTGCAGAACCGGGTGAGTACAAACGATCGCTTATGGCTAGCTCTTATAATAATCACTATCCGCATTCACAATTCTATTGTCGAGCTCTAAAACTCGACAAAACCATCCGGATTGCCCAACGCCATCTGGTGGTTTCAACATGGCAATCGGCAATCTAAAGGTCTCGGTATAATTCATGCAACATTCGTAAAATTTTTACCTGAATCGGATGATTCAGGGTGACACAGCTTATGGTAGGTCGAATTTTCAAATTTGAAAACTTTTGCATGAATGCCAAATAACCACCTTGTATTTAATGTTCAATCGGTTCTTATAATGGAAATACCAAGTCTGATCTGGGTGAAACTGGAAGGCCAGAATATGCTGAAAGTTGATCAATTCAATTTTAAAATAATAACAATATAATGAGGAAGAGGCGTGACATTGGTTGAAAGATGGAATTGAGTCTTTCTGCATTATCACAGGATATCCCCGCAATAATACTAACTCTCTCACTCAAAATTATATGTTAACAAATATAATTATGTTAATAAGTGAGGGTTCCATTCAAATTATAATACGAACTCAAGGTGTCGATAAATAAATATTCCCTCTTCGATAATCAATTAAACGAGAAAAATATTTTAAAATTATTCAATTAACGAATGTACATGTTACATTCAATACAGGTATTTGAACTTCATTTGAATTTGAGATTAATCATCAGCGTAAGTATCAATATTGATGGCACAATGTGAATATTTCAAAAGGTTCCATACTACCTCTAATCATATCTTTAGACCGATGCATTTGATTCCCTTCAATCCGTTCGCGCTACAGTCCTCCACAAATATATCAGCTGCAATGTTTCCACTTATACTACACTTATACTATAGACCCCGTGTGGCGACTGTTATTATTGATTATGGATACTAATATTCGCAAGCTTTACATGCTCGCAGTTTGCAGTCGAAACAAATTACCAATTACATAAACAGAAAGATCAATTTCACATGGAAAAAGATGATTGGCGAAGTGTCCGTGTCTCATCAACATTTGAATTTCCGCACGGAGAAAGCATGTAATATTCACGCTAACAAATCGATTAATGTGCAAGCAGTAATTGCCGCACGAGGTAAGTAAGCTACAACATATCATCGAAATAATTGGGTCGAAAGAAGTGAAACACTCGAGCGACGAGTCAGCGACGGCGAGGATAGAATTGATGGGCGACAGGGGTGTGTGCGATCTAATTGCCTGGTAGAGCAGCCGAAACGCTTAGATTACGCGAGCACGAAAGCCGCGCGCGGGCGATAAAAAGTGCATAGAAATCCAGCTCGCGGCGAGCGGCGAGCGAGCGAAGCTTTGAAAATAATATAAAATATCCGCTCTCTCGCACGCTCTAGCACTTCGCGCCACTACACTACGAGCTGGTACGTGGCTCCCGCGTGGCGGCGTTGCGTGCCGCAACGCCTTTGAGCCTTGCAATACTGGCTCGCGCGCTACTGCAAAAACCCGAGCTTTTTGCCCGCGCAGCCAAGCGCCGCGCCGCGTCTCTCGCCCACTAATACTATTTATTATTTCTATCTATAAATCTTTATTCGTAACTCTCCGGACAGTTTTATCGTGGCATTGCACTTTTTCGCCTCGCGCGATACTCACCAACTTGAGTGTTCTCTGTTTGGAATGTTGATGAGCTTTGGAAAACTTCTGCTCGAACATGATCCCCTCGCCGGAGTCATCCCTGTGTATTTCCACACCGATTTTTATCATTTTACTTCGCTGTTATTACCCGAATTACATACTCGATTTATCCCAAATCACATCAGGCGCTGAGTCTCTTCGTCTCTATTTTAATTCTACTTCTCCAGGCGATAACGAATTTTCTGGAATTAGGTTTAGCTGTGTGCATGAATCTTTTCCAATTTCTTAGTAAGAATGAAAATTAGTTGATAGTAATATTTTAGTCGAGATTTTGGTGAACTATTATAGTTCTTCGTGTTATAAAAATGAGATTTTGAAAAAATTTATACATATACGTGTGTGCGTGTATGGAATCACACTCAGGGTAGATTTTCCGCAAATGGGTAACCCAATTTTGGTGGGATTTCGTGGGTATATTCGTGTATGTATGGTTGATTGCGAGACCTATTGATTTTGGCATCGATTGGATTTGATTTCGGCCGCACACACGACTGTATTGGTTTGGTCTAAACCGGCTTTCGTTTTAGGCTTCATCAAGCGCTTTTACGGCTTTTCTCGTTGACGAATTGTTATAGATATTTATAAGTTCGTTCAGAAAAAATCGAGAGTAAGTTACGAATCATTCGAATTTTCGCGTTGATCAGATTTCATACGGGTCTATTATGCCTGACTAGTATTTTTATTGTATTTTGCCGAAGAACGGTTGGATCTTGAAGAAATTTAGCAGGGATATTCGTGTATGATTCTAATTTATTGTTATATTAACTTTATTGTAACAGAAATTATTTTGGGTTTTTTGGGGCTTAACTTGCATCCTACGGATCTCTCGGAATTTTTATTGTGAACCTATATTCGATCACCAAGTGATCATAGCTGATATATGTTGAAAATTAGAAAAAATCAAAGCTTGTCTGAAGTTACCAAACAATTGTCTCTAGCGTTAAACTTATTTGAGAAAGAAATTCAGTTGACTGTCTTTTTTACTTTGCCAGAGTTACTTGAACTCGGAAGAAAAATTACAATCTGCAGAAATTGGTCTTATGCCACGAATGCGTCGAAATCACAAAAACAGAATTACGCATTAATATTTCGGTTCACGTGTATTATTAAATAATACATTTTAAACAGTGTCACAGAATTGAATGAACATTCATGCGCCAACCAAATGCCCCGACAAACTTTCATAAATTAAGCGACTGCTCTTTATTTTAAAAAATCGAAACTCCTTGCTAAATTATCCAAGAACGTTTAACACTACGCTCACTGCGCACTATCTCCACTGGCTCAAAGCCCGGTGGTCAGCATCTATATACACTTCCTCGGAGATGTGGTCCTTTCTTCTATCTGATGGACTGAGAGAAAGATTAGATATAGTTCCGACTCAGATTCACGTTAGCTATACCTACGACCTCGACGCACAGTCAGGTTGGCGGGGACGATCGAGGAAATTACTTATTTTTATATGATTAATTTTCAATTTCAATAATTTTTTTATTTCTGCATTATTAACACACATTACACATTGAATTATTTTTGTGAAATCATTATTAATAACATTGTCACATCTATAATGGCTTATTTAAATCAACATTTTGGAATATTGAATGTCATTCGAACTGTTTCCAGATGTTCATACAACTCTAACAAATCGTGAAAACTTCTTATGCTAACTGTAATGATATTACCTTTCCGAGTGTTAGCAGATTTGCCATCGCTTGACAATTGACTTCAAAAGTTCGAAAGATACAAAGTTATCTTCAATATTTGTCATAACACAATTACTGATTTACATCTGTCTTAATACCTTAACAAAGCATATGTAAAACAAGTGTACACTTGTCGATTTTTACTTGACAATGATGATGACATTGTCAAGTACAATGATTTGTACTTGCCAATGTCCAAAAATTATATTTATGAATGCTATTACAGATTCGGAAGTTTAACGGAAAGATGTCGACTTTATTAACTACTTATAATTTGTAATTGCGATCACATCCTCACCCGTGAATTACCGAAAATTGATTCATTGATTTTCGTTGTAAACTCAAAACTTATCAAGTTATTTTTGCTTCCTTCTGCTGGGTCTCTTTCTGATTTTTCTTCAACTTTACTTTTCTACTCCGATAGATATATCTGAATTTGCCAACATTTTACATTGATTTTGAAGTAGAGTGCTTCTATTGCTATCTTCGTCAATAAACTTCTAAAATTTGAAGAACTTCAATGTATGAACTTGGATAGTTTTGGATAGAACAAGCTGATGAATTTAGGTTGAAATTATTAACAGATAGCTAAAAATCTCAAAATTTCATATTTTCCATTCAAAAATAGTTTGCGACCCTAGAGAAATGAGAAATTAATTTATATATATTCATCAAAATTAACATGGTGTTCATTAGGTTTCCAATTTGTCATTGTTTTACATCAAAAACAGCATTGTAAAATATTTCTCGTCGAATGTATATTAAATTCAGTTGTAATATTTCTCGGTGAAGGTATGGCCAGATCGTAAAAACATTTCCGAAACGAACAAGTGTCGAAAAAGGAATTTTTCGAAGTAAGTTTTGCAGCTTCGGACAGTTGACTTCCTGAAAGAAGTAAAAGAAGAGAATCTGATCAAAATCAGAATAAAATAAGAGGATGATCGACTTGATCGAAGTTGGTGGGAGCTTACGTTCCTGGTTTTGTTCTATTCTCCGGGATAGTACATATCCACGAGGAAGATATACGAGATTGGGGAGCATTGTTTTAAGTTTAAATTCGATTGAGTTGCTTGTAATCCAGCCGAGACGAATGAAGCATGAAAACAAACGTCTCACCGTATTGGTCCGAATTTCTACTTGACTATCAGAAGCGCCGCTATTTTTTAGCAGAATGAGATATCTCGAAATATATCCAAATGCAATTGCGTACCGACCCAACAACGATCACGGACGGCATTGTTCACCGTTGCACTCACGAGCTTTTATATCGTGACTTTCTCGAAAGCGCAGCTCGCGATTCCGACGAATATCGACGCGAACGATGTGGAACGTAGTAAGTTTATTTGTAGGGCATATCAAGGGTTGTGTCATGTGCTGCTAGTATTCGTTCTTTGTATATAAGTAGCCTTTTACCGAATTTATTTCTCTCTATCTCTCTATATTTTAATAGAAATATAGTTATATACAAGTCGCGAACTAGATTCTCATATTCCGTTGTCGGCATTCGGTGATTTTTCTAAGAAATACTAGCGAAAGAATAAATTGTTTACTTCATTAATTATTTCAATTAAATTCTGTACCTTGACTCGTTGGAAAATACAATTGTTATCCATTGGTTTTGGTTCGATTAGATTAGATTAGATAAGGTAACTGTACCCAATTTGGCACAATCGTCAGATTTCGTATTTCCGGTGCTCTCTGAGCATCAGTCGCTCTTGGGTTATGTTGGGAGAATTAAAAGAAAATTTTCGATATCTTCCCCGCCCATTTAGCCCTTAAAACCACTCTCCTACAACACTTTGAAGTTTCACTTACTGATTTTTTCACCATTTTCTTATTTCACTTTTCACACTCAACCTCAAAAATCAGGTGCCAATAATTTTTATCTCTCAAAGTGTCATTACTCTTTTTTGTGTAAAAACATCTCAGCTTTCGATTGGTCTCATCAGTTTTCCTGAAATTATTTCTTATCTTACTCAAATTGCTGTTTTTCGCATCAAAAAAAAGTGAACCCAATGTGCCCCTCTGCGCGTTTTTAAATGGGAAGACTGAGTGAAATCATTGAATATTTGTATAGACATATTACCATGATTTAGACGCGTATTTTTGAGTTGTATGTTAAAAATTTTGTATAAATATCACTGGGAACATGATTGAGAGTTTATTTCAATGCCAATTGGATCGTCCCTGTAGGCCTATATAGGCTGTAGCTAATGATTAAAAAATTGTGCCAAATTGAGTACACGTTTTGTGCATATAGCTTTTTTGCGTTTTTTTTTAAATTGCGATTTTCGATAGGTTAAAGTAGTCGAATGATGATTATGAAGATGGTTTCTAATAGGTATTGAGCTAAGCTTTGAGATGCCGTTCACAGAATTTTAAAATTCGAAGTCTATCATAGTCAAATTCGCGAAAAACCCTTAGGGGGGGGGGGCACATTGGGTACAGTTACCTTAGTTTACGTTGAAACTTAGGCAAGAACTTCGCCTGGTTTACCTAGAATTACTTACTTTTACATTATAGAATAACATGTACACAGTGTGGGAGTACGTACGTATTACGTACAGAGGCAATCTTGAAGTTGAAAAAGGTGAATATTCGTGCGTTGAAGCACGTTAAGTAGATAAAAATGAAAGTCGAAGCAAGCAGTTACTGATAATCCTCCGCTGCAAGAAGTACTGCAACAAGTTGGAAAAAAAATATTGTATCGAAATGTGTCTAAGGATTTTGCTAATCACGGCACAGCGAGTGGTTTTGGTGCAGCTCTTGATAATTTGCTCAACAGTCCTCGCGTGTACAACATGTCCATATTCAGCTGAAAACGCTGTAACACCGTCGCTGGATTTCATCAAACTGCAAATTCTATTGAAGCTCAACTTGAGAGCACGACCGAAGATCGGAGGAGTCGTCAAACCCAAGATGTTTGACATAGAAAATATTTGTCGCATGAGAAATTTGATGAAAGAACAACGCGATGCAGAATCGGCTGATGTTAACGGAATCCCAGACCCATTGGACGACGACAGCTACTGCAATAATCACCAATATGGATCCACAAACAGCTCCGACAACGTAGTTGCAGACGAGTTTCTCGAAGACCAGGACTTTCGGTATCATGAGCCCGACGATGACTACTATGCAAAGACTTCGGATATCATGGTCTATGCGGATAACGGTGAGTGTGATGCTTGACAATTTTGTTCCGGTGGATATTAGAAGAGGTACGTTGGCAACGATAAAACGCGACATCGAGAGAAAACGAGATGTCTTTACTCAGAAAGTTGATTCCTTCCGCAGACTCCGACAATGTGATATGATTGTACCATTTTACTGGATGGAAATGCATTGTCAGTCGCTAAGTTTTTGAAGTTCATATCAAAGATCTAAGTAAAAATCGCCTGCGCGCACATACGTGTGCACACATGTACACATACACGCATCGGAATGATTCAGAAATGAAACGAGTAGATTCTGATATTGATTCTGGAAAATAGCCACTCGGGTGTATTCTCAGGAATAGTCTTAGCGATAAAAAAAGAGTTTGGAAAAACCTGTATTTCGTCCTGTATCTTCTGCTTCAATCAAAATGATAACGAAAACAACTATAATCTAGAATTTTCAATGGAAGCATTCCACGCAAGACACCGATAAATTGAAAAAAAAACACGCATTTCATTCTCAAGTACTCAAGTCTGCACTGTTCATAAAGAAATGTCGTTCGATAACGCTTCGAACCAAAATTCATTTTGGGAAAGAAAATCCTCTTGATACGAGAGTTTTCCAATGGTAGTAATCTCACCGTACTGCAATAGATATTCCCTGTAGGCTTCGATCAAATATCGCTCGCTGCATTACAGTGAAGAGTAACTGCAAGTGAAGCGCACGAAGGAAAAGAGACGTATTTTTACTTCCAACAATTATTTATTCAATATTCTTTACTAAATATGGTCGCTTGATACAAAAATATAACAGCGCTCGCTTGCTCGGCTATATTCAGAATAGAAGTCGTTAATTTTCCGGAACAGTAAGTCACAGTGAAAATCGGTGTAATTTTTCATTTATAGTTTAAAATTCACTGCAGTTTCAGTGGAAATATTACAACTGAATGTTACTCGAAACTCACAGTAAAACTTTCACTGTAAAGAATTTCGGGAGTGTAAGAGAACAATCCTCCCCTGCGGCCGCACAATACATTCTCAATAGTCCGCATCCCAATAAAGTTCACGGGAAAATCTCGCTACAATCATCACCAGCAGGCTCGATTGCCCATATCGACGAGGGAGGCAAAAAATCCTCGGCCGAGTCTCGCTCGCTGAATAAAACATTCCAAACGGCCAATCCTCCCGTGACTGCAGCGCATACACGTGAGCGCTTGCGCGAGTTAAACGCGCGAATTAGAAAGGGCAAACGCGCGAGAGCGGCTACTCAGCATAAGTAACGAGCCGGGCGTATCAACGGCGACAAAGTATATAGCGTCGCGGGCTCTCGTGCGGCCGCGGCGATAATGGAGCGCGCCTATAAATTCGAAATCGAGAAAGACAGAGATAGATAGAGAGAGAGGGGGGGAGGAGGAGGGAGCGCGGCGCTAGGCTAACGCGATGCCGCGCGCCACACACCGCCAGCCACGTGGCCCGGCTCGTCGAGTGCGCGTCTATAGCCGCGCGAGAGACTAAGTTTAACACAACAAGGGTAAGGTGGAAACCCAACTCGCGCTTAAATTAACGAGAGACAGATTATACCCCCCCCCACCCGCCGAGCCAGCGTGTGCGAGCGCCTTTATCGGCATGTGCCAATGACGCTCGAGCGTTTTTATCGCTCGGCCGATTTATGCAACGCCCGCCGGACCGGCCGCCGCGGTTTCTCTCGCGACAACTTGGTCTGCGTCGCTTTTGCTCCTATATGTATCCGTGACTTGATACTATGAGCGGATCCCGGGCTAATTCGGCCCGATCAGCGCCAACGCCCCGTTCGAATTATTCCACGAAGCGCATCTTGGACTGGGGAGGAGGAAATACATATTCGTATAAACTATTCTCATTTTATTGTTCGCGGGAAGTTCGCGCGAAGCTTACACTCGCGGATAATGTATTCATTAATTTCGTTTCTCGGTATGTACATACACGGCATCAAAGTTAAATTTAGGCTACGCGCGAACGCGAGCGGCGTTGATGGATTCACCTGTAGCCAATTAAAAGCATCCAAGTCGCGGATTGAAACGGCACCGGCCAACAAACTGTTGTTGCCGCCGAGGTGCAACGTACTTTTGCTGATCCCATTCTGTCACTGCGAGCAGTGCATAGACGAGAAACACGTCATGCTTTTCGAAGAAAGTAAGGAAAGAACAAGACTAAACGGGACTGCTGCCTCGCGTATCGATCATATACCTGCAGCTGCTAAACCATGCCTTTTTGCCACATTTTTTTTTGTTCGTCAAGTTGCGTACGTACCACGTATAGGTCGCGAAACCGTTACTCGCGCACCAAACACGATTGGCGGTTCGATTGCCTATTTTTAAAGGGCATCGGCAATTTCACGGGCACACCGGTCGAGTCGGTGTACACGACAATCTTGGAATTGAGTCATTTCCACTGGATTTTTTGAAGTCAAAATTGATCGCGCAGGAAAAAATAAGATCCGCTGCAGATTTTATAGAAAACCCGGGAACAACGGAAGAGCTCCTGAAGTGGATGAAACTCCGACCAAGTAGACACAATCTTCAATTTAAAGAACTTCGAGTAAAAGATCTCACAACTGCTGTTATAAAAGTTCCGAGTTTTTCTTCGACTCTCTCTCTCTCTCTCTCTTTCTCTTTGGAATTTGGAAATTTTTCTTCATCCGCGGAATGGATTATTGATTTCGATAATCTTATCAGCGGAGGATAATCGTTAAATGAAAACTGGGAAAACCTCGTAGATAATAATTTCTTTTCCTCGTGAAATAGTACCTCTCATTAACAAGAGAGTACTATACATTTGGGTCACCAATCACGACCAAACTTTCTGAGATAGTTTTTGGGTACATCCGAATTTGCGAATCATGAATTTTATACACCGATACGTGTAGATACCACGTCTCAAAATTTCTTAATGAATCTCTTCTCTTTGTAAAATAGTCAATGTGCCCTAGTTTTGCCCAATCAGAATACACTTCAAAACGCCAGGATCTACCAAACACATATCCTTTGGGTGGAAATAAACGCGATCTTTCATTTCAAACCTGATTCATAAATCAGAATATGACAAACTATGACCAGAGATAATTTTTTTCCGGAAAGCACGTAACTCACTTTCCTTCTCTTTTTTTTTTCTCTCCTTCTTTTTTTTCCAGAAAATCTATCATAATAGAATTGAGATAAAATGTCATATGTAAAACTACTTTTTCTAAAATGTTAAAGATAGGAAATGCTTAAGAGCAGCTATCCGATGAAGTAAAAAGTATATTTTCAGTTATCCAAAGATTCGTTATCTCAGTTGAGCCATGCCAGAATCGCGACGTTTCTTTTGGAATCTAAAATTGTACTCTTTTCCTTCCCAAATTACAAGGTGTAGGTAAACCATAATCTACCAATTCAACAAATGATAATAAAATTTCTGTGAAGCATTTGATTGATTGATCGCGGTGAGGCCATAAATATGAAATAATTCTCTTGTCGCTTGTTAGCCTTCACCACGGTACGTCTTTGTCACACCAGTTTGGAACCAAGAAACCATCTGGTTTCAATTTGCCTGTTATTTTCAATTTTCTATTCCGATAATAACTATTTGAACAAATTGCACTACAAGAAAGAATAAAAAAAATGTAAAATACATTCTTTCGATTTGAGCCTGAGTTTTTTGCAATTGCGTTATCAAAAATGACATGTTCTTTCTATTATTTGATTGACACTCTTTGTTCATTGATTTGAGGACTTGGGTGCAATTTGTTTAAATGATTATTGTTTAAACAATGGGGGAGAAAAAGACAAAACAAGTACGCGATATCAGTTTGATAATACCGGTGGTCTGGCTATGGGCCTTGATGGGTTAATATTACATATCTATACTCGCAGAGATATCATATTGTGAAAATTACTATTTTTGTCAACAATCCAGTAACACAGCGGTATTACAGCGACTTGGACGGTAACGTTTTGAAAAGTATACCGAAAAACGACTATTTTTTCTAATCTCCTCTCAAACTACCAGCATCGTCGTAATTTCCTTCTGTTACGCGTCGCCAAAAAGCTAGTATTATTCACAATATATTTTGTCTCCGCGTATACTCATACGACAAGTAGTACGTGTACATAATTTGTATAATAATATATGAATACTTGAGACAAATGTAAAAGTCGGGAGGAACGAGCGCATAAATACGATCGTAAACCGACCTCAAAAGTTTGCCCGCGCGCGATATCGGGGACGAAGCGAAGGTGAATTGGTGTGCGCGTGTCCTGGTGTGAGTTTCATTTGGAAAACGCTCGCGCGTGCAAATGGCACACTTTCGTACCGGGAACGTTTGACGAAGTGAACGTTGCCGCGCGCGGCGAATTTATCTTTATCGCGTGTACGACGATCGATCGTTCAATAATTAAATCTGTCGGGAGAGAGAGAGAGAGAGAGAGAGAGAACCGTATCGGTGGCACGCGCGGCATAACGCACACGCGCGAGCGAGCAAGAGGAAAAAAAAATCTGAAATCGAGTCGAATCGAAAGTAATTGATTAATCGAGCTGCCACGCCGAGAGGTTGGAATATCAGTCTGCAGGCTGTGCGTCGAGCTCGGGTCGGAAGTTAGTTTTATAAGGTATTGTACAGGCAAAGTCGGACTGCAGCAGGGCCGAGAGAAGGTGGCCGAGCACACAAGCGAAAAGCTTTGATTCGTGCGTAGCGGGCGAGCCGGACTGCAGCGCGCGCGGGGCCCGGTATATATAAGAATAAGAAATCGTCGTAAATTCGTTTCTTTGGTCCGGAGAGCGCGAGCGCAGCCGGTATTTCGGAGCGTACAGGGATCCCCTTAGTTTCCTTCCTCCGTCTACTTCCTTTCTTGCCATTTCCTTTCAAGCTCTCTTGCCTGCACGCGCTCGCTCGCTCGCTCGCGCTATCGTTGTTCGGATCTTGGAATGCAACGAAAGTCTGTCTTGAAACACGGACGACCCGCCGTAAGAAATAAGTATGGGCTGGGAAAAAGCAAAGGACAGTTTGGATAAGGATTCGGGGCTCGCGCGTGCAGCTAGACTCGCCCTTTCGATTTTCAACCTCGGACGTATAATGGCCTTCCAAAACCTCTGCACTGACTCGGGTGGATCCTTATAACGTTTTCCACGATCAATTATCACGAGTGATTCTTGCGACCCCCCGAAGAAAAAAATACGTGTGTTTTCAACTTCATTCGTCGGATATAAATGTGTTCCTTACGTCGCGACTGTCGACGAGAATTCCGTATCGAATGAAAAAAAAAGAAAAAGGAAAGAAACTAGTTGGAAAACATTTACACTCGGATAAACTGCGGTTGAGCAAGTATGAATTACGAGATCATGCATTTTCATGCGGCTGTCTTTCATAACGAGGAAAAGCGTATTTTACCGCAGCGCGTGTTGTAGAGCACACTGGGGGCGAACGTGCTCGCGCGCGGCGAGAAACAATGAAAAATCGGATAGCCGCAAGAGCTCGCTCGGCTCGGAAACGAGTGATTAATATGGCGTATCACTTTGGGCTGAGAGGGCGCGCTCGTGTACACGGCCAGAAAGAAAATCAGTCGATCGGTTTAGCCGGGAGGGTGCAAAATGAAATTCTGCCGTCTCCACCACCTCTCGGCGACGTTAACCCCTTGAGTAACCTGAGACTGGCGCGCGAACGCGTCTGACAGCCCGACGTTTGTCAGGCTTACTTACTGCTGCACAGCCGAAATCGATACGACCGGAGAGGGAACGGCGGGGGAGAGAGAGACACAGGGCCTGCCAAAAAAAGGAGAGAAGCCCCGAGAGAGAGAGAGAGAGAGAGAGAGAGAGCGAGGAGCTTCGGGAACACAATGTTTTTACGCTGCTTTTCCGCGCGAGCGGCCGCTGCCTCGCGAATTTACGACTCGCCCCTGCCCTTGTTATGCAAAATTTGCTTGACGAGCCCGTCGACGGCGGAGGGAAAAATCCGCGCTTGGCTGCTCGAGCGTCCGGGAGGATACGATCTGGTCGTCCACTCGGTTGGGCTGGTCCACGTGCCGCCGCCCGAGAAGGACAAGCGTAGGAAAGAAGGGTAACAACTTTCGCTATTACAAAAAGTACGCCGTCTCGCTCCTTCGACGCTCTCTTATCGCTCTGTTCGCGATATGCCTGGATAGTCGCTCGCTCGCCGCACCGAAGAGGGGATATCGAGCTTGACTGTTGCGGCGCGACCCCCCACCACCACCGCCGACGCCACCACCACCGCCGACGCCACCACGACCACCCTACCCGCTTCTTTCCCGCATTCTTTTCAATTATGCCTCGGGTTCAGAGATCTTCTTACATTAATTATACGCGATCGATTCGTAACTCGTGCTTGACTCGTGAATACACGACGCTCGCCCAAGAAGAAAGCTACCCCGTATTAGAATGCTTGATGGAGTTGAGAAAAAAAAAATTTTCCGAGTTATTTTTCGAGTTGACACTTCGGGTGTGCGTTGGGGGACCTGATCAAGCAGCTGGCCAACAACTGCATTGTCGCGAACAACAGCCGCAATAGTCCTATGAAACTGTATGATATAATTGAAATTTTATTGAACGAACCCCCCACGGTTGATTTACAATAGCAACAGCGGATAATCTCGATACGAGATTTTGAAAAAGACACTTTCTCGAGCGCAAACACTTTAAGAGTGACTGGAGTGCCGGGATAAAATCCGTGGATTGGTTCTTGATAGAGATAGGCAATAAAGTCTCGAGAATAGCCTGTAATTTTTTGAAATACCTTTTGATATTTCCCGCGAAACTGCTTGGAGTAACTTTTGATTCTCAATTCTCGGCAATTGTGCTCACTCATATTGGCCGGATCAATTCGTATAAGATACTTCGCGGACATTCCCTTCAATTCAAATCTGCCCTTATATGACTCTCAAATCATACATCGACTCGATGAGTTACCCGTCGGGAATGATAACTCTCCTTTTTCGCCATCACCTTCATACCTACGTGCAAAGAAAGAATTCGAATCATGCGAGATTTACAATTTGTATAATACGTTCTATGATTATTTCCGAAGCACTGCAGTTTTTCCGAATGATGAAGCATTCAGCTTGCGAGAAAAAAAGGGCGTACCGATTATTCAGAGTGGAAATTCTGAATTGTACACTACAACTATTTCTCCGTAAATTATTGTCCTATCTGTCATCTGCAGGAAAATCAATAATGCAGTCATTACATTTAATTTGGAATTATGTAACAGAATTGATAACAAAGTGTAAGTGTTTCCTGAAAAATTTTGGACGAGTGTAACAAACCAGTTTTCGAATAAATCATGTCTTTATAGCGATAGTATACACTGAAACTCACCCCAATAAACAGAATTTAGTGCCTCCTCTTCAAAATAAAAAGATGGATTTTTGACTGGGTAAAAAGTTTGTGAACAAACTCAAACAATATTAAAGTATCATCGGATCGAAAATTTTCATAAATGATATTTTTGAAACTTCAACAATACGTTCAACAGTTGAGCTATTGTGGTAATTCGAGTTTTGCACCAGAAAAACTTGTAAATATGTAAGACCCTCGTGTTACTCCCGAAATCCAATCCATTATACGACAAAATTCCATAGCTTTGAAATTTCGATAAACCAATGTGTTTCGCGAAATGTCATGTCATCGAAACTTGGTGAACAAGGGCAAAGTGACAGAGATATATGGACACAGTAGAAATTACCATAAAACCCGTGACTTCTGGGAGCTTTGTTAGGACAAGCTTTTCTCGCCGTCAACATCGAATTGAGCAGCATGCTTTGGTTATGATAGACTCTGGTGTGTTGCTGCGACGAGTTTGCAAGTTCGCTGCTGTGAAAGTCAATTGCGCTCGAAGGAACAGCTTTCCTCTCAAAAATCTCTCTCTCTCTCGGTCTCTCTCCTCCTTCTCCTCCTCTCTTGCTGCTGCTCCTCTTTCAACGACAGCTATAAAAACGCGTCCAGATCCGCAGTACGATCTTGCAGCTTTCTGCATGCATAAAATGGCTGATCATATTTTCCCAGCTACAGAAATGTTCAGTTTTTTGAAACTATAGACACTTGCTTTGTATTGTTAATTATACATTGGATGAGTTATTGAAAAACTTTCGAAACTCACGTGAATAGCGAGATGAGAATTTTCTCTTCGGGATTTTGAAAACCATGCAAAAGAAATTTCTAACAGACATGGAAAATATTGAATTTCATTTTGAAAATTAGGATGTCAGTACTCATGCGCATTCAATAAGTTTCGGGAAGGGACGGTAAATTCGAAAACAATTGTTACACTCTATGATGGGCAACTAGTTTATAGCACTTCTCGAGAAGCTATCGTTTGACTCTGTTGTGCAATTGCTTTGTGTTTCATATTTTGAAATATATACTACCAGAAAATCAAAGGAAGGATGTATCTGTTAAAGTCTAATTTACATTTGCATCATAGAAGTGCTTCTTCGTTAAATTTATTTGTTATCTGCCTGGTACCCAAAACACGTTATGAGCGATAGAAGTACTTTCTTATTTGTGTATTTAGCAATTTCTTATAGGCATATACATTTTTTCTTACTGCTTATTAATTTAATTTGAAATTGATCTGAAACTATTGCGAAGAGAATGAAGTAATAAAATATAAAAAGTTCCAAACTGCTTGCATGTAAAGCTTTAATCGTTTACAATGATCCGAGATTGCTCAATATAAATTATGAATTGACATTTGCGAAACCGGAACCAAAAAGTTGAAACGGAAATTTTTGAGGTAGCTTGATAAACACCGTAAGACAAGCTATCCGAAAATACTGAATTTCTGCATGAACGAGCGTTTTAGCTTCTAGTATTCCAAGTAAAGATCGATAATTCATCTCAAACGAGAATATTATTATTCACCAAAAGAAATGACACGATTTTTCCGACAGCAATATCTCGAGGTACGAAATAGTAAAACCCTGAGCGCGTAGTTTTAGCAATCGCTCATGATACAGAAACGAATGGTACGTGTACGCAACGACACGTAAAGTTAAATTTAATAGATGCATTTTAAAACACTGAACGAGATCTTGGAATGACATGCAGAATTTCAATGTAAGATATCAATGTGGCAATTTTCACCAAGCTTCATTCCAACCTGACTAAAATGAAAAAGAAAATATCCCTAGTATTTGCTTATTTCCCGTAAAACAAGTGCAATGATAAAATCAAAAGTAACTTTCAACAAGTCTCCGTAACGCAAAGCTCGGCACTAAAATTCATGATTTATCATCGAAACGATCATCTAGGCTTGCATATCAAAAAAAAAAATTTTCGATGTTGATAAACAAATGTCGCTAAAACGGCTACTCAAAAGATAATTGATGGGGCGAGCAGTGGGTATCGGCGGTCATAATTACCAAAGGCCGAGTAACAGTATTATCATTTATACGACGGCTATGAATGGCCTTTGCAGTTTACAGAGCAGTTATGCAAGGCAGAAGATAGTGTCGGGCGGATCAGCCATTATGCGCGACGTTCTCGCTCTTAACAGGTCTTGGCGACGAATCTTACCAGCGATTCTTTATACGGAATTTCCCCCGGAGCAACTGCTCGCATATACCCCGTAAATTGCACTAAAGTCGAGGCGCGTTATATTTCTCACATTCCGCGATGATTTCGCGTCTGCTTCTGCTCGATCCATATTCGATGGATCCTTCATCCCGACATAAACAAGTTTATCCTCCTCCTCCTCCGGTGGAACAACTTATCCTTCGTTTGTTGTTTCGAGGGGTGAGAAAAAAAGGAAAACGCTTGGACTTCAGAAAGCCGCACTCGATCGACCGTTAGTTCGACGGGCGGGGGGTATCACCAATCAGAATCTCGCTGTATCGTGTATATCCGCGCGGGGTCCTATAATTAAAAAATGTTATCTGTCAATTTTGCATCGCTCGCGCCCGCCCGGCCAGGCCGCGCAACGCCGCGCGCACTCAAATTTTTTGTTACGCAAGTGGGTTAATGGTGTCGTCGAACTTCCGGAAGCGATTTTCCGCGAAGCATGTGAAGTGAGGATTAGCAGTTTATCTCTGCAGCGAGTCATTCATTTTAGTGCCACACAGTCTCGCATGCACGTGATCACGCACGCACACACAGTGTATCTCTCTCTCTCTCGCTCTGTCTGCCCCTCCTCTCGTTTTGCGGGACGCGATCTCGCGAGAGGTTTACGCCGACACCCGCGCGCGCGCGATACTAAAAACAAGGGCAGATCGGAGGCGCGGACGCGTGAGCGCGAGGGAGAAAAATAAATTGACAACTATCGATGGGGGAGGAGGGTGGCGGCGGCCGCGTACAGTTGGGTGGAGAGAAATTAACGCTCGTTGTTTCTCGTGTTTCCGCGCGGCAATCGGATTGGCTCGGCTCGGGGCATGTATATACGTACGTATATAGGAATCCATCTGATGCGGGGCGATAGATCCGTGTGTGTCGGTACGCAGCGCGCGATGAAATCCGGTGTGAATCTTTCCATAAATTTTTCTACGGTTTCACCGACGCGCGGGCGCGCGCCTTCTTTCCGCATAGACCGAGCCAACTCGAAAGTTCAGCGCTAGGCTGCAGCAGCGCGCTGCAATCCAAATCCGATACACGCCGCCGATGCCGCCGAGAATTGTATTATTTGCGCGCGCGAGAGCCGGCAGGAGGGACGGGGGGCGGGGAGGTGGAAGTGTAGACGACGCGGCTAACAAAATGTACTTTGTACAACTTCTAAAGTGATTTTACACCTTCCCCTAAGTTGAATGACATGCCGTTTCTAGTCGAGTGAAAATGACCGGGGGCTACGTGTGTTTTCATCGGACGTGGCTCACACACAACACGGTATCTTATTAGCGCGACGTGATTCTGCCGCGCGTGGTAACGGGATAGTCCCCAATAGGCGTGCCGCCGGGCGCACAACACAATTTGCACCAGCATCGCGTCGAAGGCGTCGAGCTAATCGAACGACAATTGAATTATAGCTACGCGCAGTGGTGCGTATATACAAAGAGTCGACGTCCATGGGTTGCGCGTATAGATTCGGTCAAAAAACTCGCCAATTCGGCGGGTACGTCACGTGAGAGGAGCGTGGCCAAGGCTGGACGAGGTCGGACGGGAGAAAGAAAAGGGGCCGGATTGATCGGACGTGCGTTGGGCCGCGTGCGCGCACTTCAATCAGCGTCTGGGGGAGAAAAAAATTGAGCTCCGGCGGCGGCCCGATTACGGGCGTTAGCCGGTAGCCGAGTATAAACGGCGACGGAAACCGCGAGGAAGGGCCGAGAGGGAGAGCCAGCGAGAGAGAGAGAGGCAAAAGGAAAGGATGACAGAACAAAAAAAAAACGAGTGCGAGAGTAGAGTGGTGGTGGTGACGGTGGTTGGTGGTAGTGGTGGTGCTGGCAACGCCAGCCAAACTCTCTGTCTCTCGTTGTAGCTCTTTGGTACTTGGGTGGTAGTACGCTCGGTCGGGAGGTAGGGAGGGATGGAGGGAGGGAGGGAGACATATAGGAGTAGTTTGTCGAGCTCGCCCTCTCTCTCTCTCTCTCTCTCTCTGCTCGTCGGTTGTACGCGTGTAACGCGGAAGGAGCGAGAGGGACGGGCGCGCATGTAGTGGGGCAGGGTCGAACTCATGGACGAACGAGCCGACGGATAGGATGGCTGGCGCCTCCGGCCAGATCGATGCACGTGGCTCCAGCTGGGCGCCGCTCTCTCGCCCCACTCCCCCTCCGCGTATAACAGCCTCTCTCGCCCCGTCTCTCGCTCGCCGGGTTGTTCCTCTCGGCTGCTGCCGCTGCTGCTGTCGCCGCGGCCCCCACTGGCCCCCGAGCTCGCGGGGCCCAAGACAGTCCCTCGCCCCCCCCCCCGCAAAATCGACGCCCTTTTCGTGTCAACGCTCTCTTGCCCGCGCGAGCCGCTGCTCTCGCTGCGGCTTTTGTCTCTTGGCGCGAGAGCGCGACTCCCCAACACACACAGACACTGCTCGCGCCCACCCGCCCGCGCCACGAGAGAGCCGTGCGCCAAGCAGCCCGTGCCAATGACTCCTCGCCGAGAGAGAGAGACGCACCGACCCGCACCCCTTGCGTCCTGGCCCTCGTGTATACTCCTTCTTGCTCTTGCGATACGCGCATACCCACGCGTTTTCGCGCGACTCGGGTCACGAAAATGTCGGCGGCAGGTTGATCGCCGACGCGAATTAGTCTTCGACGACGGAGGCAGGGACGCATCGGCTCGAAATGGGGACGCGAGCGTTCTTCCGGATCGACGCTCGAGAGCTGGGACGATTAGAGAGAATGTCGCGCGGGGCGGGCATACACAACCGAGCCGAAATAACAATGAGCTGTGCCAGTCGGTTACGTCGAATCGCGACTTCAAAGCGGCCTGCGCGCGAATTGGAGGACAATGGGACGACGGTGGCAGGGCAATCGAAAAGGCCGTTGAGCGAGAGCTCGGATTGTCCCGGGTGGTACAGAGCGACGCGACGAATCATTTCAAAGACTTCTCACCCGTCTCAACAGCCCCCCGCGCGCGACGAGCTCCCTTTCTCCACTCATTATCCATTCCACCGTTCGCAAAATATTATCGCACCTCCGGGCGGCGAAGCCTTTCGCGTGACGAGCGAGTGGCGCATCTTGACGCCTCGGCGCTGCTCAGCAGCTTTTGTGAAGAGAGAGAGAGAGCGAGAGTTGCGAGCGTGGAGAGGATCGGGGCTGAGCACAATCGGCCGCGCTCCGCTGTATACGAAAAAAAAGAAGAGAAGAAAAAAAATCGGGTGTCACCGGGGCGCCGAGTGTGCGCGCATGTGTGTGTGTGTGTGTTGGCGCCGCGTGTAGAGGAAAAGGCGCGAGCACAAGTGGCTCGGGCGTTGCTGTGGCGGGCTGTACGCGCTGCACCTCGCGAAAAAGCGCTTTACAAACACGTTCTGCCCTGGTGTGAATGAAGGCGCGCACGCGAGCCGCATTCTTCGCACTCTCTTAAGTAGCGACTCCAGAGCAGCAGCAGCAGCAGCAGCAGCAGCCTCGCCCCTTATTACGAGCTGGCTGTCTCGTCTGAAGTGCTGCGCGCGGCTTAATTCAACGCCGCCGCCGCCGCCGCCGCCCCATACGCTCGAGAGCAGCAGCAGCAGCGGCAGCAGCCCATGCTTAATTCTTCTTCTTCCTCCGCTTCTTCCGCCCCGGAGGTGTGCGCCTGAATTTTCGTCGCAAGGCTTAACGAGCCGCCCAAATGATTGCTTTGAGGTGTTAAGCACAGCGGCCACTCGTGCGCCCCTAATGGCGCGGACCCGCCGGCCCCTCCCGCGCGCCACCAGTTCGCTTGTTAAATTATGCAACACACCAGCGGAGGTGTGAAAATTTCTCGCCCGAGAGCACCTCCAGCTGCCTCGGGCCCTAAACGAATACTAATGAAGTGCCAGCACGTCTCTCTCGAGCTGGACTCTCCTCTTCTTATACACGCTCTTGCACACACCTCCTTCTGCCCGCTGCTGCTTCGACTTCTCACTCGCGCGCCAGGCTCTCTTCCAACGCCACTCGTATATATGAGCATGGATCATTCTGTCCGAGACTCATCCTACCCTTGTTAGACTACGCGCTAGCGAGTCTCTCTTTGTCTATCGCTCCGAGTTTCTCCGTTGTAGCTTTTTTTCCTGCCTTATTCCGTTTCTCTCTCGGTTCTTTTTTTTCCATTCGCTTTTTCTCGGTTTCTTTTTTTTTCACTTCGTCGCGCAGAAATTTGGTCCTCGAGGCTCTGTTTGATGTACGACTGTAAGGACGGCGGCAGAGGACGGCGGGGCCGGTCGCGAGACTTATACCTCGAGCTGTGTAACTCTCCTTTGAAGGCTGAAGGCTGGAGATATCAATTGTTTTTTCTTCTCTCCTACATCCCTTCTAATTCTCGCGCTACCGCGTCTGACCTGGATTTTTTCGTGTCATAAGCGAATTTATGAAAGGAGTCGGGGGTCTCGCTCGGGCCTTGAAAGTTTCTTCCATCAAAACGACATCTCGCCAACTGGCGCCCGGCTCGCTTTGCCCAAAATCAATCGACCGTAACGCCAGTGCGGCTCGCCTCGTATCACCAGGCATTAATAACTTATAAATAAAATTCCTCGCTCGTTTTAAACGCGTGTATATACGTGTGAACTTGTTTTAACCGGGTTTTCACTTCTCAAGGACTGGTCTATGTCCATCGCGAGTTTGCACGTCTGTCCTTTGAACGAAAGAGTCTCTCACTCGTCTGTTTCAGTGGAATTTCAACACTTCGCTCCGTTGATCGTCATTAAAATGAATCCGAGACACCCGAGACGCCGGGCAATGAGAGAAGTAAAATTGATTTCGCAAGGGAAATGGAGGATATGTTTATACACACTCGGAGAGCGAGAGTTTGAACCTTTTCTAAGTCAATGACCACTTCAAGGCGATGACTAAGTTAAGCCGGCAAGTTTTGCCTTCTCCTAGTCATTCCACCGAGGGAAGAGTACGTTGCTCGTACGCCGCGATCTTGATGCTTCTGCCACTTGATGTATTGTTATTTTGGATCGAAATTTGGATGCGGCGTTAGCGTACGAAAAAAAAAAAACTCGGAGGGGGTACAATGGACCTTGAGTCAGCATCTGTAAACTTTGGCGCTCGGGCAATAATCAGAATAACGGAAGAAGCACTGAAGGGGGGGGGGGAATCTTACGGCAGCTCCACGAAACTGCTGTAAAATCTATAATAGTGTGCTGTAAACTTTACAACCAGCGCGTACATACAGCGTACGGACTTGGCCGAACAAAGAAGATTTCCGCGTTTGCAACAGATTTTCGATGGCTGTATTTTTTGAATCGAGTTTCAATACTCGCTCGGTTTTTACTGCACTTAATATTGGAGCAATAACGGAGTCTGCTCTCTATTTTTTTTTCCTCGAGTTTCCGGCTAGTTCCGGTAACAGCTATCGAAGTATCAATGAATCCCGATACAGCGGTCTCTACTTAATTACTCCGGGCTCCAGTTCGAACCTAGGCTCAGAAAAAACGCTCCGAATGTTTCGATTCTCCCATCATTCACGTTGCAATGCTCCCTTGTTCTATGAACTGTGGAATTTTTTTTCGGTTTTATTGGCTTGAATCGTACACACGAACACAACCATTCTCATGCTCGTTGTCTTCTTGATTTCACTCGCAAAAGTATCTTCTTGTTCCCAAAAGAATTAAGCCTCGTACGGAATTCCGCTAATTTCAAACGTAATATACCGTTGATTGGAGAGAAAAACTCTTGTCTCAAGAAGATTCTGTTTGGGAGTAACAGAAATTCTGAACGAGGCAGCTAATTCCTCTGGGAACAAGAAGAAGAACGTTTATGATTGTACAATAATTTTCGCACTTCCTCCTCGGACAATGTGAAAACTTGCGTGTATGATTTTAAATGATCTACCATCGTTTAGCTTCTAAAAATAATGAACGCGATCTTTTTCACTACCTCGACATTCGAAGAAAATCACAAGGGTGGATCAAAATTACTCGGTGTCGTTGTAATTCCCCTTTGCGCCATGTGCATTCGTATGACTATATCTATGGAGGTATCATGACGTCGCGAGGATTCGCGAACCCCCTGTGAACCTCCTGTGATTTTGTCACCGCATCTCCCTTAATCCCAAGAATGATCAAATACGCAAAATCCCCATTGGATCATCCTCGATAGGTCCGACGCGCTTGAATTCCATAAAACAGAAGAGCTTTGCAATGGCCACCCTGTCGGTTCACCCCAGATGCGTTCCTTTGCACTCGCGGCTAAAATTGAGTTTTGGAGCGGCGATCGGTGGCTCGCGATCGGAGACGCGCCAGTGAAACAATAGGGTGGTGGGCATCGAGAGGCGGCGACGCATGCGTACCGGCGCGTGCCGCATGCGCAAAAAAGCGCATATCGACGCGCGCGCGCGCGGGCTGGCTGCGGGGAGGTGCAATTAAGGTATATAGCGCCGGGCTAGCGGAGGCGAGAGAACGAACGCGGAAGAGATTAGCCGATTGGGGGCCAGCTGCACTGGCGCGCCGCGCCGCAGTCATCGATCACGATCGCTCGGACACGTGGGCGGGGGCGGCCGTCTCTCTCTCGCTCGAGCTCGCTCCGCTATATACGCGGAGCACGTGGCGATAGATCTGGATCAGGGTTACTCTCGCTGAGCCAGCCAACCCAGGCTATATCTGACCCTCTTATTTCACCAGCCCCGCTCGCGACCTGCGTACATTACGCTCGAACGCCTCCGATTGAGCTGTGCGCGAACTCCTCGCACCGACGGCTCGTCGTCGCTCGCGGATAGAACCCACGGCCGGCGCGGCATCGACCCCGGCCCGAGAGCTCGTGATATGCTCCCCGCCGAATCGCTCGGGCGTGGTGAGCGAGAACCCACGATCTGGCCTCGATTCGGCCGATGATTTCTGCCCGAACCGGCTCGTCTGACCAAACACGGTGCTGGTCTACTCGCCGGTACGGGTGCGATCCTCGAGCTGCGCCGAGTCGATCCCGAGTCTTACCCGAACACGACTCGCACTACTTGATCGAGCTTTTATTGCCCCCCGCCGCTTCGCCACGTGTCTCGACGTACGTGGGGCGGATGAAGAATTCATCGGTCGCGCGTGCTCACACGTTGAAAGATTCATTTCCAATGTTATAGTTCGTGAAACAAATGATGGGCTTCGACGAGCCGAGTGTGCTATGATATATCATCGATTCGCCCGAGAGTTACAGGCTGTAAAAAATTTTATCGAACGACGCTCCGAATGATTTTTCGACCATTCGCTATTACAACGAGGGAAAGTAATTGGTGGAGAAAAGTTCCGCCCGCGCGTTTATGGTTCTGTATGAGAGGGAGGCGGGCACGAGCGAGCATCTCGTTCAACCGCAGTTCGAATTGATCGATTCAGATCGAAATTTCAATGATTGTTACATCGAAAATCGTTCAGATAAAAGAAACGATGATAAACTTCGGGGATGATCGATTCCGTTTTCATTTAATTCCGATCGACATTTGTATTATAGCCACTGTGAACGGCGAGGCGTGCGAATTTTTACGGCGAATATTTGACGAATTTGTCGGGAATAAAATCCACTAGAAGATATGAAGGCTGGTTGGCGCGCAAATGGCTGTAGCCGTTTATCAGACAGTGCTTTACCTTTGTACGCGCGCACACGAGCATAAAATAGACGTCTTTTCTTTCCTTTTCTGTTCTGACGCTTACTTTCATCTTTGTAGTTACGTAGGGCCATTCAGGCAACGTGTCTTACCCTTTTGAATCATCTCCGAGGACTCCAAATTTTTTTCATTGTATTCTTTTTTTCTATAAATCGTAAAATTCGAGTGTGCAGACATTGTCAATAGCACGAAAGTATCAAACGAGGGGAAATTATAATATGTTGTTTCTGAAAATTCTATTAAAAAGTCGTGTACAAATTTATCGATCATTTTGACGTTAACGAACTGAATATTAGTCGAATCACGGGTATACGGGCAAGGAATATATAATGGCAATACCTACTTATTCACGTCGCCATGCGTCTTATCGTTTAACCGGAATTGTTGGTTTGGTGAACTTTCCAAATGCATTAATTTCGTAAAATTTCGCGAAAATCATTATTCATGCTGTGAGGAGAGCAAATCGGAAACACTTACTTTAACAAGTTCTTCGGGGGAATAATTTATTTCCCGAAGCTTGTACACACAGTGGGAATAATCATCTCGGAACAATTTATAACTTTATACAGTGCATTATGAGGGGCTTTGAACTCGCGCTCCGCTGCCGGGTTCGTACGGCTAGTGTGAAACAAAGCCAATTTTAAATGGACAGTTAGTTTGACTCCAAGTGGTTTTACATTCGATTAATTATACCCAAGTTTTCCACCCCTTCTACCCAAGACAACATATCTTTCGAGCGAGCATCGCCAAGCTGATTCGAGCTGGGAACGTTGATCACTGGTATACATTCGCATGATGAATCGCCCGATTGATTCGGTCCGAGAGGATTAGCCAATTTTCATTGTTCACGCTCCGACTTTTCCCCTCGGGGAATCGATCATTCTGGCGGCCAGTCTGTAATCGTTTCGCATCTCCAACTGGACGCACGAGGAATTCCCACTTTGCAACCTGCAATCGAGCGCAAAGTGAAAATTCGCGCGTAACGGGTGGACGAGCGGTTCTCGGCTATACGGACATATACTTTCTTCCTCTGTGTCTCTCTTTCTCTTTTTCTCTTTCCCTCTCCCTCCGGATTAAACTGGATCGAGGATGATGTGTGTGTACCGCAGTGGCCCCAGCCCGGCTCTGCTTGTCGGGGGCGGAAGTCATCCATATAATACGCTTGTACGCTTGTACGCGCCTTTCCGTGCGCGAGACTTAAAATACAGGAGTTTATGCGGGGCCAGTGGAGCCGGGCGTTTATAGGCAAATACGAGCGATAGGAATCCGCTCGCTCGCTCGCTCGCTTACATATATCGGTCACGGGGTTGGGATACCCTCTCTCTCTCTCTTTCTCGCTCATTCTCTCTCGCTGTCTCTTGCTGGGGCGCACGAGAAATTACGAAATTTATGCGGGGCTCGCACGTGTCGCCGGAATGTATAAGGAATGCGTAACGGAGGCACTTTGCGAAGATTTGAATTGCGCCGCTCGTAAAGCGATGGGTTAGATAACTCGGGGCTGCGTGCGCACGCTATATACATACGTGTGTGTATATACATGTGCGCGCGATCGCGGCGGCGGCGGCGGCGTCGGCGTCGGCGTCGGCGACTGTACGGACTATACGGATTCCAGCCGATAGCAAAACAACTGACAGGTCAAGGTTCCGTGACGCGCAGCCTCCTGAAATTTTCAAGGGAACAATATCCGCATTCGCCAACTTTATAACTGTGGGCGCGCCCCTCGAAAAACTCCCTCCCCCGGCTCTCTGCCTGTGTGTGAGTGTACGTATATACGTATACTGGGAATTTTCGCGAGCGAACGATTGCCAAGACGCGATCGCGAGCGGCGCGCCCGGCTATAAGCAAATGAGCAGGCTCCGATGTCGGGTGATCAATTGCCAGTAAGCGGTGATCTATTCCACGGATCCAATATGAATCGCGTGTACTATTGCTCCGACTCGTGGGAGACTATACGGGTGGGATGTATATGTTTGCGCCCGGTACCTCCTTCATCAACATGATCTTACAGTTTTTATCTCTTCTCCGAGACATTTATATGTATATACTCGTGTATATATATAAATATAAGGCTTGATGCATGTAGCTTCGCTCTGGGTCGAATCGATTCGCGCGGCAAATGAGAATCGAGCCAGTCGAGTGCAGTTATCCGAGGTCTCGCGGCAAAACAACATAATAGAGCTTTTAAAAATCGAAACGCCGCTTTCCTGTTTGTTTCTCGAGAGCTCAATTCGCGTGAATCGCAAGCCGCGCCTTGTTCCAACCGACACACGCCACGTTGAGACTGTTCGATTAGAGTAGCTGGCTATAACTCAATTACACCACCACAATTATCTCATTGCTTTGTGATATTTTGTCAATCACAGCCAATACCTGAGTAGGATTTTTGTTTCGAATTCGGGTTGAGTTCCCAAGATCTTGGCGCCTAAAAATGTTCGGGTTACCTGAATGAATTTAAACAACAAATTTGACCACTCGTCGGGATCCCATTCTACGAGGGAGAAATAGATCGAGAAGAATTTAGTATCTTTCCTTGATTAATGAATCCTACGCATATTTAACGTTAAGGTTATTATAAAAGATGAGAATTTTCAGTGCGACCGGGGTTTTCGGGTAACTGAAGAGCTCGAAAAACCTGTAAAACCGAACTTGACTTGAGCTTGATAGGTCGAGTATTTATATCGGGTAACCCGAAATTCCGGAAACCCGCATACTCCTAATTCACTGCAAAAATGATACGTTGATTCGAGTACATGTTGCAACGTAATTTGAGCAAATTTTACTAAAAATTCTCGATTGGTACAAAAATTTATTCTAACAGAGTACACATTCTGAATCGTTCGATAAATCGTTCTAACAGAGCACACACAACAGAGTGACGTTACTCCACGTTTGCAGGGAATCAATAATATGTCAATAGTAATTCGACAATATTCCTGTAGAGTGAAACGTTTGCAAGTGTGACAAGTTTCAAATATTCAGAGACCATCTGACAAAGTTTTATCATGATTGGTAACCGTAACGTGGGGTCGTCTCTCCACATAGAAGTTATAAAAACCGACGGTATAAAGAGCCGTCTGCCTCCGGGACCCGAAACTCACTGACTGGACTCCGAACTCGAAAAGTCTTCTTGTATCGTTTTATCCTTGCATCCGGAAGTATTCATTCACCTTGTTACACGAGTCGTCTATGTATATCCGTCGTATTCTGATTTACACAGATACTTGTCATGAAATCCCAAAGAATAAATGTATTGGATACTTCATAAAGCGAGGACCACTTGGAAGACTCCTCGATATAAGTTTCAGTGAGATTGTCGCGTCCCGTTCTTTGGGTGCTCAACTCGCGAGCATCAGCGACATCGTGTCGTACGTCGTTCGTTTGCTCGCGCGCTAAAATTGTTACTGCATACATACCGGATCGGCAATCTCGAAAAGGCGCTTGTTGACTTGGCGGAGAACATAATCATCCGATGCTCCAGCGTCTCGCGGCTCGCGAGCCAGATAAACTCTCGCCGAGATGAAACTGCGGAATGAAGCTCTCGGAAAAACAGATGGAGCGTGCTCGTTGCGACACTGCGGCTGAGCGATATTGCCCGCGTTGCTCCCGCGGAGGGCCATGAGTTATTCGGTGGGTCGCCGAAAAGCCCCAAAAACGCCCGCTTTCCAAAATCCAACCACCCCCTCCTCCTCGGTTAACGAGGGTAAAAAGACAGGTCGCGAGGCGCTCTAGCCTAGGTACCATAAAGCACAAATGAAGCAATCGGCGAGAGAGAGAGAGGGTTAATGGCCCCCGGGGCTCTCTGCTAAATCATGCGATAAAGAGCCGCCGGTGGCGGACCGGCGCGGCGACACAATTTACGCGCTCCTTGCCCGATTTCCCTTTAATTACAAATCAAATGAGTAGTTTGTCGGTTTGGGCGGCCCATCCCTCGCGACGCGCGCGGCTAGCCGCTCGACTCTCGGTGCTGGCTCGACTGGTCGGTAATGCCGGTTTCTTTTTGCGGTGGCGCTCGCGCGCGGGGGCCAAGTCGAATCTTTATCTCGACAGCAGCTCGCCATTTCGCCGGCGCGCAGAGAGAGAGAGAGAGAGACTGTGTAAACGAACGACTTGGCCAGGAGCCGGCAGCCGACGCACCCCCGTGATCCGCGTCCGGATTTACGATACGCTCGCGCGATCGCGTTACGTCGATTACGAGCCGCCGCCGCCGCCCTCTCTCAAGCTGTATCGAGCCCTCGCGCACTGCCTCGGGGCCCCTCCGCACCAATTTTAAATACCCCCGTCGGCTCGGCTCGCTGCACCGATTACAATCTCGCCAGGGGGGGGGAGATCGTCGCGGCACGCCCGCGACCACCCGAGCTTCGCTCGGAGATTTGTCGCGCTGTGCCGGCCCGGCGCGCACAATCGCCCGAGTGCTTTGCACTTGGTTACGCTCGAGCTCGGCCAGCCTGGGCCAAGCGTTTTAAATCGCGACGTTCTCTCTCTGCCCCGCCGACAGCGCATTTCCACCGCGGCACTTTTAACCTCAATAGATTGAGATACAGACGATCCCCCGCGATTGGTTCTGTTGGTTGCCATTGCTAACGCCGTTCGCCCGATGGGAGACGCTTCGATCCGATGCTCGCGGGTCCAACAGCCCCTAATGACTCGTTCGATTTTGCCCGACCGCGACATCCCGCAATTCCATCCACTCGGGCGCGGGGCAATACATTTTATCACCCGAATTTTCGTTGGACGCGAGTCGTTAGAAGGCTCCACCTCGATCTTCGCTAACTACGCTTACCACAGGCAGAGAGCGAGCGAGTTCGGTCTGCGCTCGTGCTTCAAATTTGGCTTCATTTATTTTACTCCGACGACTCCCGCGCGCGCGCGAGCAAAAACCCAGCCCCGCATCGGTAATCTACGGGAATGCATTCGCGCGAGGCATCTCGCCCGATGGATCTACTACTGCTGCTGCTGCTGCTGCTGGCCCTTCGTAACCCCGACAATCCCTGCGAATACCCATCGGTCTGGATTCGTCTTTGGAGATGAAAAAATTTTATTGCGGCATAACCCTGAACAATGAATAATCGGGATAGTTTTGGAGAGCGAGTTGGGGGCGGAGGAGGAGGAGGGTTGACGATCTCGGTGGAAATGGTATTGAAACGTAAAAAAATCATGATTTAGGATCGAAGCAGAAGACAGGGAATATAATTAAGGGGAGTGACGGGAGAGCGTACCGCCGAGGACAAATAATACACGAAATGGATCAGGCTTACTGATCCATTTCGGATAGGACTCTACGCGTCTTCGGTCGCTTGTTAGGATAATCTTGATATCTCAGTATCCCACGCTCGATTTGGGACCTCAAAGCTTTTCACTCTGTTGTCGTGTGGTAAAGTTGTGATCCAAGGCTCTCGCGTGTATTGCAACTTTTTCCATGTTTGTTCATATTATCCTCTCTAAATGCCAAAATTCATCAAGCGTGTAACTCACGCCTGAGTAGAAGCACAGCGAGAATTGGATTAATTTCATTCTTCTTTGGCGCATGATTGCACCGAAGTTACGTGGCTTACTTCACGAGATTTAAGCTGGGAGAACAATCCAATTTGTCACTTCCGAGAACTTCGATCGATAATAATATTGTGCTCGTGAAGACAAGGCTCTGCGGTGGTGTCGAAAAGCCAAATTGCCAATTTTTACTACATCATGAAATTTGTATGAAAAAGTACCGCATACATAATGGGAATAACCTTTTAGTCCTTTACAAAAATTGTTTGTATCGTGTGTGCGTTTGTATGTGTCGGTTTTTCTATTACGCGAAATCTCTCGAGGAAATCAATAGAGTTTTATGGAATTGGGCACAGCGTTTGCATGGGATCAATGAGATATAAGCCTAGTTTAATTTCAGAGCGAACTGAAGTAAACTTTTAGAAAATTTCACTACATTTGAAAATCGACAATTTTGATCCTTTGTACCTTTGTAGCAAATTCTAACTGCAGAACTGAAAGATATATTATTCAGTCAACTAATCATCTGCATTCCCTACATACTAAATTCGAAATTCCAGTGATTACGAAGATATCTGCTAGCTTCTTTTACAGGTAGATTCTTACAAAAGTAGTAGACCGAAATTAATTACAATTAGAAGTGATGCTCATCAACTTCCTACTGACCAGTTCATTTTGCAAAAGGAGAAATGCATGTATATGCACATAATTTAAAATACAAAATTGTACGCATATGCTAACGTAGCAACCCCCGACTACACCCGTTCTACAGACCCAAAACAGAGCGTTTTCTCTTCCCCAAACTCTTTCAGGGACTCTTCCAAAACACGCCTCATCCACTTGCCATCTAACGGATGGCCTGAAAATACGGGGAGAAGTAATCAAGTAATTGCGACATGATAAACACTCGATCAGTGAAAAAAAATTCATCGTCCGAGGGAAATAGTAATCACCGAAGAAAAATGTCCCTCCCCACCCAACTGGATTGTTACGAGAAGAAAAAAAGAACTTTGAGCGCAGACCTTGACATTAAACTTGTGTTTCTCAAGTATCTTGACCGAACGTCTTGCTGTAAACCGCCGATCGTTAAAATGATCGTTTTTATGGTCCAGAGGGATTATGACTCTGGAAAAGTACGAAGAAACGCGCAAAGAAAAAAGTCCCGATAGACAACAACGGTCCGTCTTTCGTTCGTTGCGTGCAAGAAAAATTTGCAATCCGCGGCGATACCGAATATGAACTTTTCACAGAAATTGGCCTTAAACTTCGAACAGTTGAAAAGAGCGAGAGAGGGAGTGAGAGGGAGGAAAGGGGGGGGGCGGGGCGCGCGGAAGGGAAACTTTAACTCGAAGTAGTGCGATCAAACAATTTTGAGCAGGGCGACCGGCTGCAACGAGAGGACAGGAAGGGCGAGCGAGATGGAGATAGAGAAAACGAGAGTGTGGAACAAGGATCGCGCGGCGCAGCCTCGGATGTCGAAGGGGTATATATTTCCTGCGATATATTACATATTTTCCGCCCCTCCCCCGTCGCCCCCTCTCGGCCCTAGGAAGAAAACGAAACGTACCGGGGGTTGGGGTCGGCTTTCGCGAGAGGCGAAGCAAACGGAAACCGGAGAAAGATGGATTTGAATTTCTCGGCCGGACGGAGCGTGTGATGATCCCGCGGCAGCGGAGCATCGGCGAACGTACGTTGATCGGGGTCTGCACTCTGGCCGCTAATGTCCCGTGACCTTCGCGAATATTCGTCCAGTTACTCGTGACTGCGAGCTCACTGGCCGGGGGGATACACAGAGGCGCGCGCGAGGGCGAAAACTTTGGTAATTCACGAGCTCTCGTAGCGGATTAGTTGCGGCAAAATAAACGAGCGCGACTGCATACGTACATACCGACGACGCGGGCGAGCCGAATTAAAAAGTTCGCCACATTTCAAATAGTTTCACACGGTCATATAGCCGCTCTCGGGGGGGCGAAAGCGTGTCACTGCAGTTGTTTGTGATTTTTACGCATTGCGATAGAATGTAGAAAAGGCATTGGATTCGCGGTGGCAACAGGGCCCGCGCAATTGCGAATCACCTTCGTTGGATTTTATCTACATGGGGGATACGCATCGATCGAAACTTGTTATCCTTTGGGCCGTTCTATCACCAGAAGTGCCGCAACAATGCCGCTAAATTATCGCCGCGAGAACGCCTCGACGTGAACTTTTGATTATAAAACTTTCTCGCGGCGACAATAATTAATTCTAGATCGGGAAAAAGTTTTGCCCCCGCCGACGCGCGTGAAACTCTTTTTTAGAGCACGGCCGAAGAGCTCTGCGGCTGAATTCCCGCGCTATTCTCGAGGTAACGTAACAAAGTATTACGCGGTTGGAAATTCCTTTTGCGATCGGATGCCGCAATCGAAAAATAGGCCACGGCGACCGTACCCCAATACATTAATTCATTCCTTCTCTCTTTTTTGCTTTCTCAAAGAGAAAGCTTTGTAACGGGGTAAAAATCGACCCACCGAATCGGACTTCGGGACCTCGATTTTCGTAATCTACGGGTCGAAAAACATGGAAATCCGAAAATGTCTGTATGTATGTACGTACGTACGTGCACTTTTTTTTGTCGTACGATAACTCTCGAAGGAATTGTCCGATCGTCCTGAAATTTTGCACACAGGTTAGTCGCCGCAAAATCTCGGTCGAGTTCAATTTTCAGCCAATTCCGTTGTTTATTTCTCTAGCAACCGTTGCTAACGTGTTTTTGATAAAAGCTCCAAAAATCATCATCAATGCACGATGGGTCTCGAATTCTTTCGACGATCGATGAGAATCGATAAGACATTCATTTTGGAACAACCATTGTTTATTCTCCTAGCAACCGTTGCTATGGAGATACAAAATTCAGCTTCAGACTGACTTTTTTTTTGTCGTACGTTAATTTTCGAAGGAATGGTCCGATCGTCCTGAAATTTTGCACACAGGTCGGTCACCGGCAGATGTGAACCGAGTTCGGTGTTCAGCAACATCCGTTGTTTTGCTTTCTCAAAGAGAAAGCTTTGTAACGGGGTAAAAATCGACCCACCGAATCGGACTTCGGGACCTCGATTTTCGTAATCTACGGGTCGAAAAACATGGAAATCCGAAAATGTCTGTATGTATGTACGTACGTACGTACGTACGTACGTACGTACGTACGTACGTACGTACGTACGTACGTACGTGCACTTTTTTTTGTCGTACGATAACTCTCGAAGGAATTGTCCGATCGTCCTGAAATTTTGCACACAGGTTAGTCGCCGCAAAATCTCGGTCGAGTTCAATTTTCAGCCAATTCCGTTGTTTATTTCTCTAGCAACCGTTGCTAACGTGTTTTTGATAAAAGCTCCAAAAATCATCATCAATGCACGATGGGTCTCGAATTCTTTCGACGATCGATGAGAATCGATAAGACATTCATTTTGGAACAACCATTGTTTATTCTCCTAGCAACCGTTGCTATGGAGATACAAAATTCAGCTTCAGACTGACTTTTTTTTTGTCGTACGTTAATTTTCGAAGGAATGGTCCGATCGTCCTGAAATTTTGCACACAGGTCGGTCACCGGCAGATGTGAACCGAGTTCGGTGTTCAGCAACATCCGTTGTTTGATTCCATGGCAACCGTTGCTAGCGTGTTTTCGATAAGTTCCCATATAATTCATGATAAATGATCATTTGGGTTTGTATATTTATGGGATTCTATAACAATCAAAGAGACCTTTCCCGTATAAACCATTGTTGATGTCTCTAGCAACCGGTGTTTATATCGGTTGCAACCGTAACTAGGGAATGGGAAAAGTCAGTTGGAGGTTCATTTTTGGAACTGTTGATGACTAAGAAGTAAGAACATCGAAGCTCCGACATTTACCATAGCAACCGTTGTTTACGTCCTTAGCAACCGTTACTATGGAGTGTGAAAAGTCAGTTGGAGGTCCATTTTCGGAACTATTGATGACTAAGAAGTAATAACGTCGAAGCTCCGACATTTACCATAGCAGCCGTTGTTTACGTCCTTAGCAACCGTTACTATGGAGTGGGAAAAGTCAGTTTGAAGTCCATTTTTGGAACTATTGGTGACTAAGAAGTAAGAACATCGAAGCTCCGACATTTACCATAGCAACCATTGTTTACGTCCTTAGCAACCGTTACTATGGAGTGGGAAAAGTCAGTTAGAGGTCTATTTTCGGAACTGTTGACGACTAAGAAGTAAGAACACCGAAGCTCGGATATTTACCATAGCAACCGTTGTTTACGTCCTTAGCAACCGTTACTATGGAGTGGAGGAAATGAGTTAGAGGTTCATTTTGCTTTCTCAAAAAGTGGTGATTAATGCAAATTGAGGTTCGATTGCAATACTTTGAGAAAGCATACTGCTGAGGCACTTGGCAGCGGTTTTTTTCCTCCAAACTACTCATCAGTTCGGCCGGTGCGCATCTAAATATCATCGGTAAAAACATCGCGACGCGTCACGGCAAGTTTTCGCTTCCATATAAAAGCGCCATTACTGAAACTGGAAGGCGGTCACATAAAACGTCAAGGAGGTTTGCCGCAATATCGCAGTTGTTGTATACTGGTGCCGGCTGCGGCGTCGCTCCTGAAAAACGAAACACAAGTCTTCCTTTCTTCTTCGCATTTTTACGGTTCCCGATGCGAAGCAGCAGACACGCGAGGGAGAAAGAGAGAGAGAGAGAAAGAGATAGAGAGACTTCTTTTTCTCCAGCGGGAATGCCTTAGAATGTTTTTAGAAGAAACTCCCTTCTCGAAACGTTTTCCGTAATTTCTTAAGCGTTTGTCGAAATTCGGGTTGGCTGAGAGATTGAGAATTCGCAAAGTTAGCATCGTCTTGATATAAATGAACACTTGTCTAATTAATGTCACTCGATGAACGCCTGCAATTAGTCAAAAGGCACGTGAGATTTCTTTGTCGCTGAATTGTCACAAAAATGTGCTTATGCGAAAAAGTACAGAGATATAATAATGAAAAAGACTTAATAGGACACAATTTGTGTTTCCCATCTCGCTGACATTTTTGGAGGTAGTTTATACAGGTTAACCCAATAGATAATGTCTACAGTGATTTATCATAAAGTCTCGATATTTTGATATTCTTATACAAAAAATCTACATATGATATTCCATGTACAGAGATTACATGCATAATGTCAGCGATGATCGCAAAATGTCTTGGGCAAACCGAGACGTTAGCTGACGAACGAATGCGACTATCACTTAGCCGGGAATATCAAAAAACTACCTCGAAAAGTTTCAGTGAAATTGGAGACCCAAATGCCAAGTGGCTTCCTGGTTAGCCAAAGATTACCATTATCTTTCTTTTTTCTGTCGTGAATATTTTAAGAAAACTTGGAAGACGTATCAGAATGCAAAACCTATCGCCGGCCAACAAAGTTTTCGCCGAGTTCTTACGCAGTCCATTGTGGAGACCTTCTCCGTCCCCGTCCCCTCGTGCATTGCACGGTCACAGTATGCAAAATTGCAAGCAGCCTATAATATTGAGACGGCACATGCCTCCGCAGCCATACACAACTTCCTCCGAACACCAGACCCGCCGAGCCAAATTTCATTACTTCTTTCAAAAGGTAGTAACTTTCCCTTATTAAAGGGACTCTTTTGTTCGACGAAGAAAGTTCCGTCCACAGTTATACTCGATTCCTACGTTGTAATGTCTGGGGCTCATGAGTAATCTTTTTTTTCTAATATTGGCCGGAGCATTTCTGTTAGAGTTATTAAATTTTGAAATAATTGTCTCCAAGAGGAGAACATGTCTTTCAAACTTTGCATTAGTGAGTATTGTTTTGATTAGTTCCCACGAATAATATCCCCCTAACCATAAAAAATCAGTAGTAAAAATCTTCAATTTTGAATTTAAAATTTTAAATAATTAAATTTGATAACACGTCTCGAATTTCCAGATTTTCCGAAAATGTGAAAAGAGTGAAACACTTGGTTATTTTATTGCCGATTAATGCATCATTTATTACTGTATGTTAACGAAACCCGAGAAATATTGTTTCATGAGTCATTAGCTTGCTAGAGAACCTAGTTGAATTATTTTTAACTCTAGCTTGTATTTCATTGAAGAAAATGACTGAAATGGATATGAATTCTTATGTACAAGTACGACAAGTGTTGGTTAATCGACCGTAGAAAATTAGCAAAATGTTGAGTCAAATTATTATTAGAAATAAAATTATTCTTTAGTAAACAATGACAAATTAATTGGCTATTTGCATGTATGATTTTCATCCATGAGGTACACGAAATAATAATAGTATTCTTAAATTTGTTATTCTAATGTCAAGAAGATATTAGGATATAATTGATCGTTGTATACACGAACAGATACAATATCTATCATTGATAGTTGATCACAATCAACTTCTTTGTGATTTTTAATGCTGAAAAAAACCAGCTATGATTGATAAGGATGTATAGCCGGAGCTAATCAATTGGCCGATAAATTAAGTAGTGGTTAGCAAAGTCCTCGTGAGCCGCTTGTGTTCTTTAATACCTCAGAAGGTGGCGTGCGAGGTGTGCGTAAATAGCCAAGCCAATTAACTTCAACGATGTGCCACGAGCTATATCTTGGGCTAATGACTCCCTCCTCCTCTCCCCACCCAGATCCAAACGTCTCTGTCATAACGTAGATTTAATGAGTGACACTTAAACGTTCATAAATTCCATGCGAACCTGTTAGACTAATGAAAAAAGCACATCGGAAAGTTAATTTGTACATTAAAATACGGGTCTGAATGAATCCGAAGAATTGACTTTTTATTGAGATACTATTTTTTGAAAAAATATTTATTATTGACCGAAATTCGAATCTGCTAGAGATACTATGATCCAGTCGGTTAAAGTCAGAGTGTTGTATTGATTGGATGCTCTTTCAAAAAAATAGTCATAACTGGAAACAAAATATTGAGATAAGAATAAATTGAAAAGATATGAATCTAATAGAGGGATAGTCAAAATCATATACATTTTTGTTTCCCATTTCCTAAACTCAGAGAAAATGAATCATCTACCGAACTTATATCATAATAATTGTATCATCAGTAGATTGAGAGCATTATGTGAAATAGTTACACTATTGATTAGACAATCGCGGTTTGTCCAACGTATTACCTCACGTATTACGATTTGTAATATAACATCACAGACTTTCTTATGAAATTATTTAATAATAGTGTGAAAAGAATTATCCAGTAATGACGCAATTTCAAGCTGTGTGAAAGTCTCTTTAAAAGTGTATGAAAATGACTGGCGTGGATAATTATTAATACAAATGACATTTTCTAGGATCTCGTACTCTTTTCACTAATCCTCTCGACCGTTCAGACGATACTTCTTGAAACCTATAATTCTGCGACACAAACCATCTATCTGAACCATCCTTGCGAATCGACACTGAGCTTTTCAAGCCGGGCAAAGGGCATCTAAGCTGTATGCGACAACATATTCATCCATGCCAAGGCCAATTTGGTCAAATGTCAATCGACGAATGATACACAACTACGAGTTTGTATTTTGCAGCGTATTTTGTGTTCCGGTCCATTACCATCACACCGAACGAATAGTAACACCGCTGCCGTATGATAATTGCGAATCTCAATAAAAACTCGGTCGATAATCGTAGCGTAGATCGCGGGAGAATCTGGCCATCGCCTCCGGCTGATGAGCCGACTCGCAGAACGTTTGAATCGGCCTGTCCTACAAGCCGGATTGGGATGTACATAGAGAGCGGCGGCGGCGAGAGAGGGAGAGTAGGCGGCGCGTGACTGGTGCGCGCAGGTAGAGCGAGCCGATGCAGTATCCCGCGGGGGGCCGGAGGTCGCCGCGGAAATTTCAACGCGCGGCTCGGCAGCTCGCGTCCATAATGATTGATTCGAGCTCGCGCGCGCGGGCGGGCGAGTCACGTGCCCGCGCGCGCGCCGCTATAGACACGCGCGCGGAACCTTGGCCGTGCGCTAATACATACATCGATTCGCGTTCGATGTGTGCAGTGGCGGCGACGACGCTCTGCAGGGACGGCGCGCGGCTTTTTAAGTGGGTGCATTTTTCAAAGCCTCTAGGGGCTTCAGCGACCAGATCGAGCGACGCTGCACTGCTCTGTTTGTGTGTTCACACGTTGTATGAACACACATACGTAAACATCGAGTACGCACATGACCTATCGCGCCACGCCGATTAATATTGGATCCGCGATTAGGCTGCGGTTATGGATTATAGCCTGAGAGGCTCTTTTTCGATCAGTGCCGCCGCGCCGGCTCGCTCTATAGACGTTCGGGAAGCTCGATTGTGGATTGCGATTGGTAATGAGGCTTGAATGCACCTCGTCTCGTATTTATGGAATCTTTCAAGTTTTATAACCCATCGTTAACGACTCCACAAGTTGTACCCGCGCGCGATCAAACGGTGGTGGCAAAACGGGGGATCCCGTTGTCTCTTGAATGGCCAATATTGACGGAGAAAACACGTCGGGGCGTCGGGGTCACGCGCTATACCCATCCGTACGTGTTGGAAAACCAAGCATCGCAACGCGACACGTTCGCCGCCTGGTGATGTCGATCCGGGGGTGTGATATCAGCCATTCGGAGCTTGCATTACGGCTACCCGATTGATCTGAAAATGTTTTCATCGAGAAAAACTCGGTCGCTCGCGTGAGAAAGTTCACATACAACGTCGTCCACACTCGACTCTCGATCCTCAATCTGTTTATCAAGAAGAGTTAGAGTCGTCGCTGCGAATTGAGTCTTCTCGATATTCACTTGGGCGGCTGATCAGCGCATGCGAAACTATCGAGGACGGGAACGCCATGCAACAAATGATTCTTCGTGCACGGCTCGATCGGGCATTATCAATTAGAGCCGATTAAGGGTAATCAAGAAACGTCAGCGAAGGAACAATTAAGCCAGCGGCGGATCGCGCGGCGCTGCAGAGCAGCTAGAGTCGCGCCGCGCTCAAACGAATTGGCACGGCGGCTTTTATCCCCTCGCTCGCGAAATTATTCGCGCGCGGCCATTGCACATTGGCAGATTGCCCCGAGTGGTGGCAGAGTGTGGTTTTTCCGAAATCCCCCGCTCTAGCCGGTTTCGGATCGATCGCTGCTCCAACTCGCGACGATTGACAGCTGGCCCTCCGCGCGGTCCGCGGACCACGGTTACATACGTATCTTGTACGTATACGCAGCCCCGCGCGGCGACTGCAGCGCTCCGCGTGCCGCATTGCGGCGCCGCGACGATAGGACCCAATATCGGCCTCGAACAATCGCGGGCTCACGCGATCCCTCTGTACGGATTAGCGTGAGACGTGCCCTCGTGGGCTACGTACACGAGCGACCTCGCGTACATATGTACGCGCGCACGGGAGCGACTATCGACATCGCGCGGGCGGAATGAAATTTTGATGCTCGTGCGTGTGTTTGTGTGAGCGCGCGCTGGAAGCCAACGCGCCTGCACAGTATCTGCTCTCGCGCTCGCCCAGATCTATGGCACATTCTCAAACGACAGTGCCGGGCGAGGCTGGCAAGAGGGGAAACAGTGGCGAACCTCTCTGCCTCTCCCTCTCTACGTTCTTATAGCGTCGGATTTATCTCGCACTTCGAAAAAGGACCATGCCAAGATTTTGCAGATCTACTGCTTCCTTGAGCGAGGGTGAAAAAATACCCGGAGAGATACGGCCAGATTGATTCTACCTTATAATCTCTCTGCCCCGCGCCAGATCCGCGCTGATGTTGATCGACTAATCACGTGAGCTCGCGTGGTTTTGGGTAAGGTCGCGACATCGACGAGGAGGAATCGAGGGGGGAGGCAGGAGTGGCTGTGTGTGCGAGCGGAGGCGCGCGAGCGATCGATCGAAGCATCTCGCGGATTCCTCGGTCGGACGCGAAGCCAAGCGACATGAACGAGCCGCGGGCGGGCATACATACACATACTCTTTCCATATCGTGGCCATAAACAATTCAGCAACAACCGAGCAGCAACAGAGTCGATACAATAAAGCCGGAGCATCCGCCGCGTGGTGTGCTCTACCTATAGCCCCAACATAACTCGCGAAAGTATATACGGAAAAAGTACGTATACACATACGCCAAGCTCGTAATCGCTTTCTATCCGCACTTCTTGCATCGATATAAGCCATCGCGAGGCGAGCCATCGAATGGGTATACGTGTGTGTACGCCCGTGTGTGTGTGTGTGTGGCGACTGGCCGGCCCCCGCGCGGCGCGTCGCAGCCCCGCAACTTATAATCTCGTTATCGCCAATCACCTCCGACGCGCCATTAAATACTTAATCCGAATTTCGCGGGAATCGTTTAGCCGGCAGCAGCTCGGCGGGCTCGGGCATCAGGCGTATCGGGTATACCCTATATCGATTAGCGGCCTCGTCGCGTGCATGGCCACGCGCGCACGTCTCTCATGAAAAAATTAATCGGCCGGGGGCAAATCGCATCGGCGCGACGGGCGACGAAAAAAAAGAGGAGGAGGAAAGAAAGAAGGGCCAGCGTCAGAGGGATGGAGGGAGAAACACAGAGAGAGAGAGAGGCTTGGGAGCAAAAAGGGAGTAGCGGAAGAACCGCTTAAAATATACCATATCACACGTATCGATTCCGAGGGTTTTTGCTCGGTGCGCGAGGCAGATGCATAAGAGAGAAAGAGAGGGAGGGAGAGAGAGAGAGAGAGAGCAGTGCTAGCAGCGACGTTACAGTAGCGTCATCGACCTGACTGACCTCGTAGCTCGCAGCGCAGAGCTCGCTCTTCCCTCTCTCTCTCTCTCGCTCTCTATCTCTCTGTGTGTACGTGTGTGTGTGTGTGTCTAGCGCGCAGCGCGACGTTTTTCTTGGGCGTTCGCGCGCGCTAGCCAGCTCAGTGGCGAATTCGCAATATGCGCTGCGCACGATTTCGCCCCTCCGCTCCCAGCCCGCACACACACACACACGGGCGCTCGCTCGGTCGCTTTAATGGCGTCAACGGGATCGTTGGATTCCCAACGTTGCGTAACGGCCGATCGACGATTCAATCGAGTGTCAAACGCTACCCGACAGCTTTACGCCCAACAGCTTTATGGTGCGAACAAGCAAGACCCGACTGACACATCGACTCCAAGGTGTTCTCGTTCGTGCTCTCCGATTCATCCAGCTCTATCTCGTCTCGATCTCGCGCCGCACGCCCGACTCGGCCCGCCAGCTCGCTCGCTTCGTTCACGCTCCGATCGTGTGGTGAAAGTAGCAGAGGTAGAATATATTGGCAAATTCATAATTCACCTGGTGCGGGTAGAAATTTGATGAAAATAATGAAACCACTGCTCGGGCATGATTATTGTCTGTCGGAATGGTACTATTTCCCTGACAAGCTGCGAAAAGTGTGATTCTCACGCGAGAGCTAAATCGCGTTCCCTTTGGGGAATCGTTACTCGTGCCGGTGGCATCGGGCACTGGTGCGTCACATCACTCTTCGCGCAATTGTGTCTAAAAGTACTATTTTTATTATCTGTCATGAACAAATGGCATTTTCGGCATTTTCGGCGCTAGTCAGAAAATTCGCGTTTCTCGCGCTCATAAGCGATTGCGTGCAATCGTAAAATTATCGTATGCAACTCGTTAAATGTTGATTATATGCACGGCTGTGACGAGCGTGCCCGAGACACTTCGAAGCATTTCCTGCACTAGTTATATACGGTTGTTACGCGTTATATGTCGTTTTACAACACTATCCGTGAAACGTAACGTGCTTTTACGTACTCCTTTCGATATGAACATTGCTTTTTACAAATGATCTGGTACGTGTACTCAATGAGGACCACCTTGACGAGTGGAAAGTCTACCATAAGACCTTTGAAAAAAGTCGAGTCGCGCGCGCGATTTGGACGCTCCTACGCTGAGTAAGTAGCACTGTCGCAGAATCATATATTTTTTTCCGGAAAACAAACTCGAGTGTACCCATCAAGTCCGACAAACTTTAACAGCCACTGCATCGCGCTCAGCGTGAATTTGCTAACGCTGCTGACGTGTTAAACTGAAATCCTGCATGAAACCTTCCGAATAAGCTAAACTGCACTGGGTCGAGAGAGATGGCATTTGCACAAAGTCGTCTTCCTCAGCCAAATTTTTATTAGTTTCCCCTGCGAGAAAGCTTGTAGTTTTTCTGGGCCTGTAAAGTCGGAGGAAAAATCAATGTTTCAGGGGACATTATTGGATTGACTCGGCAAAAAAAAACGAAGAACTATTGTAAAATTAACAAGAAGGATGTATGATGAGGAAAAAATTAGATTATGAAGGTTAAATAGCAAGGAATCGAATGGCATATCGCGGCATTACTGTAGATCTTGTAAACATACGAGATCCAAAGAGTAGTCCTTACTGAGTACACGTTCCTTATTGCAAAAAATACAATTCAACATACGTATACGGTAGATGATTCTCGACTCTTTCGCTACAGTAGTCTAGAATTGTACCAATTCGCGATCGAAATTGAAACAAGTTCATACTTACACAACTAAATGCTGACCTCTATGACGATGCGTGTAAGCTTTGAATTTAAAACTAGAGAATGAATAGAATGAACTCCATCTTTTTTGAATATTTTTCATGACTAGTCTTGGAATAATTTAGCATCATAGAATAGGGTTCTCGATCGATGGTCAACAATTAGAATTAGTTGTATAATTCGTTTAATTAAATAGTACTATATCAATTTGGATGGGGATACAATCTTACTGTCATTGGTCACAAAACAGAGAATCGCATTCATTGCTCTATATTCTATTTGAAACAAAGAATTGAGAAAATGATGACAAGTTGAACATCGTAGGGCTTATAACTATCAACTAATAACCAAGACTCGCATTTAATTGAGAAAACTTTTATATTCGTAGCTTCGTGAGAAGTTGAGATTTCTTGGCATTATTCTCAGAATCAGAAATAATATTTACGCAAAAGTTACAAACATTGAAATAAGAATAACAGTTGATATACGTCAGTGATATACGAATAGTTGTTGTGTAATCTCTTGGAACTATACGCTACATTACAGTTACAGGCCAATGTTTATATGTTATACATACTCATTTATATTCATTTTGTTTCCCTTATATTCATTTTTTACTCATGAATGTAAAAATAATATTCAAAATTGAAACACGTGCTCTATTGATCAGATATATTTACGATTCATGCTTTTTTCAATAGTCAACGTTTTTTGAGTGTTCAATAATATCAATTGCGGTACTTTTACTTACGCTACTTCTTGATAGCTAGAGGCTACTTGAATTAATACGAAAACGCACTATAAGAAATGTTGACATAATAAATTTCCCAGAATAGTGTAAGGCAAATTTATTAATTAATGTAATTATGAGAAATAATTAGTTTTAATTACCATTCCTCGAAACAATATTCTTCTGAATAAGTAAAAGCGATATTTATGTCGAATGAATTACATATGGGCTGGAACTTTTTAAAATAATTTGATTACCGATCATTACTGGTCATTTTAATACAATTTATTTTGTGAGAAAACTGTGATCAATTTGCGTGCGACACAGCTGGTGATTAACCATGAGATAAATCGATGGTATGCGGTAAATATTGAAACACGCGAGTGACTTAACAAGTAAGTGTCCGGCATCTCTCTTTAAACTTCTGAAGTTCACCGGAGACGACCAAAGAATGGCGAACATTTGAAATTCATATATCGGACTCAATTTCAGCTTCAAACTCAATGAGAATTCCCATTTGTCATGTAAAAGCACGCTGTTACATTGAATTTTCGACTTAAAAAAATGGTCGTCAATGACGTATAGTCCATGAAAGAAACAAAATAAGATAACATTATGTAAATGTCGCCTTAACTTTGCGAAATGTGATGGGCCGGAAAATGGCGTGAGACACTTCGATTTCCCGCTGCAGTTGAAGTTAAAATATATACAGAGTCCTTGTATCCCGGTTCATTCCTCCGAAACCGCATTGCAGAATATCCAAAATAACCAGAGCATGAGCGGCGAACCGAAGGAACCTAGGAAAAACCCAAAATCCGCATTCGCGAGTTTTTATAACGCGGGACGTGGGATATAGTTGGGGAAGACGAGAGAAGAAAAGCAAATTACACCATACCGCGATCTACGGTGTTCGGGGATGAATAAAATTAAGACCAGAAGAGATCGGCGAAGTCGGGCGTAATTCTCGTTGCTCTCGGGGAGCCCGGCATTTATACGAAATTCGACACAGTTCTGTCAGGACGGGCGGCGGGGGAAAAAAGTGCCTCGGCTCTCTCTCTTTCTCTCTCTGTCTCTCTCTCGGAGAAAATCCAGACGGTTTTCTCGGCTACGGCCAAGATAAATCAGGGGCCGGCGGAGCGCGTAAATCTGTGCCGATACAAATCTACAGGGAGGACTGAGCCGCCCTTTCTCGTTTATACTCGTGTATTTGCGTAGATGGAATTTGTCAGATACTCCGGGGCTTGCGGGGGCAAAAGTGAGAGTATGGAGACTCGAGATAGAGAGAAAGAGAGAGAGAGAGAGAAAGAGGGAGGGAGGGAGGAGGGGCGGAATGACTCGCGCAATCCCTTGCTGGCTCGCTCGCTCTCAAGTGCTCGTCCGCAGACTTTAGGTATAGGGAGCTCCGCCGCCGCCGCTGCCGCCGCCGCCGCCGCCACTGCCGCCGTCGCTTGGCGAGAGAAAAGGGTGGCGAAGTGGAATACTGTCTGGCATGGTCAGACAGGCGTGTTATGGCGCGCGCGCGCGAGCGCGGCCGTCTCTGTGTATGCGTGCGTGTGTGTATAGGTGAGTACGTGTGTACACGGAGGGAGGGACGAGAGTGGAGAGAATCGACGAGAGGCTTAGTGGAGAGGGCTTATTTGTCGGCTATACAACGAATGGCCTAAACACTAATTAATTAACTTGAGAGGCCTGTTTTATGCATGGAATTTCAAACTTGCCCCGCACGTAAAACACCCACTAGACTCGTTACCGCGCTTTGCCCATCCGAATCTGGATAATTGTTTTGCGAGCGCAGAACAATCTCTTCGAGTGACTTTTTTTTCTCTTCCAAACGTCACAGACTCGACCTCGAACTGTCGATCGACTGACGATTCGAATAATTCTCTGATTCCCAAAATCACTTGGAATTACTCTTATTGTATTGTGAATGTTCAATCGGACAAAACAGCTGCGCTTTCCTTGCTGTAGAGTTGTTTTGAGAATCTTCCCGAGGTTGAAAAATAGAAGAGCCGTCGTATTCGATTGCGAGGCGTATCCTCGAAGATAATTGATATTTGACGAGTAGCACTTTAATCCTGGCGTGGATCATGAGCGAAAGTTTCCGAGAGCTCTAAATAGTGGGAGCGATATTTCAGGGTGAGCCTGGAGCAATATCGTAAACTGCGAGAGCTCCTACATTGCGGGTCTCGAGCGAGGATCCACTCAATTTTGCCTACGAGGAGCACTGTCGCGGATTTTTCCCAGCGCACCGAAGCATATCCAAGCCACGCGGTTATTTCGACCGATTCCGAAAAAATAATTTCCATTTTATCGCGTCTATATTTTTGGCATCTCGCGAGATGCGATTGAATGCCAGTCAATATCCTAAGGACACAGCCGAAATCACCCCAACGACACGTTATACAATGGTCGATGCAGAGTTTCAGTTAGACATCGCTATCGCACCGAGAATAAGTCAATTCAATGTATAGAGTCGTAATATTGAATACTTACAGGTAAACTCCAGGGGAAGCGCGTTAAGCCGACAACTCTGAATTGTCTGACATAGCTTGGAAACCTCAAAACAGACATAGAAAAAAAAGACATCGGCTCGGGCGTGTCGCCCCCCCCCGTCGCTGCTGAGGGACTTTACTCTCCGACTTTACCCCGCGTCCATAACGTAATTGAATCTAAAAAGGATCGTTTGAACTACGGTGGGTGATCCATTGGGACTGGAGGTGGGAGTCTCGCATGATATTCGTCATGGGCATCATCAGCAACAACAAAAACAGAAGCAGCAGCAGCAGCAGTAGCGGCAGCAGAAGGGAGCGAGACAAGTAGTTAGGGAGTAGTCAGGCGTGCCTAAGCAGCCAGACGGGTGGCAGACGGCTGCTGCGCTATACTGCTTATCCCCCCACCAGCGCGGCAGGCGTGCGTGACTCACCAAACCGTTAAGGAATGAAGCCGCTCGCACACACCTGCGACACTCGTGAGCGCACGTACGCGAAATAATGCGATATCTCACCCCGTTCGCACGTAATGCCGCCACCCAAGCCGCTACGGATTTGCCGGCGCGCGCGTGCGTGCACGTGTACACCTCCGCCAGCAGCCCTCGTGTCTGTGTGTGTTTCGGTGCAACTCACTTACATATAGCTTGCTTACAGTCGGGGCTTACCACTCGCCGATTTTGTCGTCGAGATAAAAACGAACGTGCCACGCACTAAGGACGATAATTAATTTAGACCGATGCTTTGAGGCTGATATACATCGTGCCGCGCACAGAGGAAGGGGCGAAAAGTGGATACGCTCGTTAGGGTGAATTACTTATTTCGCGTTCATCGACGACACCGACACCCTGTAATTCTTCCCCAAGAGCTATATACGCTCGTGGGGAGCTGGTTTTTTTCTTTTTAAATTCACGCTCGTCGGGGTTTTCGAAGGAAACACGAGGATACGAGCGAGTCCCACCATACTCGTCTGACACTACTTGAACATAATCCATTGATAGAGTGAGATGATTAGAGTCAGAGATGTGTTGAAGTTCTAGAATTTTGTGTTTCTACAGAGAACACATGGCTTATGTAGCGCTAGTTTTCATCTGAACACTCGTGAAACGTAAAAACTGCTGTCTCAAAAAAGTTGATCGCTCACAACCCACTTGCATGAAAATTTCGAATTGAATCAACATTTTCTCGTGTAAGGTTCAATTCAAATTCATTTCGGATTCAAAGTGGAAAGATTTTGATCTGGAAATGATATATACGAACTACTTGGGACAATCGTTTAGTATGATTTAAAACGCGCGAGTTAAATGGGTTACTGTTTCTACTTACCGCGACAATACGATGTGGTACTAAAGTTTGAAGAAACGACACACTCGTGCGCGAAGCCCGAGCTCATTTTCCGTCAGCCATCAAAACATTATCCGAAAACTGGCGGCGTACGTTTATCGGTTCTTTTTTAAAACACGTGGCGATTGAAAGAATCAAGCCGCTATATGGGTTAGGCTGCAATTTCGCGTATTTAATTGCCCCGTAAGAAAGATGGAAATGGATAACAGCTGGGATTCCCGAGACACTGGCTCGGGAAAAATGCCCACGACAGCACCGATGAATCGCGAACGATTTGGACGGATAATCACCGGGTGTACGTGGTCGGGTATGCAGAGCCCCGATCCGAGCGCTTCACACTAGTCTCGTGGAAAGCATTTCTCAAAAAGTTCCCCCGAACTCGGAGGGAAGAAAGTTAATAAAACGCTTGAGAAACTTGTTCGGCCCGAAGTTCGTTCCACATTTCTTTTTTTTTCCTCCTCTTCTTCTTCTCCTTCTTCTTCATCCCTTTACACTTTCACCCCGGCCGGTCGGTCGGTCGCTCGCTCGCGCGAGGCATTACGTAACGCGTCGAAAGCGCTCGCGATGGCGCGCGCGAGCGGAAAAGGAAAATCTTCATATTGCACGAGCTGTTTCATTACACACACGCACACGCTCTCGCGTTTGGGAGGAGAGGGGAAAAGATAGGAGGAGAGCCGCGCAAAGTCGATATTCCACTCGCTTAACATACTTACCAGTGTTTACACTGTTAAATCATCGGTGCACAACGATAGAGTGACACAGACGCATCAGTGTATCGGTCTTCCTTACCGACGAGCCCCGGCAAAATCGAGCATACACGGCAAGCGCGAACTCGCGCGGCTTGTGCATATTTAAACGGCCAGCGGCGATGGGGACGGTTCAATCAGTGTAATATAAAACAAAAACGTTACGGTTAGCGAGCGCGCGGAGAGAGGAGGGAGGGAGGAGGGATGGAATCGATCCTCTTTTTAACCCTCCCTCTGGAAACAGCGAACCTTGGATCGCGTCTCTCGTTCTCTCTCTCTCTCTCTCTTTCTGTCCGTCGGGCAAAGGAGGGAGGGAATATCTCTTTCGTGGAGCGCGAGCGCGACGATATAGTTGGGAAAATATCGCGACAATATAGTTGGGCGAAGTTACACGCTGCTCGACGGATAAACTCGCATTACGGGAGGGTAGGGGATTTATAGCGGTGCAGTCTGCCAGTCGATAAGCAATGTCCGACAACGCATTAGGCTGACTTCACGCACGCGTATCTCGCTCCGCTCTCCGCTCGCCCCTCACGTATATCTGTGTATATAAAATGCCCCGAGAGACCGCGAGTATCTCTCTTTTACGAATGTTCGCCTGCACCGCGCCACCGCCCGGCTATTAAATTAACGGTCCTTTCCTCTTACAAAAATCCGACCGCGCAATCATCCGATATTCCTTAGCATTTTCCAACCTCGGCCATTCGATTTGAATATGTGGGTAACTGTGGTTCAACTTGCTCCCTCACTCTGTCCCTCTACTTTCTGCACCTGCTTATATTCAGCGATTTTCTCGAATATTATTTCATGACGAGGAAAACCGCTCATTGGAAAAGTGATATAAAATCGATACTTCTGATGTGGGTTTCTTTTTACAATCTCTTGAGAAATATACTCGAGTTTCTTTTCAGGAACATAATTCATACACGAGAATGTTTTTTCATTCGTTTATTGTTGTTATCCCGTTGTACAATTTTGTATCTATTATAATCATGTATCGATACTCAACGAGAATGTTCGAATGATTGTGAATCTAATAATTATATAGAAAACAATCCGATAATTATTAGAGGATCGTTTATATACATTATACTATAAACACATTTATACATAATTTGCAGGATTCATTCATAGACTACCATTCTTACAAAGAGAGTACGTAGCTTTCTGGTCTCTGATTTGGCTGAAACTTTCGAAAGTGATTTTGGATACCTAAATGAATCGTATAAGAATATACGCAACCGTTCGTATGAACCCTGCCTAACGTTACGTTTTCCCGGAGTTTTCACGAATCATTATATCAATTTTATATATACATACAGTATATCTAGATACCATGGAGTTATGTTTTTTGCAAATTTCCTGTCCGTGCATAAAATCAATGAAGGTCCACGAATACTTCTGGGAAAACGAAATATTAGGCTGATCGACTACCTTAAACGAAATTAATTCGAGTACTTGAAAATCATTCGACAAAGTATAACCACGACCGACGACCCACAATACACTTTTAGTATGATTACAATTTTTTTTATCATTCTGAGTCAAGTACGTTTTTTCATTACGCGTACGAATTATTTTGTACTCGATATAATTAACTATCTGAAATGTCGACCATATACCGTAACCAAATCATCAGAAAAAAATTCGTTCGTATTAATCATACGAAATCATGATCATTGTAGTGAACAAAAGTACAAAAAACTCCAAAACATAGTAATTTTTCACTTTTTTTTTATTTTTTCCAAACGTTACTGTTAGAATCGACGATATGTTCTTGTGTTACTAGAAAAACAATAGTAATTTTTACACTATTATTTCTCTTCGTATACACCAAATTTTGTTATTCCATAGCAAGATATTAATTTTTAAGGTGCTGAACAATCTAAAGTAAATAATGATTTAACCATTTGAATTTCGTGAGAAATCCAACTTAATCAAACAACAATATAGCGTTACCGCACTCGTACACGTATATAGAGTAGACCAGTACACTTGTATGAATGATACTTCAACGCGTTTAATAATACAAAAGATATGAATTCGCAATCTGCCCTCTGCTGGCAAGTACATAAAAACACGTCATCGAACGTCTGGTCGCAATTTTTATACGCGGAAAAATATCCCCAGTCTATATGCCCACTACTGACGCTCGCACACGGCATTACTGAGAGGAGACGAAGGGAAGAGGGTGTACTTACGCCAATGACCCCATAACTGTTGAGCAATAACTCTATCCAGACACTGCAGACTAAAATACACTGCGCAAAATTAGTTTGATCATAGTTTCCCGTGATCTATATATGTATACCCGCGCTTCGATCCACGGAGAATGTCAAAATTGTTCTGGCCTCGCGACTCTACTTCATCGCGACATGCGCGAATATTCGTGAGATTTTTCGGACTATGAAGTCGGAGGTACACACGAGTCAAATGAAATATTCTATACGGTGGTTTTTTATAGTATTTATTCAAAATCTTTGGATTTTATTTTCTCCCCAAAGTTCTAATCAATTTTATGGAAAACACTGTAATGCGTTACAGTCTGATGTGTTACACTGTATATATACACGCAATAAAATAAAAAGTGTGAAAATTTCAACTCGAATATATCTTTGAGGCAGCTCAAAATATGTTTTTCGATCGGCCGAAAATTACTGCACATGCAACGGATTGGTCGAGATCTCTCGTGATGCCTGTCAAATCGAGAAATAAAAATGTACCATTCGATTATTTTCGATAGCGTAACATAAACAACCAAAAAATATAACTTCTCAGTTCCCTGCAGTTAAATGAGAATTCGTCGAGCGACTTGTTACCTCGTCAAGTTTTGTAGCTTTACGCTCTACTTCCACGCAATAATTAGTTGAATTTAGTGCCATATTCGCACTTTTCAATGACAGTATCCCTAGTCAATCATAGTTCCAAAAACTTCCCTAAATTGAATTATCCAATGAGGACCAAATTATCCAATTTATGCTGCTGATTATTATTGGAATACTAAAATTTACACTCGACAAAACGAGCTTGTATACGTGCATATAAGATCAACATAGTTGAGTGTCGCAACGATTTCAGTGTTTCTGCTTAATAGCATAATAGCGATCAATTTACAAGTGTACATAGAAAGATGCCTGTAAACGATACTTACAAATGAGCGCATACCATAATCCAATAGACATGAAAGTGGTATTGATCCGAGCGTCGATGGAACATAAATAAAAATAAACTACACGCCGTCGGCTATCGTCGCTCTTACAATGAATCGATCTATTAATCGCACTTTGTCTGATTCACAGGGGGATCATTGAATGGGCAGCCACTACTGGAGTTCCCGTTATCTAGTAGCGAGCCAGGACTGGAGCCCCTAAACATAAAACAGGCGATTCTGTGGGTCAGAGTGAAACACAAGCATCCGCACCATACGCGACTCCAGATGTCAAACCCTAACGACTCGAAGAATATCACACTGTGGGTGTTCAGAGTGCACGTCGGCAACGTTACACATTTACAGGGCAAGGTAAGCCAACCCATTGTTACCCGTCGACCACTTGACCAAACGATTGGCTGGATGAAACATCTTCTGACAGCTATGACATTTGGCACTAACGAATCAATCAAGATGGCCGATCCTGACTTATTTACGATTAGATAACTCGGGGAGATTCGGCTAATGTGAGATATCCAACAGATTCTCAATAACGACTAAGATTTTTGATAAACTTTGCACCGTAATGTCTTGCCAAACGGCGACCCTCCCGGAGTGCGCAGGATAATATTCGGATGCATGCGGATCAATAATACAAAGGATCCGAATATATGCACAGTAGAGTTAGACCTGTGGTTGAACACGTAACGAATGAGAAAAACAGAATCGTTGGGACGACGTATATATTGATATAACGCGATTGTCAAATATTAATATTTTCAATCGAGACCACTCGTCATTGATGCAAAAGAAAAATAGAATAAGAAACGTGACGGGTCGGGTGGGGGTCAAGAAAGAAGAAGCGAGGGAAAAAGCCGAGGCTCAGCAATCTCATTTGATTTATTACCATTTAATCCTATTAAAACCTTTGCCAATCTCTCACGGTCTATATTCGTTTGATATAACATCTCTTCTCCCTCTCCTTCCTCCCTTCGATTCTCCAGCCGAGCCGGAGTCAGTTGCGAGGTTTCCAGTAACTGTATAATATACAGCTACACACCGCGAAAACCAAGTAATTTTATAGTTATGGATGATCTTTGAGCGACGGTGACTTTAACACGTTGCCTCGGCCATCATGCGCTTATGACACTTCTACACGCGTGTGTTGTACACTTGTTCGACTAGTGTGCATTACTCGTCTTCTTCCACACCTCGTATTCTCCTTCGCCTTCTTGGAATAATAATCAACGATTCGGTTGGGCAGCAAAGTCGGACTACTCGTGGCAACGATGTTTTTTTTTCGACTTTTCGCAACTGCTAATCTTTCGAATTGAAAAACTTGGCGCTTCGCGTCTCCTGGTAGAAGGAATATTCTAAATCAGTCCGATCTTCATATGAATTGTAAATTCATAATTTTAACGAGGAAGATAAAAGACACATTTCTTCCCGAAAGTTTTGAAATAAAACTGTTTGTCCTTGAGGAATCGTATTGTACTTTATCTTGAGGTCGTATCTTTACATGCTTTCTCACACTCATATGAGTTTAATTTTGAACGGTACGGTGGGTATAGTTTTGATCGGAAGCAATATCGATGAAAACGAAATTTTCAAAAATTTAAGGCTGAAAAGAAACGTCGAAACACAATGGATTCAAGCCGCGTTTTTTCTCAATGAGCATAAATTCTTTATCATCGTCGGACAATGAACTCACCACCTTACTCCCTTTGATATAAATAAAGGAACTAGACATACATACATACTCTTCGCTCGGTACCCACAAAGAATGAAGAAATTAGAAAACTCGATTGGATTAGAATACACGCGATACTCTCTAAATTCCTTATAGTGAAAATCTCACTGCGAGCTACAGTGAGACTTTAACTGTACTCAAAGTGGTTTGTTCACTGTAATATTCAGTTTCAACATTTTCACTGCAACTACAATGAATTTTAAACTACAAACATAAAATTATCCATTTCACTGTAATACAGTGAGCGACATTTGACTGAAACTCACAGTGAATATGCACTGCAGAACTGTGAGATTCAACGGTAAAGAATTTTGAGAGAGTAGATTGTTTTTGCGAATTGGTTGAGTGGAGTTTAACGAGGCGAGGGTTGTTTGGCAGGAGCTCGGGGACAATTTGGAGCTGGTGACGAGGCAGGCGGTGAGCATGGCGAACCTGGGCTGGCAGAACTTTGACGTGACGCACGCGGTGAGGCAGTGGTACGAATCGACGTTCACCCAGGCCACCAGGGAAAAACTCACGATGTTGGTCGACTGCACAGGATGCGGCTCGCACGTGCACATTCCCACCTTCGGCGCCGGTCATTCGCCCCCCGTTGTAGAGTCGTCTTTAAATAGCAGAAGTAAGTATATAAGCCCCCTGTAAGTCGTCCCTACTCGCGCTGCCTCTATTCACGCGCGCACTACTTCTGCGCACTACTTCTGCGCAACCACTCCTCGCGCCCCCTTCGTATTTTCGAAATCGACCGGGGGATCGATGCGCGATCGTTGCACAGCCGTCGCTCTCGTGAGCCGCGTTAAGCCGATGAATCCAACGAGTTGTTCAAATTCGGTATTCTCTCGACGTTTTATTCTTCGCACTGGTTATTGATGATAGTGTAACTAGTTCACTGTATAGCTCGAACAAGAGCAATCAACTGAAATTGAATTTCAACGTATATGGCAATTTGGAACGACACCGGCGGTGAATGTTTTTTTTTTCGTTAAAATCAAGTGCATGTAAGGGACTACGAAGTGCAACCAGTAGACTCGGAACAATCTTTCGGCCATGTAGGATTGATCCAATTTAAAAATACGAAAATTCTCCCGGAGCCGTTATAAAAGAACTTTAGGATATCCGTTTTTCGCCAAAGGCGAATGCTGTGGGAGCATTAAAAAGATGGTAAACTGTGGCTTTCAGACTCGAAGGGCGAGGAGAGGCCGTTCCTGGCGGTGCTGACCGAGCCCACGGCTGTGAAGAGAGTCAGAAGGCGGGCCATCGAGTGCAATAGCGCAGTCAAGGGCCAATGCTGCAAGCAGAGGTTCTACGTCGACTTCGCCCACCTCGGCTGGGACGACTGGATTATCGCTCCACGAGGGTGAGATTACGCGCATTTTGCAATTCAAATTCAATCCCTTCAAAGATCCGAGGGTTTGATAACATCCTGACGGAGATATGCCAGAGAAAGGGATAGCCTCCTTACATGATCCTCGTTTCGAATGATTATCGGGTGAATTGAAAATAGAACGGTAATAGAAGTAGAATAATGCTTGCGTCAATGGATTTCGTATGAATAGTTTGGAAATTTATGGAAATAATTCTAAAATCTTTATTGAGAGAAGGAATTGTTTCAAGTGCATGAAAATCAAAGGGATTTATTCAGGATTGGCGTGTAATCGTATACTCAATCACGAGAGCGGAAAAAACTTGTTTGGACAGACGTACCGGTTGAGAGAAGTAATTCCTAGATTCAAACCAATATTTGGCCCAATTTTCTTGTTCAGTCTGACGCAGCACAAAAAAAAAGCTATGTCAAGGTTTTGGCAGTGGTCTTCCAAATATCTGATTGCGTATATATATATCGGAAGGAAGAAAGTCGATTTGCATAGAAGTCAATGAGTATTTATCTATATAAGCTCGATATAAGTATAAGACTGAATGTACGTTCTCTATAAATAAAGCAGGTCAAACTTTTCAATGAAATTAATGTGGACGAGTCAACGAACCGGTGAAACCAGGAAATGTGACTACGAGGAATTAGGAAATAGTACGAGAGTATAATAAGCATTGAAAATTCATGCTGATATATAGCATTCAGTATCAATTAAGACTCAAATCGTTACTACTGAGAAATAAATCAGGCGTGAATAAATATTTAGTACAGGGTAATGACGGTACTTTTTATCTAATCCCGAATGAACGTAACCGTCATTCGTAAGGCATCACGAAACCAGCAAACCATGCGCAACAGCATCGAATTGGAGCTTACGGATTATCTGAAAATTATTGATAAGACAGAGAAGTGGGACGGCTCTGATCCCCGAATGAAATGAGGCCTATAGCTAATTGTTTTAGATGAATCGTACAAATCTGAATTTCTTATATGCTGTAGCTATCTGCAAAGTCACCTCCAGAAAACATTTTTAAACGGGATGTCCAATAATTTCAAGAATATTCAAGGTTGGAGTTGTCAAACATTTTTTTTTTTTTTTTTCATTGAAACAGGATGGAATTCGAACTGATTCTTTACTGAAGAAGTGTTTTATTCGTTTTAATTAAGTAGGTTGGGATAAAGTAAGGTGACTGAATTTGGAGGCGGGTACCAGAAGCGAGTTAGTTCTCAATTCCGTAATTTTAAAAATTAGAGAAATCTTCAAACGCAATATTAACTCTATGTTAGCTATGTTTTTCAAATTTCCTGATAATCAAGATGAAACTAGGTCTTTCTATTTTTCCGTCATTTAAATACAGAACATTGGAATTAAATTGAAACTGAATAGTTGAAAAAAGTTAAAAAGCGTCTTTAAAATTACGCTTTTATGCAAATGTCTGAAGATAAAAAATAATTTACATCCCTTCAGTATGTCTTAGATGATCTTTTGTAAAAGCGTGGCTACTCGATTGTAAATGATGAATACGAAACTCTTACTTTCTATTGAGACGTTTGAATTCCGAAACGTGGAATATAGTCTTATAAATAATACAGTGGATCCGTGGATAATCGTCTTATCACGCCCGACTTGTTCTATTTGACGCATTTATATATACTCGCTATTATCCAATAAACAGTTTGGAACTTTTTCTCAATTCGTTCCTGGAATTCGAATATTTATTCGCCTCTTTTTAAATAGAAACGAAGATTTATTTCCGGCATTAAAGTTTTTTCGGGTTAAAGCGCGGAACGTATAATACACACTACCACTGACTTATTCCCGTACTCGTAATCTCGAATTTTCAGTGAATACAATATATACACAATGTAAGTAATTCAAGGAGAGTTATTGCCGAGCAAACATTTTCAATCCAACGAACTCCCTCGAAATGAAACAGTAAAGGAATATTTGGATAGAGTATAAAAAGTTGAAATTGAAATTGTTCATTGCAGCTACTACGCGAACTACTGCAGAGGAGACTGCGCAGCGGGCCACAGGACACCCGACACTTATCCGAATTACTACACGCACGTGATCGAGGAGTACCGCAAGATGAATCGACTGGCGGGTATGCAACCGTGCTGCGCACCACTCAAGTTCTCATCAATTTCGCTCATCTATTACGGTCCGGAATCTCAAATAATCAAGCGGGACCTGCCCAAGATGGTCGTCGACGAATGTGGTTGTCCTTAAAGGACCACCGGAATCAGCTCAGCCGACGACACATCCGCTCCCGTTAGGATAATATAGACGAGAGGTTAAGAGTCATAGTCGGAAACGGAGGGAAGAGAAGAAGAGAGAGAGAGAAAGAGAAAAAGAGAGTTAGAAAGTGAGATATCTCCATATCTCTACCTTTGACTGACTCTCTCCCTTTCTCTCTCTCTCTTTCTCTCTTCTCTCTCTCTCTCTCTCTCTCTCTCTCTCTCTCTCTCTCTCTCTCTCTCTCTCTCTCTCTCTCTCTATCACTCTCTATCACTCTCTCTCTCTATCTTTCATTCTTCCCGATCTCTTTCTCCATCTATCTCTCCTTCCCTCCCTCGCTCTCTCTCTCTCTCTTTCTCTCTCTCACTCTTATAGTCATGAAATTATGAAAATTATTAATTTACTGTTTGGATGAAGGAATACTGTAACGACAAGGCAGAATAGGTGAATAATCAGTGAAGTTAGGATAGCAAGTCTAAGAGATTGCGAGCGTCGAAAGAAAGGTAGCGATAAAGAGCTTGAGAAAAAAGAGAGCGATAGGGAGAGAGAGAGAGAGAGAGAGAAAGCGAGAGAGAGAGAGAGCGAGAGAGAAAGAGAGAGAGAGAGAGAGAGAGAGAGAGAGAGAGAGTGAGAGAGACGAAAGAAGACGATGCGTTGGTCCGCGAAGATTCTTACCGAGAGCTTAGTCCTTTTCTATTAGTTGCGAAGTAACTTTACGAGTATATGTATATATGAGGTGGTCTATCCGAATATTATATATTATATATATATATATATAAATGAAATATATATATAAATATAAAAGTGAAGAAAGCGATTAAGGTTTAAGTGTAAACAATGAAACTCAATCTAATTGCCTTGTTTTTTATGCAAAACCTATGAAAGTATCGAGTAACGATTTAAAACAAAGTCGGAGCACTATTGAGAAAAAATCTATATGAATATATATAAATCTTATATATATTATATATATATATACGCGCGCGTGATGGCGAAAAAAAGGCATCCGAGCGTGACAAGTGATGGGCGGAAGATAATTAAGAGTTCAAAAGATAAGAGAAAAAAAATTACTATTAATTATATTATTGATGAAAATGCTGAAAAAAATAAACAAAAGAAAAAGTTAAGGGGTAAGGGGTGTAATGCGTAAGTTTTGAAAATTTTACAAAGCATGTTGAATTACCCGATATCTCAATGACCGAGTCTGTACACTTTAAATGATCTTAGGGCATTCCGTAAGTTAGTTAATCTTATACATACAAGAAGAAGCAAGAAAGCTAATGATATATTAAATTTAATAATAAAAATCAATATAAAAAAGTAATAAATGCAAAAATAATGGGAGACGCGCGGCAAAGACGAGGAATGAGAATTTCAAAAACGTAGGCAAACACAAATTCAAAAATGGAATAAGGTCAGAACGATCCCACGTGGATTTTTGGACAAAATACGATGGACGGGATGGTGACGTTAACAATAATTATGCTTTAATAAGTGATGAATAGGTGAATAAAAAAAATTTACGCGAAAATAAAACAAAAAGTTAATGACAATAATGAAAATGTAAGACAATGCTCGATTGCCGAGAATTATACGATAGGGCAGACTGATTTTGATTTTCTCGTTTTTCGGGATCAGATACGCCAACATAATCGTTCTGCGAAATTACAATTTCATTTTTCAATTGAAATAAGATCAAGGAATAACATGTGATGAAAACGCGATGGATCGGTAATTGATAATTGATTAATATATTTGGCTTGAATAAAAAAATTAACAATTCTATAATTCGGAATTGGAAAAGTTAGTATTATAAAAAAAATTAAACATTGACAAATTTGATGTCTACACATACGTTTACATTGGATAACAGCCACACCGGGTCGAAGTAAAGAAAATAATGTGAGTGAATAAGAGTTTGAAAATTAATCCAAAGGATAAACGAAGAGCGTGAAGACATTTTTAAACATGTATTAAATTTTGTGGGATAGTTCGTTGACCCCACGCAGCCTTACTGGGCCTTACTAAGATATTATTGCATTGCTACTAAATTATTATAAAATAGAATGAAAAATAACGATATTTACGCTACTTCCAATATTCCCCACGCAAGTAAAGTTAATGAAAAAAATTTATTAAAACCACTGACGTTAACAAGCGATACAGACATTAGTCGAAATTGTTTTTCAAACGAAGTTTGATATACAGTAAATATAAACTTTATTACGATGAAGGAAATCATACTCATTTCTAACCCATTAATGCCTATACTTCAGGAAATCAATAGATCATTTATTTGCATTATTTGATTGTCGAGTACTACTTAATTTCATAGGCAATGCTGATCATTGATCGTCAGGCCTTTGTAATAAATTAAATTAATATGAATTCGTTAATATTGATATTGTATATATCAATATCAAATTTTATAGCAATGTGTGGCAATTTTGATTGTGTGATAAACAATGAAACAAATGTGGCTGTATTGAGGTTTGAAGCAATAGAATGATCATTACCAACTTCCTCGGAAATGTTGTGGGACATTTCTCAAACATCAAAGCATTAATGGGTTAAGCGTGGATAAGGATGAAGAAGAAGCAAAAACGTTTTGCCACTCGTCAGCTACTAGCCAAAGTAAAAGTAAAAGAGAAAACTATTGCGTCCAAGTAAGAATGAAAAGACTTGCGTAATTCTAGCGTAATCGCGTAATTACTGTTAGACATTTTTCATTTAATTAATAAATGGATGTAATTGATAACGGATATCATGGAATGGGGATGGGACTGAAGAGTTGTGGGATGAAAAGTTTCAATTATCGAATAAATTAAATGATGGGATAGTGGGAGATCGTCGATTTTTAGACTGGGATACTAAGGAAAGTACTGACGCCTTTATCAGCTCACGGACTGTGTTTAAAGAAATCATTCGACGTAGGCCTATCTAAAATAATATTCTCTGTATAAAAAGCAATGACAGAAAAGTATTGAGATAATAAAAAATTAAGAAATCTTCTTGAATATATTATTAATTAAAGGAAAGCACTTGCGGCTTTTTGACTACTTCCACGGCTTCTTTCGAATAAACGAGAAATATATATATATATATATCTATATGTGAAACTGACGCAGGTGAAAAATCGTTATTGTGAAGCCGTCAATAATCCTTGTCTCTTGAGATACCAAATGTTTGGTCTTGTTATTTGTTCTTCTGATAGTGCAATGTCCAGGAATGAGCCCAATCAAGCATCTATGCAATCGGCTACAGTTTTCACAATGACGATTTTTTTCTGGGTCAAGCATTACATAAAAACATTGTACAACTGTACTCTCAAGTATATGTATATGATGAAGGGACGAGGGCAGCGGATTAAAGATTATTTATAATAATTCACATTATATTGTCCAAGATCAGTATACAGGGTGTCCCTGACTTCTCACAACGATTGGATACTGTAGGTAGCTGGCATGATTTCAAACCGAATGCCGTTTGTCATGTGGTCGCCCGGTAAATAATAAAGCCATAATTGATCGATCAAAATTTCCAATGGCAAATCAGGTCAGCTTCTGGAAGCGGTTCTTACATTTTTGGGCAAACTTTAGTTATGAAATCGAGAAGGGTATAGTGATTTTACAGTCTCTTTGAGACGGACCAAAAAAAGGATCGTGCGACTGGCAGTCCAGAGGCCATACACCTGCTCCTTGGATTTTGGAAGCGATTACCGTAATATGTATTCTTCTTAGAAGCTCACAGTGAAAAATTATTGTTCGAAGGTGGATGAATGATTGGCTAGAACTGTTAGAATTCTTCATAGAATATATATAAATTTTCTTTTAGCTCGAGGTGTTTTGATACAAAAAATTTAATGCGAATTATGATGTAATAAAATGTTTATATCGAAATTCGTGAAATGAAGAAAAAATTTACTTTTATTAAGCAAAATTCACTGCAGTTCCATTAAATAATTCATCCATCTCAATACAGCGAGTTTTCAATTTAATGCAGCGGTGTTCCACTATAAGATTTTAAGATGGAAAGTATAGCCATGGGCGAGCTTCGCCTCTTCGTTTTGGCAAGCTGCCCCTGCATCATTTTGCCTGTTTTTGTTATGCGACTTGAATGTTGAACTCTAACTTCAGTTTGATAAATTAAAATCGAATTATTATTAAATTTAAAATCAAATAATACATTCTACAATATTGCACTGATTAATTGGCGGAAATGATACAACAGTAGCACGAAAATACGACGAAGAATATCGAAATTCTCGTCATCCACTAACACTCAACAACTTTAAAAGTTATGACTCGTCTCTGAATTACAGAGAAGCTTCAGGCTGTCAGAGTAAGGTAGGCGAAAAGTGCCATCGCTAAATGTAGAAGAGAGTTTTAGATATTCATAACCGGTACCCAAGTACCATATTACAGAGTATCAAGAGCTAGAACTGGCAGATCTCGGAGGACGATATAAATTTGACCACTATTTTGTTAACAATAAATTATAAATAAAAGATGATCAAAAACGTAAGAGATGCTTTAAACGCCTGACATGTTTGCCATTGGCTACTTTCATCGACCGATTGCACCTTCATCATTGTTCGGACGATCGATTAACATACGACACTTGATCGAGATCATACCAGCTACCTGCAGTGGCCAATTGTTCAGGGATGACATCGACACCCTGTGTAAAGGAAAGTGATAAGATTAAGAATTACAGAGTTCTTGTGCGAAACGAAGTTGAAATAATAATATTTCGTTCCAGCTGTTTTGTATTATACCGTCTCTCGTTAAAATAATGAAAATCAAACTTGTGTATTGGATTAAGAAAAATAAAGCGATATATGAAATATGAAGAAAAAGAAGAGAGGACGCTGCAGGATTGCGATATAAGAGAGTGAAGATTGTTTCAGGGAAGATCGCAGCGTCAATAATCGACAAAGTATCAGTTGATCAGAATGAATTGTTGAGACGGAAACGATAATCGATAACGTGTTTCTATGATGCCACGTGAATTCTCGCGGCTGTCGATGCTTTTTTGTCGATTTGTGTCACTGGATGCTTCCGCAACAGGAGCAATCACAACTCAAAAGACTTGAGTATGTCGAGATATATTGTAACATGTATAAATATGTACAGGGGCTCCCGTGTTTAAGATTTTTCTCCGAAATCACGCAATTATTATAGAAACGTGCGTAACCATATACAGACGAATTCTCGAGGAGTCTGCCTGTGAATATGATTCCAAAGAAACTCTAGATTGTGTGAGAGAACAGCATGAATGGGCGAAGAGTCAAGAACAGAGTTAGCAAGCAAAAAGTGATATATGTAGGAACAGCTAGATGATGGTCAAACAAAATTGAAGCTAACAGCACGTCGAAGAGAATAAGTTGCTTGGGAAAAATTGGAGGTGCTTAGTTGAATAAGTTAACAAAATATTCGCATAACTCATTTCACACTCTACATCTAAATATTTTTTGCTCCCAAGTTCTCTGAACCAGATGATTCTTAAAGAATTTATCCAGAGAGAAGGAACAAAAGTTTTTTACTTGGAAACTTGGAGATGTTTGTTAAAAATGATTTGAAATTTGATGATTTTATTTCAAGTAAATAACGAAAAGCTAGTCGTTAAGGAATTATTCAAAGAATATTTCCGAAAGTCAGTATATTTTCTGATGTCAATAATTAACAAGTACAGTATGAATTATCACAGATCATTCAAATCTGAACGGTTTTATTCGAGTACATTTACATTACATCCAATCAGCAATTGAAGTCAAACAGCCAGAATTTCCAATAATTATTTTCTTACATGGCGCATCACGAGAAATCTGACATGTTCTAAAATACATCGTCTCAAAATATGTATTAGAAAATCGAACGTTTCGAGTATTATCTAACAGTAAGCATTCGAACTTACTATTAAAAACGAAATAAATTTCATTTATAATTTTGACTTTCATGATTCTCATCACATTTGTCATTCACAATGTATAAATCCAAAACTCAGTTTTTACCACTTATTCCATCAGGCCAACATTTTCCAAGCTATTTGTTCTTTTCCACAGTGAAAATCGTAGAAAATTGTAATCAAACGCGAGAGAATAAAGTAGATCGTATGGAAGTGTGAAAAAAATTATTAGGAAAAAGTAATAAAGAGTGGACATAAATTCGATGCACGTGACTGACAGATGAGTGCCTGAAAGCAGGTGCATAAAACGATGTTCCTCTGCAATAGAGATGTGTGCAGCGTGGCGAATGTGCGTTAATATTTCCTCGAGAACTAGTCGATATCGATTTTTCTGCCAATCAAAAAAAAAAACACTTTTCTTGTAAGGGTTTTGATTTTTTAATGATCTATCCACTTGGATCTATCGATGATATACAGTTGGTCGATCGGCCGAACGGTTCAAAAAGAATCACTGATCGGTCCCTATTGTCGCACATATACGAACAGGCCCTCGTCATTTGCGTTCAATTTTTTTAAGATAAGCGGACATTGCCCATGAGCAGTAACAATTTAAGCCAACGGTCTTCGTGGGCCATTATCTCTTTAAGAGGTTTTTTGAAGAATGCGAATTCTAGTTTAAAAAGTATATACAATAAAAACACTCTCAAGTAAAACAGTTGGAAATTATGAAATGTTGTTACCCATTATTTATTTGATACTCACTACACCTACAAGCAAGAGAGAAGATTCGCTAAATTGACAATATCACAGGGCAGAATTCAAGCACGTTAGGAGAACATTTTTCGTAGTTAAAAAGAGATACTTATAACAAAAAATCTTTAACACTTTGTAATTATAAACAGTTGAAAGATCATTATATTTACCTTCTATGGTGTCATTTTTACTAGTGAACAACCTACGACACCGAAACTTAGCTTCGATTTTTATATTAACTATAAAATATATATAAATATATAAATATATACATAATAATATAAAGACAATAATAAGTGAAAATATCTTCTTTTTAAAATAAAAAGAATTCTTGCTTCTCGTCTTTCTCCATAAGAGCCATATCTTGCACTAAATCCGGCCCTGCAATTTACTAAACCCCCGAATGTATGAAATATTATTCACACTTATAGCATTAGAACCATATCAATAATTGACTTGTCTCTCATCAAAGACGAGAGAATTGTGAGTCAGATTTCTGGTTATAATTAACCACTGTATTATGCATTGTAAGCGTTAGCAGATTATTTAGCACTTGCCATAGCACTTTTTGTCTGATTTATTGATCTTCCATATGTATAAATTCATTTTCTATAGGATTACGTAGCCTCTCTTGACCATACTGGATGAGAAGTATGAAAAATGTTTGAATTCAGTAATTGTAACTTGACCTCTATATATTTTTCCATATCGATAATAATAATTTAAGAAAAAGATTAAGAGAATGAAATACTTTTGCAATCGACAAACCTGATAATTAGATTGAGCTCGCTAATAAGAGTTTCAAGTTTCAAAGACTAGGTTCACGAAAGACAAATCTTAGATCGACAATGTTTCACTTTGAAAAATATGAATAAGTAGGTTGTTTGCCGATCTGTCGTTCATTTATAAAGGATCAATAGGGTTAATTTAACTTATAAGTTTATATTTAAGAAGCAGCACTGTCAAAAGGAGTAGAAAGTTACTACCAGAAAGCAATTTATACTGTACAATAACTATTCAATAGTCCTCTCTTCTTAATATATTAACCTTTTGTTTTTGAATCAAGGATCTGCTTCAGAAAACGAGAATAAAAGTCATTTCATTATATATACAAGTGAAAATTTTTGCCATCCATTCTCGTCTGCAACTGTTTTTAGAATCATGAGACTTATTTCTCAAATTTTATTTTATATTTATATGTATGTATATCATAATATAATTAGAATGAAAGTTCCATAGATTTCTAGAATAGTTTTTCTTTGTAATGATATTAGACATGATATTAGAAAATATTCTTAAGGTTGTTTCGTTTAATTTTTGTTTCATAAGAGATTTTAGAACATGAATCATGATCAAAGTCAGTCGGATTCAATTACGTAAATCTGCTCTGATATGATACATTTCATACATATCAGAGGGAAATTTTTGAATGCATTGATTCTATCCGCAAAACTTGTATACGGATTGAAGATCAATTAGCGGACTATTATTTTTCCCCAGAATCGGTCTGTATCATCATACGGTTGAACTTTTCTAGTATATCTTTCAAGATGATACCACAAATCTATTAGTTTGATTGATGATCTTCACATGCACATTTTTTGCCAACAATTATCCACAAACTACAACTATCATTTCCCGCGAAACGGAGATACTTTGGACAAATTTTGGTGGAAAAAAAATTCTTCGATCATAAATCACTCATTTTACATTGGAATATATTCTCATCTATAATCTCGAGAAAACTCACATTCTGGGCCTTCGTTTAACATGATTTTCAGTTCAACTTTCATTTGTCATGAGACTTGATTTAGAAAAAGGTAAAAAGTTACTCTAATGTGGGGGGTACTTCAGACCGTGATACTATAGAAATGCTCAGAAAATTATAAAATATGGGTACCCAATAACCCTTGATCTTATACTAGTCGCGTCACTATACTACAGCAATACCATGTAAAGGAATATTGTTGATAATATAGAAAATTAACGAACGAAAAACTATTCACTGCTGAGAAGTGTTCACACCAGTTTGAACGAGTTATTATGCCGATATTTCAAATGAGCGACCAACATTGCTCACTCCGGTGAGTGAGCAATTTTTTAATAGACTTACCAGGAAGCCACTTGGCATTTGGGTCATCCGTTCCCACCGAAACTTTCTTAGGTAGTTTATAGTTACCCAAATAGATAATATATGCAATTATTCATATCATTTCTTATATCTTATAATTATTTATAAGAATATATATCTATACATATGACATTTCACATATGTACAAATATGCATTACATGCAAAAATCACCAGTGACCGGATAATATATCGGACAGATTAAAGCGATAGGACGAATGACTATAAATATCGCCTACTTAAGTGTCAAAAAACTACCTGAAAAAGTTTCAGTGGGATTCGAGACCCCAATGTGAGACCCGTAGTCTTCTGGTTACCCTAACAAGTGACAAGAAAATCGAGCGACGTAATATCGATTCTCTGTAACTTGACTTTGATCATCTAATTTTTCATTATCGAACGTGTACCCTATCGGATTATGGATTCCCATTTTTTTCGAGAGTACCTAATAACGCTGGCGTACTGAAAAATGATTCATTTTGCTATCGATTTCTCTAGTCTAACCATCTAAGGAAAAGTTTTTAAAAGAGCTATTGGCCTAGAATGTTTCAAATCAAATTCAGCTTACTCTCAATGTCTTACATAAATTTTTGATTTCTTATAAGTTACGATAAGAAATTTTCATTTAGCCCAATATAGTATTGCAGTTTTTTTTATAACACCCACCTATATAGGTCAGTCAGTATAGGACAGTCGCAAAGTATGAAAAAACTTTCATACTTTGCGACTATGAAAATAATATCATAGTAAGTATTTGAAATAAAATTAACGTTGTGAGTTGAATAACAGCTACAAAATACGGAAATCATAAAAATTATTTTGAAGCTCGATTAATCAGCTCACCTTTCGCTTCTATGCCCATGGCCTATTCCAACGTATTTTATAGTTTTGCTTTTATCCATGCCTATACGAAACACAGCTCATTGGAATGTGTTTAGCGCAAGGAATCGTTCCTCATTCAGAGACAAAAACTCGCAGATGCTCAACTCAAAAAGATCGACTGGTACGTGGTCTAGACAGTCCAGAGAGTAACTATAGAAGTGCTCCTGCCAATCAGAAACATTGAATTAAACAATTTCAGAAACTTGGCAGCACATTCGCGAGACATAGACGAACCAAATATGGCAGTAATTTCTGCTGGGGCGTCCTCCTGCGCGCAGTTGTTGATCACAGTGTTGTAGCCATGGCTTGTTCAGGGGCTCGTACTAGACAGTAGGGAACCTTCTGATCCAGTTGAAAGAAATAAAAATGAATCATGTTCAGGATACTGAACAACATTACCAACATCAGTGTACGAGATTAATTTTCAGATTTTCCCGAGAAGGTAAGCACACAAATCGCCGGTTACACTATCGGTTGTTCGTATTACGTAACTTACTCGACTGTTCAAGATAAATTAAATCGTGGAGATCCTTTGTCAGTTCAATACTCAATCAATACTTTCTGTATCTCGAAACTGAACGATACATCTTTGATAATTATTGCGTATGTATGAAATATGGAATGAAACACCGCACTGAAAGGACGATTATTGACTCTATAACCATTGCACGTGCCCATCAATGATCGCGCGTTAATGCAGCTGATAAACAAGAATCTCGCAATGATAATATGATTTTCAAATCAAGCTCCATTGATGGAAACATAATTGCTTGCACGACAGTGCGCGACGAGCGTTAGATAGTCTCTCTATCCTCTCGAGTGGCTCGTTTTCATCTGGTATATTCATTGCGATTCCCATAAATCCAAACGGCTCGTCCGTCAAACGACGGGGAGTGACCGCATCTTTGTATACGGATAGCTCGGCAAACAGACGCGTCTGTTTGCATCACCTCGTAAATTTATCTTTCCACGACTTCACAATTAGCATACCGCGCGCGTCGCCTCTTCCAAATGGTAAATCGGCGACAATCGGCAATTAAGTACACCTTTCGCGTATCAGCCTCGGCGACTCGATAAAGCGTACGTGCCTGTTCTCCAGCTAACTTCTCTCTCTCTCTCGATTCATTTACAACCAGCGACAGCGGTCGATCGACACTCGATCTTTCTTATCCGAAAATACAACGTACCAATACCGAAAAGATCGGCCGACATGATTGCTAAGTAGGACTGGATGCAAATCTAGCGGGCGAGTGTTTTCACGCAAGAGGCTGCTGCTGGCGATACTTTCGCACGGCGGCAGCGTCACTTCTGTGTAGGCGACCAGTGCGCACCATTACACGAAATGTATGTATCTATACTCGTTCTTGCTCTCTCTCTCTCTCTCTCTCTCTCTCTCCCACTCGCGCCCGCAAGCAAACTTCGACTCCGAGACGTTGTACCTGCAAGGATCTCGCGTGACATGTCCGTGGGGGGAGCTTATCTCTAGCCAACATCGGGCCGGACAATAAGGACTGGGTATCGCTTGTCGGGTGTGCGTATATGCGCACCGTAGATTCCGTGTCAATTGGATGCGCGAGTCCGACGTGTTTCGCTGCGCTATTCGGTATGCTGATTTTTTTCTTTTCGTCGGTTTGATCGTATATTTCTCGAAGTGGTTGGGGCACTACCAGTTCGAAAGCGTGTAACTGAATTTTCCACCTGATGAATCTACAATTCTAATGGATGAAATTCTTCCGAGGCTTATATCCATTGACGATCAATTTACCTCCTCTCAATTTCATAATTGCCTCTCGAGCAAAACGAAATCGCGCATTGAAGCGACTTTACTGTAATAGTAATGGTTATCCTTATGAAATTAAGAATAAAAAATAAAAAAAGTCAACTTGGCAATCGGATCTTCGAAGGAAACATTCATTTTTATAAAAAGTGAAGAAATACTGTCAATTTAGAGAATGGAGAAAAGAAAATCAAAAACTACAATAAGAGCATCTGAAAAAGAGACTCATAATACAAAATTGACTTTTATTGATGATATAAGTGCTCGGAATCCAGGTTGATAATGGAAAATGCGTTCTTCATTTTTAATTTGAAATTCTTCGTTTAAATAAAAAACTTAATCATAAAGATTATAAATTTTCTATGACCAAGAGTCTTGTCAAGAGTCTCGGTTCGAGACGAGACAAGATCAATATTCTTACACCAAGACCGAGATCGATATGAGGCAAACCAAGATTTTTCGAGACCAAGACGAGATCGCCGAAAATATCGTCTTGTCTCGTCTCGCGGAAGCCCTATGACTGCTGCAGACGAATTCCAAAAAAATTATTCAATAGCGGCTCAGAAGATAATCGAACATTGTTAAGATGATAAACTTTTGCAATCCAGGCATATAACCCTGAAATTTTAGTTTCAACGATTACAGCATTATTTAATAGCAATAGAAGGTAATTACAAAAAGTTTACTCTCGTGCCCAACAATTATTTGCCCGGAATGAAAAATGCTGTTTTTTTTCCTCGCTTCCATAGCTGTATTTTGTTACTGTTGGCTCATGACCTGCGTTTTTGTGCCGAAAAACGCCTAAACGCGCTCGGTTGTGCTCAATAACCTGTGTTTTTTCATGGCCAACCGTTTCAAATGCCACCTAGGCAACGGCTAACTGTCATACTCCAAATCTAAATTTGAGAGTGGAATCAGCCGCGCGAGCTTGGTACGCACACGAGTTATATATATATATGCTAACGAGCGTGTGCGCATACACACGTCGCAAACTTTCACCGTATCGCGATTTATCGCTCTCTCTCGCGCGCGTTCTTGAAAATTTACGACTGATTGTAAGTCGTACGCTCGGCGTAACGGGGTGGTGGATTACGAGTTGTTCGCCTGTGCGATTATCTGCCATCGCGGACTTGATTAAGCGATGGTATCGCTCCTCCTAAGAGACGCTTATCCAATTCGGCCGATCTAATATTTCGCATACCGACACGGGTCGGCCCGTTAATGTGTAGCGCGACGGAAAAGTGCCCATTTTTCGCTGCACTCGCACTGTTGTATTGCTTTGATGGACGCCTGATGGATCACGAGGCTATAACGTTTCAAATTGTATGGAAACGCGTTTGATAATAGACGGTTTGTCATTCCGTGGCTGCTCACGATTGTATTTTAATCATTTGACCTCTCTCTCGCTGTCTGGTACGCGCTCGCGTCTTTTAATGCAGTCATCTATCAATCTCTGTGTAGCATATAGTTTTGAGGAAATATATGTGTAAGCGCACCTCCGCGCGCGCGCCGAGAAGTGCATTTAAATTTCACTTATCGGAGCGCTGCGATTCCCCCGATGATGTATGGTTCATGATGCACGGCGAGAGGCTAGATTAATACTTATACAAGCGTGGCATTGTTCTGTGGCCGACGGCTTCGGCTCGAATAGTATCGAGGAGTTCACACTTGCGTCCGCGAATCAATTGGAACGTTAAATACTTTGCTGTCGTATTACAGAAAAAACGTGACGCTCGGAAAACAATGATTCACGTAGCAGTTGGGAGATTCAACTTGCATGCGTGTAGATGTAAGTACCTGATCAGATCATGGTTCTGAGATTTGCGACCTCACGGCAAATATCAAGACCTCGTGTGCATTGATCACTGCCTACAAATCATAATTTAGAAAAAAACGCACAACTTTCTCTCTCATAAGGAATCGAAGAATCTGAGACCGATGTGAATAAACAGAAATTGCGGAGCTCGTAAAAACGTGTTATCAATTGATACCAGAAGTATATACCGTAAGCCACCTTACGCATCGACAGTGTCTCTCTAATAACCCAGCTCCCGCGTCTAATCCAAGCAGTCTGTGTGGTACTCGCTACCACGTATACACACCGCAGCGGATTAATGCTGATGGGCCGGAGATATAGCTGCAGGGCGTTTTTGTGTCGAGTCACCGGCACATCGTCGCACCAAGCCGTTCGACTTCCTAATCGCCTTTTCGGTCTGATTTGAATGAACGCGCATACGTTCGAAAATTATTTTTTTTCCCCCTTATGAATGTTTGGGATCATTCTTTTGCCACGCGATCTTCATCTTTCAAATAGGCTTTTATAGAATATTCGGCTGATAGAATCTTGGAGTGGCTGGTTATTTTTCCCGTCATTGTACGTGCCAAGCCTAAACTCGCTCACCATTATCGGAATATCAATCGGGTTTATCGTCCGGACTATGTTTTGAAAATCAGTGAATCAGTATTCATACAGCGAATCATTCGGTTACAAATAATGGACTGGATAGTTGATTACCGAAGAATCATAAGATCTAAATGTATTGTTACTCGACGAGAGAGAGTTTGAGGATTTTCTAAAAATATCACGGCTCTCGTATTGCCGCGTGTCGTATCTATGAAAATCATCTCGATAGCATCAGCAGTTGAGATACTCCCCAGAGTCAATATCAAAATACTTGTTTCATTCTCAATTCAACTTTGAATCGAAATATATCAACACGGAAATTGAATAATTTTTATACGCTAGTATTTTTTTTCACAACACAACGATTATATTGAACAGAAGGAACAATAACAGTGTTTCAGTTCCTTCCGGATCCTCAGCGATGTCCAAAAGAGCGAGTCAACAAACCTCTCGCGTACGACATCGAACGGCTCACGCCTTGTACACAGGACCGGCGATCAGTTGTCGCACGCGCGCGACCCCGGATCCTTCCGTAATCCAAGAAGATCCTTCCCGCGAAGGTACATACTTACACACATATACAGCCGATGGAAACGGGAGAATTTGTTTTGCCGCGGCGTGCAGCTGCGAGTCAAGAGAGTGAGGGGGGGAGTGGGGGGAGCGTTCGGGAGGTCCTCCGCCTGGAAACACAAACACTTATGCTCTCGGGCGCAGCTTTATTATTTTAGCGGCCGTAACCCCGTTGTGGCGCGGGCTGTTTTACGCGCCACTTCCGCACGTGTGCCGCGCGCGACTTTGTTCTCCTCTCGGCCATGCACTTCTCGCTCGCGGCCACTTTGATAATCACGCTCGGATTTTTTACGAGCCACGCGCCTCGCGAGCTTGCGGCTTTCTCGGATTATGAGCCATTTCTGGAGGGTATACACATACACACGCGCGCTTGTGCCCGAGTTTCTCGGGATGCGTTTGCGGCGCAGCGCTCGATCGGCTGAGGAAATAAATAAATTTCAACTTGTTGCCTGTGCGGGCCTCTCGAGCCCCTAGTGTCTGGAAACATCGTTGGGGGTGAGTTGTAGGCGCATTCGAAATGTAACCGCAGGATTCGCTCGACGAGAAGATAACGAAGGATCGATGTTCGATGCAGGATAGCCTATGGGAAAAATTAATTCGGTAAATGGGTGAAAAGTACGCATCGCACGGGATTCATAAGAATCTGCTTGGCATAAAATCGCGAAGTATCTGGGATTATTGCGATCTGAAGATAATTGATTGGTGTGTAACAGACTTTTTTTTTCATTTCTGAAAAATCTGCAGCATGAAAACGATGTTTCAGCGATTGTTCAACGTTCGCTTGATTTTATGAGTTGGGACAACACTATGGAATCAAATGTCGTTACAAACAAAGTGATCTCTGGTAATCAATATGAGAAAAATATTCGAGGATGCTTGGAACTGGAAAATTTTTAATCATGGAACAATTTTCTACGTAATTGACATAATTTTATCTTGCTATCCTTACTTTTTCTTTAAGCTTACGATTAGTCGTCTCATCCACGAGTTCAAAGATTGAATACTGAGAAAAACTCATGAAAATGCACAAATGCGTACGACACTCGTTTCATCTCCCATACTTAACCCATAATGATTCGGATGGCCTCCAAAAAAACGACAAATAGTCAAATCTATAGATAGCTCACTTCTGACACCTATGTATATGACAAATTCGTTCGCAACGCAACACGAGCTTGCACGATCAGGTAAAAAAAACAAAACAGAACAAGCCCTTCCCCCCTCCCGCCACTTTTTCAGCTCGGCAAGAAAAAAAAATAATGAAGCGCGCGTCTCAAAATTGAATCCGTAGCACGCGCATGCTTCCCCGTCAAAGGGGTCATCCGCCCCCGGTTGCGAGCTGACAAATAAAAAGAAGCGCCGCTCTCGGGTGAAAAAACATTTCAAGTATACAGCGCGTCGGTTGCGCAACGCGCCTCCCCCTGACAAGGCCGTCACTGCTCTCGACTGACGCGGTGGCGGCGGCAAAGTGGAAGCGGCCGAAAAAGAGAGGAAGGAAAGAAAAAAAAGGAAAACGGTACAGCTGATGAAGAGACGGAAGCGTTAATACGTTAAGAGAGAGAGAGAGTCGAGCGTGTGTTTGCGCAGCGCACCTGCACACGCCAGCCAGCCAGAATAGCTCGCGGCTAAGAAAATGTTTGCGATTTCGGGCTCGCGCGCGCGCGTCTTTTATCTCCCACCGAGCTGCCATATACGTGTATATACACGCGTGTAAGTAGACTCGACTCGCGAGTCGTGTATATAGGTGGACGCGAGCGCGAGATCTCGCGAGAGTGGGCGTGTTTTTGTAAGCTCGCTGATGGACGTAAGGGGATTGACGGATCTCGCGCGCGAGAGAGAGAGATTTTTTAAAGCTGACCCGTGCCAAACGACCGCGAGTCGACCGAGAGTCGGCTATATACGGTGGCGAGCAACGCGCCTCGCGCGACGCGCGTAATGAGTTGAGGTCTAATTGGAATTGGGAATTTTGACGCTCAGCTTTAAATACTCCCAGCCGAAAGACGGAGGGAACTTCTGGTCCGATGCGTGTTTGTTAGTGCGTATTGGGAATCATCGCGAAGTCATCACGTGGTATGCGATATGGCTACCAATGCATATGGCATTAGAGCCATGGGTGTGAAATTTTCAACTATACGTATTGTAAGAATGAAAGACGTTTGGCCGACGTTCTCTCTACCACCACTACCGACTATGTGAATTCCCATCAAACGTGAGGATGGGAAAATTGATTTCGCAAGTGCAATAGTTTTTCTTGACTGGATTGAGACAGTTGCAATGAAAGGTTGACGAATCGAACGAATTACATGAACTCGACACGTTCATCATAACAAACATATTGTAATCTTTCCGAATGGTTCGTTCAAAGCAGAAGTTCTTCCACTAGTCCCCTGATTATTATCAAATAGATAATTCATTGTGGTCCACTATACGATTTCGATATTCTGCATTGAAACACTGAGAACTATTACGAGCCTCTCTCTCTCCTCTATATATATATATATATATATATATATATATATATATATATATATATATATATATATATATATATATATAAATATAAACTGAAACTATAAAAACTCAAGAGTCATCGAGGTATCTGCTGCGCACCCTAATCGTGAGCTATTTTTATGGAAAAATCTATTGCTCCGGGCAACGGCTTCAGTACTCGGCGTAATTAATAACAGCGGCCAGTCGAATAAAAGTTCAACGCTCGGCACAGAAAAGAGTATAGCCGCTCAGCTGGGAACGAGCGAGAAATTTATCTGCACGACATATACGTAAGCGTTCAACATGTGTACACAGATTCCTCATCGAGCGTATCTTCAGACGCCGCACATGAGACGCGGAAGGATAAAAGCTCGTAGATGGGAAGTTGCGCGACAAGAGCGGCCTCCTCTTTTTCAATCCCATGAACTCTGACACGCTGCGACAATCGCAATTATCGATTGCACATCAACGCCGACCGGCGGCACATGGTAGCCACGATTTCCGTTTCGATTTCAGATCTTTCAGCTAACCCGACACTATGATGAATCCCCCAGGTCGCAGTCAAAATCTGAGGGAATACGTTTCACCATATCGAAGCCGATTTAAAGTAACTACCTCTGGGAAACAACCTCTAGGTCACCGATCATTGTGTAACTTTATGAGATGGTTCACGGGTACTAGCTCATTAGCTTGGAGATATTCTGTTATCTTATCCGATTTTATGCATAGGCAGTATATGTCTGTATCTATGGCTTATTGTAAGATGTCCGCAGCCAATGTGCCATCAGCTTAGAGATTTTGCAAATTAACCACAATAAAATAGGAATTTCATAATTTTGCGAATGGCAATTTCAAACGTAGAAACAGAAAGAACGAAATACAGAAACATCGCTATAACTATTATTACCAATTTTAACCCATAACCAATGTCAATCTAATCGACCATCATAAAATTTATCTAGTCAATGTATACATTTGTTATAATTAAATCAACAATTTTTAAAATTTCTATCACTTTCGAAAATTTCTAAAATTTTCAAACTTTTTGAAACTTTCCAGGATTTTTTAAAAACTTTCCAAAATTTCCAAAAATATCCTATTTCTCAATACTTTGTGAAATTTTCACAAATGTCCATTTCTTCATTGAGTGAGCATAGAGCTGCAGGTGCGTCAATAGAAGCTCGACAAAGTTATCTGAACACGTGGATGAGCGGCTGGACCTTGGACCAGTGCTCACGCAGCACCAGCACGAAGAAGAACTAGGGAGGCGTAGGCGATGCTCCAGGACAGTAGGCCGATCAACTGGAGCAGCTGGTACCTGTCGACGTGGGGCAGCGTGATGACATTTTTTTGGTTGGTCCGTCCACTCCGATTCCAGATCGATGCGTACTTGGCTCGCTTCGAACTCATCATCTCAATATCTTTCTTGTCCTCGACCTTTTACTTCTCTTCGCTCTGCTCTTTCTTTGCTTGCAGATGCTGCTCCTGCTCCGTCTGTTCTTTCGGAGAGTCTTGCTTTGGCTGTTCATTAGCCTGAAATTTTAGCATGAAACGTCGTGCAACGTCTCAACGTGTCCCAGTATCGCTCACTTTCATCAATTCGTTTATTTTGACTGGCGTATACAAAATCGATTTACGTTGATATTTATACGTTATATAGTAAATAATAATGATTACACTTATTTCTTGCAATTTAGTTAGCAGAGTGAAATAATAAAAGGACGAATGAAAAAGAAAGTAAAACTTCAAACTTTTGTAAATCAGTGGGTTTTAACTTTCGAGTGTTGAACGAGAAAGCAAGCCACCGAATATTTTCTTATAATACTACCAATATAACCCGAGGGCCACTGGTGTCCAAAAAAAACCGAAAGTACGAAATATCAAAGGAGTGCCATATTACCATTCACCTCATATACATACTGTATATGAACTAAATATGAACTATTAGGTTCTATGCAACAACAATCTCCCAAAGTTTCGTTGTGCGACAACTGACCACCGTACGGAACTTTTTTTATTATACAACTTTCCGTACGTTTTTTCTTCTCTCGCAAAGGGCCAAAAACTACTGGACGATTTGTCCTCCGATCATGTTCGTTTTGTGTATCGTTCGAATAATAGGGTAGCTGTTGTTGAGTTTTGATTTTTATCGTGAAAAAAAAGTAATCCAAGAGCTTCCGGTCAATGAATGAATTCCGGTACATAAGGGAGCGATTGTGCATGCATACAAGCTCATTCTCGGTTCCTGAAAACCCAACAGCCTCCTGCATTTATACGCGAATCTTGTATATTCATCGAATCGGAGACACAGCAATTTCTTGAGTATATCTTATCTGTGCGCGTACTTATGTAAGCGCACGCACTCGCGACGTACTTATTTATACCTCTCCCCCCCTCCCCTCACTCTCTCTCTCTCTCTCTCTCTCTCTCTCTCTCTCTCTCTCTCTCTCTCTCTCTCTTTCAACCTTCTCTCGGCAAATTATAAATTAATCCAACCGAATTGATACACGAAACGGCCGATGATCAGCCGAAATATGTATGTTTACAAGCGTATCCCCTCGAGAGCCGTAAATACTTTGAGTCTTGAATGACAATTTATCCAATCATCAGTCCTGTAAAAACGTAATCCTCGAGTCGCCGAAAATTGCATCGCATACTCGTGCAAGTGTATAACCGGCTCGCGTATTTTGACGGGCCTGCGCGGCCGCATTATATACATATATACATTTGCGTCCCTTTGATTCGGGCAAAAAACAAAGGCGGACATGGAAGAGGCCGGACCCGGGCGTCTGCACCTGATTAAAAAACGAACGCGGCACACTGATAAAGTGCTTACTGTTCCCTTTACAAGGGAGTCGCGGTAGCCGGGAACACGTGACCAACGGTTCTCCGATCTCCTCCTTCTACTCAACCTCCCCCTTCCAACCAGTAGCTGCGCTCACCCACACGTGGCTGCGTGTTTGTGTGGTGTGTGTGTGTGTGTGTGTGTGTGTGTGTGTGTGTGTGTGTGTGTGTGTGTGTGTGTGTGTGTGTGTGTGTGTTTGAGTGAACGGAGGCGCGAGGACACGCGCTCGGAAATAAACGACGATTAGGCGGGGCCAAGCGATATACGCGTGTGCTCTTCCTCTTGCACTCGTTGATTTCTTTTCTCGGTCTCTTGATGTTGGAGTTATTAATTTTTTCACGTGTGCTAGGGCTTATACACAGTTGAGACCTAAGAAAGAGAGAATATATATTTGGTCTAATTCATTTTTAGCTGTTCGAGAGTCACTTTTCGCGAGGTTACAACTACCTGTGACACTCAAATTAGGTTTTTCAAAACTGTTTTCTACTTGGAGAATCTCCAAAATATATGAATCCGTTGAGTACTTACCATAGAATAAGTATGATTTTAGATTGATTTCAAAAAAATGTTTATGTGTTTGAATTGCAATTGTTTGCCGTTCAACGAGTGGCTGAATTTTGAAGATTTTGAACATTTTTTTATTGGGTTTCACAATAAATACATTTTCTTCGCTAGGTGTCCGGAATCGTACGGTTCTCGAAATATCTCGATTCACTGCGTTCAATTTCCAGCATAAGAAGGATTTAATCTGAATCATAAATATTTCGAACGACATCCGACTGACCCTACTATATACCGGGCTCACCCGTATATATACGCATCGCTGTTGGTCGAATACGAAATGAATGAATTTCGATGTCGGGATGGAAACATCTTTGCGAAAATAAAACGCAATTTACCGCGTAAATTTTTGTTCTCTTATTTTCAACCGGGCGATATTTCCTTGTAATGTTTTATATTCTCATACGAGTACTAAGGGCAAGAATGAATATTTAAACAACGATCATCGTAGTTCATTATAATGCTGAATATATCATTCCGTCGAAATGAAACGATTCCAATGATATAGCTTATTATTCAAAACATTGATCAATGATTAATTATTGAAATATAGAAAATGTGAAAAGTTCCGTGCGTTCTTATAAATTATTTAATAATACCGTGAATATTGCACGCTCAAACTAGTATTAGCTAAATTTGATTCAATGGCATTAACGAATATCGAAAACTTCAATGCTTCGGAAATACAAGTGTTTCACAATCCAAAACCGACTGCTAAGAATCTTATTCTCCTTCAAAATATCGGCGAAAGCTTTGTTGGACTACCGAGAAGCGTTATAAAAGCTTTCGACTCAATGACTCCATAAAAAATGAAACCTCAATGTCGTCTCATTGTTTTTCCGAGAGAGCATCAATCGGTGGAGGAGCATGTGCATGAAATCTTGCTTTATGCTTGGGACCTTGGAATTTTAGACTTCACTATATTGGACTACCAAACTGTCGGTGATTCTTCTGTAGTTTAAATTTGTAATTCTTCCTTCGATTCTCACGTTGAATTTCTCCAGCATCTTTATTCTGGAATACAACTATTTCCGGATAAATTGAGTGATGTGAAAATTATATACAGTTGAATTTGTAAGAACCCAAAGAGAAGGAGGATAATGAAGGACGTGCAATCTCATTGTACTACAGTGAATATTTACAGTAAGCTTCAGTTATATGTCGCTCACTGTATTACAGTGAAAGTTGACTGTAAGTTACAATGAAAATTGGTTATTTCATATTTATAGTTTAAGACACACTATAATTAGAGTCAAAATTAACTTTAGTCACGATAAAAATATCGGAACTGAATGTTACATTGAAATTTCATTGTAGCACAGTGAACAATCCTCTGTTCGTACAGTAAAAAAACGTTTCGCCGAATCTTACAGTAAGACCCATATACATAAAATCGAAAAAGTATTTGTCAAGCGTAAAGTCATTAGGAAATTCATCGGCGGAATACGAAGATACGGATTTGACTTTCACGCGACTACAAATAATTGTAATCTCTGGCCTTTTGTTCTCTTGTTTAATATTTATTGTCGAATTATCCAAAATGCACATCAAATTAATCTATAAACTGAAAGCTCCATCCTAGTTTTGAATAATTTATGAAGTTCTTGTTTGTATTTCACAAATAGTGTATTGACATACGAATGACAACTGAATAAATTATGGGATCGCATTCAAAGTTCTTATTATGCCTCTTACAAAAGATACTACAACAAACTACATTACTTACCGGCGTTCGATTCATTCCTATTTATTTTTTGCCCGTTGAAAATCGAGGTGTTGCTGATTACTCTTGGGGGTGTGGTGGTGCCCTTGTGAAAAAATAGCTCGTGAAGAATCAATCCCGCGTTTCACGTGATTTCGAAGGACAAATACGAAATCCCAAAACTTCGAAGTTATATGTCTGTTTTGCGTCCTCGATCAACCCTCTACGCGAGTTCCTCTCAACGAATAAACGATTCGACGGTCGAAAAATCGGTGGCGAGCAATCCTCCCCTGACCTTCCCTTCTCCCAAGACCCACGTACCGCTCTAGTCTAAAACGTACGCGAGGTATTTAGGAAAGAAGCAAGCAGCCGGAGCTGGAGTACGCAGCATCCGAAAGATGAAGCACGAGGCCGCGAGAGCGAGAGAGGGAGATAAGGAGGAAGAGCGGGGTGGGGGGAGATAAGAAGAAGCGGCGAGGGCGAGAGGGAAAAGCAGCAGCGGCTGCGGCGGCGGCGGCGGCAGGAGAGCGCGCCGCGCGCGTATTACGGGCTCGGACGGTGTGTCGGGGGCCGAGTGTCAGTAGTCCCGCCGGAGCCCAACAAGCTGCTCCTGCGCTTTCCACCGATTTCCTGTGCGGTTTGTTGTTCGCTCGTTCGCCGCCCCCCGTCAGCAGCATCGCTTCGAGGAAAACAAAGGGGGGAATCGAGTGCCGAGGCCGATGCACCAGCCGGGACACTGTGCAGCGGCGTACAACAGTGGCTGATCGTGTGTGTCGTTCGCGAGGGGTGGTGGGACAGATGGTCTCGCGGGCCAGTGCTACATGGGCAAGATGAGCTGGAGACGGCTGGCCAGGCGACGGGAGCTCACCTCCTCCGAGACCAAGTCAGGTGAGAGCGGCTTTTCCGACCTTTTCCATCTTTACGGGGCCGCAGGTTATCTGCCCCGCCAACACCAACAACCAGCCGTTCGTCATCGGCCGGCTGACTCATCCGATGTTTTCCCGACTCCACCCGGGTGTGTATTTGCCGCGACGCGCCTCCGATCGCGAGTGACTCTCGCTTCGGGAGATCGGTTGAACGTTTTTCCCGTCCTCTGGGCAATTCTGGTCGGGTCGGGATGTTCCCCTCCGCCAGTTTCATCATCGTCCCGGGGAGTACGTGTTTATGCGTCTACCGAACACCCGTATACCCGTGTAGCCGATAATGAACTTTGAACCGTATGTACACGCGCGCGCGCACACACACTGGCCGACGATAAAGGAGGCAAAAAAACCGGCTTCAATCTAGTGTAGACAGCCCAACTCGATGCTTCGAAGACTCGCGCGCGCGATTCGCCGCGCGCACACATTGCGGGCCTCGAGCTCGCTGCAGCGACGGAATAACCCAAGCTCTCGCGCGTTTGTGAACTCGAGCTTTTTCTCGCTGGCCGCGTATATAGTCCGAGGTACACACGGATTGATTCAGCGGGGCGAAATTGCCGTCGACGTACGTATGTATATGTATATCGCGATTATTTTGTAAAGCGCGCGGATGCCGCTCAAAGCTCTTCGCCGCGTCGTTGTTTGAAAAATAACACGTCGTTAAGTGGGGAATAACGCGAGAAGCCCATTTACTCGACGGCCATTTTCTCGCTCGCTCGCGCAACCCGAGATCGTCGTCCGTCTTGTGTTTTATATGTGCGCATCTCGGCAAACTCTCGGTGCTTCGTTACTTTGGGCGTTTAGCCGGGTGCAACGCGGCCTTGGCTGTACGTTGGAGAGTCAGCGAGACTGAATTCGACAAACGAGCGAAGGCTGGATTTCCGTTTGAACTACGCCATTTGTGAGCCAGGGTTTGCACGTTGTGGAAATGCGGAGCTGTCGGTGATATGAGTCGTGTGTATCTGAGTAATGACTCGATGTAGCTTGTGCCGAGGATACATCAATTTGTTTATAACATGTTGCTTTTTCGATTCTTCGCCGAGTTCACAACACAACAGACCGAAAACGAAAAGTTGTAAGTCTCGATTTTTCGCTTACCCCGGGGATCGCGGATCTCCGTTGCTCGCGGATAAAAGAGGAATGAAGTGCGCGTGTACATGTATATTATACGGACACTTGACAAATGATCCATTGTTACTCACGAACGAGCTTTCTATTCATTATCCTTGTTGCATTATCTTAAATAGATCGTTAATAATCTCGCAACAATGACCCGATAAGGATATTTATTTTTAAACCCGCCAGTATAATATCATAATTTCTCTCGGCTTGTGTATATTGTATCGGGCGAATTAGTTCGCACGAAGGCCTCTAAAACGCCTGCAGTGTCGATTGTCCCGATTCGGATCGTCGAATGTGCGCTCTCGAGGAAAATGAACCGATCGTGGGGAAAAATCACGGTATACAGCAGCAGGAACGATCGCGTCTCAATGATAATAACAGCTCGACGTTCGGATTTATTTTGAGAGAGGATCTTTTAATGAGTCGTAAAGTGGGAGCGTTCAATACACAAACACACCGCGGGATTCAATTGCCTCTTGTGCAAATAACCAATGGGATCAGTCAATCACTGTTCCAATCAAAATACGAGAGAATCTCACAACTACCGGTTGTCTAATGATAAATGCCCTTTTCATGTTTTTTTTTTCCCAACCAAATCCTCTCGAGAGACACGTGATACTGAAGGATCTACGCATCCGTATACTCTGTACATTTTTTCTGTACCACGGTGAATATACACCGTAAGCTTCGATTAAACGTCGCTCGCACAAGCTTACAGCGACTAGTCACTGCAAGTCGCACTGAAAATCGGTAACTCCGCTTCGATAGTTCAGAATTCACTGGCCACGGCCATCCGGCTCCTCTCTATACTGTATAGCCACGGTGAATAATTTACTGCGAGTACAGTGAAAAGCGTTTCACCGGCAAGGAATTCGAAGAGTATACACGTTACACGTGGTACGAAATAAATATCAGGCTGATCGGGGATGACGTTTCTCGCTTGGTGACATTCCCAAAGGCACACGACGCAGTCTCTCGGGCCCCGGAGGAAAATTGTAATTTTCGGTCGAGCCGTTCGAGGCTGACACTTCCTCGAAGCTGCCGATCGGCTCGCGCTAGCATTGTATGCAAAGCGAGATGCGCTGCAGCAGCCGTATAGGGTCTATATACATTCGTGCACTACACGGCACACATGCGGGCTCGCTGGCTAACTTATTGCGGTCAATTTGTCAGCGGCGGCCACCTATATACGCCACACTGCAGCGGCACCTTTCGCTGGCCGGGTCCGTCCCGCGCGACTTGTCACGGCTGCAGCGAGGCTGCATGAGTAAGCGCCTCGATGGGGTGATAGGATTATGTATGTGCGCGGCACTCGACAATTTCAGCCTCGCATCGGTGTCGGTACGGCTCGGCAGACGCACACGACGATATTTATGAAGCCGAGAGGGTGCTAGATTGGACGCGGAAGGATTACGCATTTCTCCGGGGATTCGATCTGTGGAAGGTGCTGATCCCTCGCGGCGATACACAAATCGAATTTCGAGTGCTGGATATACATGAAAAGGTTCTCTCTTCTCCGACTCCAGCATACGAGCAACTCGATCTTTCGACCTTCGTCCAATGAGTTTCGTAAAAGAATTTGGATTTCCTGCGTCCGCATCAATTTCAAAAAACCCGTAGGCACGCGGATGAAACCTACATACGTACTCGCTAAATTCCTCACGGTAAAATCTCGCTTCACTACAGTGAATATTCACTGTTAGCTTCTGTCAAATATCCCTCACTGTATTTCAGTGAAAAGTCACTTGGACTTACAGAGGAAATCGGTAATTTTATAATACATTTATAGTTAACGTTTTACTGAAACTCACATAGAGATTTTCGCTGTAAGAAGTTTAGAGAGTACTACAGTGTATATTCACTCTAAGCTTCAGTTGAATGTCGAAAGGTAACTTGCAGTGAAAATCGGTAATTTCATACTCAACGTTTAAAATTCAATGTGTCAATCACAGTGAGAAAACGTTTCACTGAAGCTTACAGTGAGATTTTCCTTGCAAGGAATTTATAGAAAGTACATACAATATATAAGACGCGCATGGCTCGCGGACGCATCGATACAGAGAAGGAAAACATAGAAACACGGGCGATCACGCGGCTCATGGCGTAGCCTCATTACGCATGTACATAATACCAAGACGCATGGGTGTCCGACGGAAAACACGCGAAAATCCTAAAACAACAGTCGGCGCGGCTTGGACAAGCCACCCACGCTCGACTCTCGCGCGCTTCGGCCCACCCGAATCGCGCGGCTCTTTCCTAATCTCGGTCTTCCTATTCGTCTCTCTCTCTCTCTCTCTCTCTCTCTCTCTCTCTCTCTCTCTCTCTCGTATATCGCTCGTATTATCTGCGCCGCTGCAGTTGACGCTGATGCGCTACTGTTGTGGCCGAGATGTTTGTGCGCGATGACGCCGCGCCATGTGGATTACTCATATACAATACGAGAGCTGCCCGTGTGTGTCACACTCGGGGGGTGAGAGCATCTCGCTGCTCCTGCGAGACTTTTTTCCGAGAGATTATTTCCGATCGAGGGGGAGATTCGATATATTGTGTATATACGAAGTCATCGTTTCGTTTCGTAGATCGTATACATAATACACTCGTGCAGACCTGGCGATCGAGACAATTCGATTTTTAAATCGGCCTTCGTTTCGTTTCAAGTGCTCGGGGCGAGATACGTGTTTTTTTTAGAAGACGCGCCACCGAGTACAGCAGATCCCGCGCACAGCACCCGTGCTCTTGATCAATCGAGAATCCCAACGATGACCTTTTCAATCCCTCTGTACGGCTATGGAGATTAACCATTTGGACGCGTATATAATCGCGTATCTTTGATGATTCTGACTTTTGTACAACGATGATTCCGTGCCACCTTGCGTTGTACGCGAGCAAATCATAAAAATTCCTCCGGTTGGATATTCGCGATAAGCATAAAAACAGGCCGATTATTTCACGGCGGTAATCCATGAGAAGACGCGCGTCGTTCCGATAGTGTACTCTCTTAAATCCTTACAGTGAAAAACCACAGCATTGCAGTGAAAAGTCACTGTAAGAAGGTAGACGACGAATACACTGGATTATAGTGAATTTCTCATGTAACTAAAGTGAATTTTCACTTTAGTTCCATGAATTTTTATGAAAAACATTTCTACATAAAATCAACAGTTTTACATCACAACTTGCAGTAAGTATGGTGTGAAGTTAATTTTTACTCTACTTACTGTGAATTTTATGTAAAAAATGTTGCTATCAAAACTCATGGAACTAAAGTGAAAATTCACTTTAGTTACATGAAAAATTCACTGTAATCCGGTAAAATTGTTTTCACTGCAAAAGGATTCAAGAGAGTCTACGCACATGCAATGTGTAGCTGCTCGAAGATCGGCCATTGAATTTTTTACCGCCCAAAACGCGCGTCTCGGACCAATCAGCATCGCGATCCGGCCGATCTTTTGCGTAATAATCGACTAGACGGCGCAATCGCTCGGGCACGTGCGTAGCGCCAGCGTTTCGTCTCTCGACTTTGCCGAGCTCGAAGGATAAAAAAAGAGAAGAAGCAAAAAAAAAAATCCAAATCGTAGGATTACAAAACGACGGACAGCGGCTTCGTTTGTTTATGCCCCTTGGCCCTTACGTAAGTCGGTCCGCAGCATCGCAGCAGAGCGGCTGCAGCAGCAGCGAGTAATCTAATCCGATCTGCGCTGTGGCGCGCACAGTGCCCGCCATTGTATATAGCCGCGCCTTCAGGTACAGTTGTTGCCTCGTCGCCCGGAGACACCCGCGCGGGCCGGCCGCTTGTAACCCTTGCCGGCCCGGCCGAGTGCATTAGAAAGTGGAAGCTGCATCTGTGTACGGATGATTCCGAGCTTCTGATACTGTGCGCGCGTGATATATATACTCAAACTCTCTACCGGCATTTATCTCGGATTTTTTTTTCGCGTCTGTCAAAGTAGGCATTCATTATTCATCTCGCGCGAGAGGCTGCACGTGTATCTGGTTGGTAAAAATCAAGAGAAACACGACTGGACACTCGGGCTTAGAGACGCTGCTGCTCTCGCGACCGTTGGGAAGCTGGTTTATGCGACGGAGATAAGGATAAGGATCTCGCGCGGATCATCGAAAATTACATTTCACCTTGGACTTGTGTCGAGGGTATACGTGTATGTATGTATCGGCATAGAGCAGCCATTCGACTGGTGTAGGACGCGATGTAGGCTCGAGACAATCCATCCCGTTTATGAGGCACGTATATGTACGCGTTGGACGGTTATCTAATGGAGCGATTTGGCGTTGAGTCAGATCAGGCGTTTCTTATTTCGAGGCTTGGCCAGATTAAGAAGCAACGGGAAATCTCGTTTGGGCAGCCACGGCGGAGAAAAAATTTTGACTGAGATTAATTTGCTGACAGCTGGTTATGTTCATAGATACGAAAGCACCAAGCGTACGTGTATACATCACTCACTATGTATATCGATCTACAGTTCCAGTTTCTGCGTCTATCAACGGGCTTATTAATTGTGCCAAAGTTCCTTTTCCTATTACACATATATATGAAATTATCAATCTTTCATTTTGAGTTGACTGCCGGTATGCGGGTGGTTATTGAAATTCATTGAAAAATCCGTATCGCGTGTTTGGCCATCACAAACTATCGCTTGTTCTCGATCGAGGTCGAAATAGCCACTATTTCGTCTTCTCCATTCAATATTAGGAAAATCTCCGGATTGAATGAAACTAGGCCTATTCATTAATGCTTCGATTCATTAAGCTGTTTCAGTGATAGTGAATTTTTTTCTCATTCACGATTATCGTGAACGAACTTTACAGCTGGAGAACTAGTCGTTTGCGCAACCCCAATATTTATAGATAGTATTGGCTTGTTAACGAAAATCCCAAAAGTAAAATGCTTATGAAAAAAAAAGTAATTGTCCTATACTTTCGCACGAGACATTTAGTTTTAAAAAAGGTTTGCGAACAAGTTTCGAGTTACCGAAAAAATCAAATATCACCTTGTATTCTATTTATTCAATCAATTTTAGGCTTACGAAAGTAAAACGTGTCTGGGTGTACATGACCCGGGGTATACGAAAATATTTTGGGCGATAAGGCAGATGATTCCGAAATAGCTTGTTGATGATCGACCCGTTGGAAAGGAAAAAAAAGCTAAAAGAGTGTGCGTATCGAACTTATGCCTATGCTAGACGAGATATCTTATCGAAAGGTCGGGCTTTAACGATCTCTCTAAAGATAAAAACGAGCGAAGGAAAATTAGTTGTCTCTTTTTGCTGCCGTTCAAGACACTAATGTATACACCAATACCGTTTGGCGCGATAATAATGAAAAACAACTTTTGAATTTTCGGACTATACTCATATATATCCATCTCGTTTGTAAGGATTTCCTCGTAAACATCAAGATTTATCTTACCGTTAAAGATAAGTGTATCATACGGGATGATCCTGCGACGCTATATAAGCCGGTTGCACACCTAAATTTCATTGAGTGCGCCGAATAGGCAGTAAAAATATAATTCAAACTTTAGCGCACCGCCTCCCGAACGTACTCGTATACTAGTTGAATTGAATTTACTCGCGTGTAACTATCATTCCCGGCGTCCCGGCTCGGAGAACTAAGAGCTCCATAAATTTGCCAGCCTATGGCTTTCCGCTGGTATATACATTCATGCTCTATCACCATCGACGCATTACACCACCACTCGTTTTCCCACTGCCTCCGTATTTGGCACATAATTCCTTCAATTACCTTGAATCTTGTAATTTCGCGGCTTTACCGTAAAGCCTATGCCTCCCAATGGGTTTTCGCGTTGGAAAAACCAATCACTCCGGGGATACTCATCAAGCGCTCGACGTACGTCATCTTTTGTACCCGCGACGGCCCGTTACCCGGGCGCACCGGCGAACGATATATAATACGTGAAAAGAGCAACGCGATCCATCGGTCGAGCTCATTGCCCATCGGTCAATCGGTCGCGAAGGCCGCTCGTAACTCCGCTCTCTCGGGCCGTTGCGTTTTAATAAAGCTCGCGCGAGTATAATTCGCCCGCCGAAATCGCCGGGCATAAATCAGGGCTCGCGAGGGATATGCGCGTTTAATAGCGCGCGCGCATTAGCGCCTGACCGACAGGCCACTGACTGACCCGCCGATGAATGGCTCCTCTATACATATATATATATATACGCGCGCGCGCAATTCGCCAGGGCCAAGGATGCAAGAGTTTATGGGCCGGCCCTCGATTTACACGCGCGGATCCTCAATGCGCCGACTTTTTGCCGAGGACCTTCGCGTGCACGCGTACAAGTAGCCGCATTCAGGCTCTGGCTCGTGTACACACCAGAGACCCGCATCCGAGTTTAGATCTGTTGATTCGGGGATTTTAAATTTTTTTGTAAAATGCGATGAGGGAGCGAGTGATTGATGAGTCTAGGTTGACGGGGCGGGTGGGTAATGAATCTCGAGGATTTTCAGGCTCGTGTAGAATTAATTGCGAGCGAGAATGAAGAAGGAGGAATGATCGAGAGCTCGTTGAATCTTTACGGTTAATTTGATTGATTGCGAGGAAACAAGGTTTTCTAATTTTCAGTGATTTGAAAAGAAGGCATTGCTGCGCGAGAAAATCGCGTTCGTGAAATATGCTCACTCCTCTTTACATCTCATAAATATACGCAGTACATCGAGTACTTGTTGGATTAGATGTAGATTGTAGATGTTGATTGTTGGATGTGTAATGTATATAACTACTCGTTATATATACGCAATCATTGATTGAAACGATAATAAAAGGGTGGTGTGGTACTCGAAGTGGTCGATAAGAGAGCATTTGATTGATTGAATGACTATTGATGTTTGAGGTTATAATCCATAGATTTTATTACGGAAATTCAATGCAAAAGTGCAGAGAGCCACAAATTTAGAATGCTAGAGAGACAGAAAGAGAGTTTACTGTAGAAAGATTTGATTTCAAAACACTATCGGTTTGTAGGTTATTCTCATTAGAAGAGAAGTTTATTGATATACATACGTATATTCTCGTCCCACTGCCTTGGCGTTGAATCAAATTCACAAATAATGAGAAATGAAAATTCAATGCTTACATGTGCTCACATACATACAAACGCACTTGGATTAGATCTGAGAAATGCCTTGACTCATCGCGAGAGAGGAGGAAAACTGAAAGTGATGGAAAACTATACTTTATAGATTTTATCCCGAGCAATAATTTATGTACCGAACGGCGAGAAAACTGAATACTCACATCGTAAGTTTTGTCCTTTGTATCATCAAGATAAGAGTGAAATTTGGAGAAAGTCGCACAAGAAGATAAGAACATAGACGGAATCTCGACTGTTGGATAAAACTCCCATGGCCCAGCTGACGTTACGATCACGACAATCGCAGATTATCGGTATACTTCAGATAAAGGTCGGAAAAAAAGGTTTGGCATTAACGGGAGTGGATTGTCCGCAGTAACTTGGACGGTTGAAGCACTTCTAGGGATCGACGAGACATTCGCAATATACATATATGTGACTGAGTAGAAAGCGAGAAACAATTCGCCACTAATTTTGTGTATCAATGGGATAAATGAATATTTACTGCTTCATAAGGATTGTACTGTGAATTATTGCAGCCTTTGTACCTGCCAGTTTTTCTCTAAATGATCCTATTCATGCACGGAACTTTCTATTGATCGACTCTCCACCGATATATTGCAGCTTGCGAAATCAAAACACACGAAAGCATTGTGTGCAATTTCACGTGGTCATTTAATGTTGGCGCGGAATCTGGTTTTTTTAAAATATTGCATACGAAATATTTGCATATTTTCTATTCATGTAGCCTACGAAGCACGATTTTGAGATGACATTGATCATTTATATACGTATAAAGATGTGTTTATAATAAATCCCCAGCTAAAATTAAACTCGAATCACTCGTCGTTCGACGCTACAACGACGTACGCATTAAAAGCCTGTCACGATAAAAATCTTTGAAACATCATGTAAGAAAACTCTTGCGCATTGAAAAATCTCACGAAACTCGAACATCATGGGAGAAATAAAGCGTAAATCCCACGAGCGAAAACTTCTCTTACTCGGAATAGATCAGAAATTAAAAAAAAAAAACGAAGCTGAAAGTTCAGTTGATTGTTTGCACCATATATAAATGAACTCAAGCACGACGAATCTTGCAAATCCCGCGTCGAAGCTCGAGCACAATGGCAATCAGCTGTGGCATACGCGGCTCGCTCCGCTCGCGCGGTATCAGCGAGCTTGTTTTCTCAAACGAGAAGCGAATCGCTCGGAGGAAAAAGTTCGGTTAATCGGCAGCGCGAGAAAATTAATTAGCTGTGTTTACCGCCCGTCTCGGGCAGCGCTACAGCCATATACAAACACATCTACATATACCCGAGAGCACTTGCAAGAAGAAGAAGAAGAAGAAACGGATTTATATCGGCTATACTCTTGCTCGCTCGCGCGCGAGCCATAATCGTTTAGATACGCGCCAGGAGAGGCACTGGACCAAAAATACGCTCGCGGACGCGTGGAGTTTCGTAATCGGCTCTTGGCGCGCGGGGCATTTACAAAATCGTTCGTCTCCCGATCGTCGCTTATCCGTGAATATATACACACACACACGCGTATAGCCGTATATAATAATCTGCGGTGTACGAGTGGCGCGAGTCGGGCCTTACTACACCGCAACTAATAAGTAAATAAACTCGTAAAATTTATCGCGAGAGCTGCCGATCGATAAAACAGTATCAGTGTGTGGGTACGCGCATGAAGCCCGAGATACAGTCGTCGCGCCATCGTTTCACAAACTTCCGACGATGATTCGAGTGGAATCTGCACTTTGCCACACAAGTAAAATCACGGATAGCGTTTGCGGCGATATTGGCAATGGAGGCTACTTTCGCTTACGTAAACACCAGTCAATATCGCGCGATATTGAAATAATAATATTGTCCCGGATGACAGAGGTTCCGCGTCGCTGCTCGCGCGGTTAATTGCACTCCGAGTAAAACGTGAAAGGGAGGGAAAAAAACGAGAGGCGAACTGCCATTCGGATACAGTAATGGGAGGATTAAAAATTCTTATTGAATAAACGGGGGTGTTCTTCCTTGAAACTATGGCGTGTGTAATCTACAGAACATAATTACGAGAGTCTTGATCAACTGCAGAACGGATATATACACTCACAAAAGTATCTTGTTGTTCCTAGAGGAATTATGCCTCATACAGAATCCCACTACTTTCAATCATAATATATTGTAGATTGGAGAAGAAAAGTCTTCTCTCAAGATGATTCTGTTTGGAAGTAGCGAAAATTCTGACTATGAGGCCTAATCTCTGTGGGACTAGGCCTCAACTTTTGTGACTGTACTCGTGTGGAACAAGTTCAGCTCGGTCTACTGCGTTTAAACAGCTATGACACCATAAGGTTTACAAGCTATATTCCATATTAATTCACGACGATTTGTTGAATCAACTGCGTAGGGATTAATGTAAATTTTCAATCCATAAGTGTAATGGACAAATTATTCGACAAATAAAAGTAATCATTCACATATAAATATGAATTGCAACTGCTTCTACGAGTCTCGTCGACGCAAGTTTTATTAGTCGGATAAATCACGGGCACGTGTGAGCCGAGTAATTCCCGTACTTTTCGCGCATTCAAAACGATCAGTTGGCAAAGCCTGTAATCATCGAAAACACGTGAGCCCATAAATCAACGCGCGGTATAGTGCACTCGCGCGCGCGAGTCAAACTCGCGACCGATCAAAATTTCTGGCGCCACGACGTTTGCAAGGCCGAGACAGAGAGAGAGACGATACATCATCCTTTAGCCCCGTGTTAAATGGCGTAATCCAATCGGAGAAAGTTTACGGTGTCGGGATCCAGTTGGGAAACTTTATACCGTCTCCGCGGGATCCGATTGGAAAAGACGATCATCCTCGTAGGTACTATTCAACATAGTTCCTTCAAGGCAGCCTATACTGGGGGGATTTTAATAATTCGTATACGGAAATTCATAGGCAAATGTCGTTTAAATTTCGAGATGTTATTCCAGTAATACGTCTTATTTCCGCGATTATCGTGAGTGATCGAGTTATCCCTGGAATCTTCAGTTCTATAGCGAGTCGCGAATAGTCCTATACTTTTGGAGTGCGTAGCTCTGTTTCGCCATAATCGAGCAAAATGTGTCGGGTAGTGTCGCGGGAGGATGGTCAGCAGAACGAGCAATAGCCGCACTTATTTCTCGTAGCATTTTGTGAATACTCAAATTTCTTACAAAAATGAAGTTCCAGTCGATAGATATTTATCATAGGTAGCCGCGAATGCTCGAATCATCTTTGATATGTAAATACATTTTTTGTATAATGCAAAATACATACAACGTCATCTGACGTGAAAGTAGATATGTCCCCCTCTTAAGTTTGTTCCAAACAAATTTCGCGACGAAGGCCCTTTAACGTCCGAGGAGAGGGTGTAAGCACGAGGACGTCGTATATAGTGTATGGGAGCTTCGGTGGCGGCAGCGCGCTAATAGAGAGCTGTTTGTCCACGTGGACAAGAATAACAGCGAGGCTCGAGCGATCGGGATCAAATAAACGCGCCGAATTTTGAAATTCATATTCCGAGCAGTGCGCGCAGCGAGAGGAGGCTGAGCTGTGTAAACAGCGGGGGATTGTTTGAGCCCAGCTTTGTTTGACGGGCCGAGGCGTCTTGCTTAGAGCTGATGAATCCCCTCTTGGGGAGGATAGCGAGATGCCGGACTTAAATAGACCGTGAATGCATGTACGCGCGCGTATGTATATATCTGTGTGTGCATATGCGCCTGATGAAATCACGGAAACTACAGCCTCGTTTCGAGTGAGAGAGGCTCGCGATGTCGGACAGATCGGCCAATTGTATAGCGGTGGACATGGCTCGCGACCTAGATTCGAATTTCCCGGAAAAGGGACGGGATCGGTTTATTTGAGGGAAGATGGTGCGCGTAAGTCAGCTGCGCGGAGAAATCATAACTCGAAGCGATCAACATTAGCGAAGAGCTGTAGAGAACGCTGAATCGACTCGATGAACGAGCCTCTTTTAGATGACGAACGAGAATCGTATAAGTAGATGGAAGACGATCGAACCGCTATTCGTTTTCGACAAGTGTCAAATCGCTGTTTTCGAAAAATTTCAATTTGATTACCGATTAGCGGACACACAGGCAGGAAACAAGTTACTATTTTTCGGACACTGCATATGGTTTCTATAATTAGTTCCTAAGTTACCTCGCGAAAATCTTGAATAAATTTCCACGCACCTCGCATATACATATAAGACTGCTACACTCAATAGAAATCGAGACTAATAGCAAATATTTTGTAACTAAATTGACGAGTAAAGGTGCAATAAATTGTAGGATTTTCAGGACTGACAATGACGGACGAGGTGCAGCAGTCGGCGGACGTGGCAACGCTCGCCCAGATACTCGACTGCAGGGACAAGCCACACATATGCGGCAGCGAGGCGGCTTGCCAGACCACCAAGGACAACACCTCCAGGTGCATCTGTCCACACGACAAGTCGCCACCCACCGCCGATCTCAAGTGCCCCCGTATAGTAGGTCGGTATACGCTCAATTGTTTCGACTCATCCCCATCCGATCGATTCGACGACTAATATCTGGATAAACTTGGATTTTCAGTAACCTCGCCACCCAAAGCCATACCCAATATAATGCCTCCGATTGGGAACGGCACGAACAGCACGACCATACTACCAGAGCCTGAACAGGTGAGAGCGAGTTTGTATATCCCTTAGCCCCGTCCGTTCGATCGACAACCACTAAACTTGATCCAATTTTCTTTCACAAGCCGTCTCCGACCCGAAAAATTAATTTTGGAGCGACGCTCGATCCAACGCACTAACAAGTATACCCAATTCGCTTCTTGCTAACAACCGACGTGATACGTACACACATACACACACACACACACGAGTCTCTTTCTCGATTACGCGGCAATTTACCGCAACGATGATGATTTTTTTCAGATCGAACGAGTCGTGGAGGCGATACCTGGCTCCTTGGGCATAGCGATAATCTTCGGCTGCGTCTCTGTCGTGGTGCTGGCGATCGGGTTAATATACTGCTACAAACGACGCAATTTCGCAGCCGAGTCCAAACGCGCCGATCTCGAGGTAATGACTGCGCGCCGATCACTCACACTCGCCATTACGCGCTGTTGTGTGTGTGTATATAATAAGCGTATATATACATATATATAAAATATTGTGATAATGAAGGAAAATATCGCGACTTGGCAGCGAGGGAAGATGCATTGGGAAATCAATCATTGTTTGGTCGGCTCGATTAAATTAATACTTGAGCACGTGTTTACACAATTAGCGCTATAAAAAGTTTTCCCTCCTATCAATGTCGACTATTGTGCGATTCTTATAAGCTATACACACATCGGGGATTATTCACTCGGTCGCTTTGTTCCAGGCGACGCCGATGAACTTAAAGACGAGCCTCTTGCTCGCGAACAAATACACGCCGAATCCGCAGTACTTCACTTGCGCCTCGCCGGAAGTGCCAATTCTCTCGAGGGACTCGCTCGTCTTCATCGAAAACATCGGCGAGGGCTGCTTCGGCAAAGTTTTCAAAGGTGAGCACGGGAATACATTACCGAGAAGTTATCGGCTTCTATATGCATTCGGCAAATTGCGGCGCCTTTACTGCGCCATGGCTCTAGCAATGTGACAGAAATTCAAACATCGAGCTAGTGTATATTGAACTGTTTTCACTGGCACCAGTTGGAAACCAATTGGTACGCCGATGAGAACGACGTATTACGATAAACAAAGAATTATTATTTCCCAACTTTTAATCGGTTCAAACGGGAAAGACTTGATCGTCGCGTGAAATAGTGGATGAAAAATTATCTGGAAAAAAAGATCACGCGACTACCGACTGTTGTGCGTGAATTGAACAAAAACACCGGGTTGATCAGTGTGAAGTTGGTGAAATTGAATTTTGTCGATTGTCCAGGCGAGCTGATGACGGAAAATTCGATGGAAATCGTGGCGATAAAGATGCTGAAGGACAACGCGAGCAACGAGGCCGAGGAGGACTTCATGCGCGAGGTTGACATAATGTCGACGTTCCGCCACGACAACATACTGTCGCTGATCGGTGTCATCCTGCGCGACAATGTCAACGGCCCCTGGATGGTGTTCGAGTACATGCGCTACGGCGACCTCGCCGAGGTCCTCCGCGCCAACTCGCCCACCCTCAGGACTCCCATACCGGGTCTCCAGCCCCTCACCAAGGTCAGTCCTTGTCTAATTCTATAACCTGAAAATTTTTCATTATAAATGATGCTCGGTTTGATTGGGCAGGACGATGCGAAACAAATCAGGAAAAAGTGGATTTTGATGACTTTGACAGGTGTTTATATGCATTCAAATCTTAAGTTACAGTATATTATTTTCCTTTTCAACCATTTGTAAATAGTCCAGGATAAGAATGATCTACTTTAAAAGGATTTTGAACAATTATTTATTGAGTCCAGTAGGGTAGAAGACCTATCGCTGAGCCACTTAATAACAATGGTTTTCTCAAATTCGCTGTCAAATGCTGATAGTTTGGATAGGATTTAGATCAGATATCGGGATAACTTTTCCGCCCTTGGGCCTTGATCAATTTAATTTCACCGAACTTTGTAAGATCACGCCAGAATCTTGGATGTCGAAATTCAGTGTGAAAAAAATTACCTGAAATTCCTATAGGTTGAACTGACTATGTAGGTGAAAGCATATTGAACAATTTTCCCCGTCGAGCATATTGTGGTTGCATCGAGATTTTTATGATACTCGGATGAATCCGTTTGTTTCGAATAACATTTCAAAAGGTACGAAGCAATTTTATACGGTACGAGTTTATTTAATCTCATAACTTTCCGAGTACAGTACTTATATGAGTCGCATCATTAAGCAAAAGATATATAGCCGAACGGACTTATTACGGAATCAAACGAGCCGTTTATTTGACGAATTTCCGCGTAACTTTTGCCCGAGTGATCGACGAAATAGATTCAGCGAACATCGGATACATTCCCCGTAGGCCGAGTTTTTATCGAAATCTCCCAGTCATATTAATGTGTTTTGTGTAATGTGTCTGCAGGACTCCCTTCACTGGATAACGACGCAGATAGCGGCGGGAATGACGTATCTCGCGGCACAGAGATTCGTTCATCGCGATCTCGCCTGCAGAAACTGCCTGGTCGGTTCCGGGCTAGTCGTCAAGATCGCCGACTTCGGCATGTCCAGGGACGTCTACACCTGCGACTATTACAGGGTAATTTTTCAAACTATTCCGCACTGATTCGCAATTTTTCGCCAACTATATTATGCTATGAAACAATTCGTTATACAGAACGATTGAAGAACAGTTTTGTTTCGAATGTTTGTTGAAATCGCTTTCGAAACAATCATCGACGCGATTTGAAGTTATGGACGTTCAATCAAAACGAGAACATGAATCACTTTTACAGATCGGTGGTTCGAGGCTGTTGCCAGTGCGATGGATGTCACCCGAAAGCGTAATGTTCGGACGATTCACTCTGGAAAGTGATGTGTGGAGCTTTGGGGTCGTTCTTTGGGAGGTTTATTCTTTCGGGAAACAACCTTACTACGGACACAACAATGAGGAGGTACGTGTGAAAATTAAATTGAAAATCTCTCAGTTAATCCGAGAGTATCTTGAATTCTTGGTATCAATCGCACGAGGAATTAATTATATCTATATCAATATGCATAATATTTTATCGTATATTTACGAACATTGTTAATAATGTATCTTTATACTAATTAAGAGACCATTTGACATTTGTATCTCAGATTTTGCTAAAACTTTAGCGGGTGTTTTATAGTTACCTAAATAAATAATATCCGCAGCCTTTCACCCTGACGTTTCGAATTCCGGGTGATATTGACATGTTTTTATACAAAGAATGAAAATCTATACATATCACATTTCGTACACAAAGACATAGATTAAATGCATAAAATCAGAAATGATCGGTTGATATAATCAGGAATACAAAACGTTAGAATGAATAATTGCAAATATGATTTTATTCGAGTATATCAAAAAACTATACCTCTAGAAGTTCCACTGGAAATGGAGACCTAAATGCAAGATTGCCTAAATTCCTTATGCAGTGAAAAACCATTGTAAGGAAGTAGAAGATCAATTTACCTTGATGCAATACAATTTTTACTGTATATCCGCGTTTATTCCGATAGCTTCAACATATTTGAAACCACTTGAAAATCACTTCGAGTCCAGTGAAAAGTTTCTCAAACTCAAAGTGAAATTTTACTCTGATATCCAATATAATACAGTGGTATTCCAATGTAAAGAATTTAGAAATTGGTTAAAAGATATAGACAACGTATAGATATATACGCATTGACGCGTATTGTAAAAAGATGAGTGTGTTGAGAGAATGAAATCGTGCAGACTCGTTGAGAACCTCCCAAGAAGCCGTGGCGCGTTCAGTTGAAAGACCAAAAATAGGTTCGATCGGAGTGTTGAACCAGAGTTAAACTGAGCTGGTTTTCAGGTGGTGAAGCTGATCCTGCAGGGTATAATGCTAATCCCGCCGGAGGACTGTCCGCCGTACGTGTGCCAGATAATGCGCGACTGCTGGAAGACGGAGCCGCGGGACCGGGTGCGCTTCGTCGATATCGTCGAGCGGCTGGACAAGGCCCAGCAGGACAAGCCCGGCGGCAGCAGCGTAATCGGCTCGCTGCCGAGGCCTCCCCAGGGACCCGTCACCATACGCGCCCCCGACCCCCTCGACCACGACGGCTACCTCCTGCCCTCGCCCGCCGCCCTTCGCGAGTACCTCCAGCCCCTGCCCACCTGAGCGATATGACTTTTTTCTCCCTTCCTTTCTTTCACACTCGGTGAATCAAGATTCGGCTCGAGCTAGTTTTGATTTATCCATCCGCGGGTTGATATATATCCATGCGAGAACAATGCAAAATATTTTTAAGTGTACAATGTGTGCGTGTTTATGTGTACTTTGATACTGTATAGGGATGAATGTTTGTTAGATCGCTCGAGGCCGACGCGTTGCCTCGTGATTATAGCGGAAAAATATTTTTATATCTAGCACGGTCTGGATCTGTACTTGAGGTGACGAGCAGCTGCACGGCCAAAGTAACTTTTGGAATGGCTCCGGGAGAGCATTTTAATCATAATCCCAGCATGTCCCGGTTGTAAACCCAGGGCTAAATTTTCTAGAGACGAAAATTTCGAAAAATGAAAAATTTTTTGTCTTTTATTTCGATATAGCTCGGAAGCTATTGGTTTGAGAGCAAAATGAAAGAGGAAAAAAAGTTTCGTTACAAAATTTACTATAAGAATGAATGAGTTTGAATTCGAAATCTTAATTATTGTTGCTAATATATCGATATGAATACAAAAATTACAGGTTAAAATTTTGCTTTTTTTGGGAATTTTTTTTAAATACTCAAAATGTACATACGAATGTGGAATTTCAGGTCGAAATACCTTGTATTCTGATGAAATAACTCCAAAAAATTTCATCTCGATAAGTATAACAGTTTCCGTACAATCGATTTGTTAATTAAAAAAATATATTCTGAGTTACAATATTTAAATGTTTGTACAGACTTTTACACTCAGTACATGAACCTGATTATTTTTTTACGTACTCTCCAATACGTAAACTATCGATTCCCAGTATAAAAATTACCTCTTAGTACATTCAATCAACAATTAGAATTTTTTGAAAAATCGTACGTGAAAGTACCTTATAAACAATTACTACTGCCAAGCGGTTTTTCTATATATTCAAAATCTGAGAATTGCATTGAATAGAAAATGAACAAGCGCTTATTTTAAGCCCTCATTCATCGAAATCGGATTACTGGGTTCCGAAATATAAAGGCTCAAAGTTGAGGTACGTTCACGGCAAAACTATTTGGAGTTTAACGATAGTAAAAAGTTTGTCGTACAGCTCAAAGAATAATCTTTCCAAGTATAATGTATGATGTACGTAAGTGATGCCCTTCGTACTCAAATAACGAGAGAGAGATCGACGGAAATCATCGAAACGCGGTACTTTCGGCGCGGCGGCAGTGGAATTCGGCGCGGCGGCAGTGGAGGGGGTAGCTGAGAAGAAACGAAGAAAAGTCGATCGCGCGGGTTCAAAATGAACGCGTGATCTTTAATTGACTATATCTCAGCTTCTACGGCAGATAATTTGATGATTCTTTTTTTAAATGAATATAGTAAATCGAAAGCTACCCGACTACGTATATATTAAGTTCAGCTAAGTCTGAATTAACAATTTGTTAATGAAATAACAATATTGCCATTTTTCAGCGACAAAAAAAATCATTTGTTTAATTTTTTTTTCGTACAATTGACATGACACTATCTCAAATGCCTTTGTAAATATACATTTTATTTATTTGCAAATATATTTTGATTGATAAATATATATATATTCGAAGGATTTTGAAAGGTGAGTCGAATTAATTATGTAATAAATATTCAATATACTAAACATTATATTATAATACATTTATTTTATTATTCCGAAAACAGACACATATATAAAACCTTAAATTCGATTAAAGCCATACAAAGTTGCAAATACACTCATATATAAAATCTTTAATTTTATGTTTAGACACACACACACACACACATATATATAAACTAAACTTTGTATGGTTCCAGTCGAATTTAAGGTTTTATATGTGTGTGTTTTCGGAATTTGAGTTTATAAATGTATTGAAAATATAATGTTTAGTATATTGAATATTTATTACATAATTAATTCGACTCTCCTTTCAAAATCCTTCGAATATATATATATTTATCAATCAAAATATATTTGCAAATAAATAAAATGTATATTTACAAAGGCATTTGAGATAGTGTCATGTCAATTGTACGAAAAAAAAATTAAACAAATGATTTTTTTGTCGCTGAAAAATGGCAATATTGTTATTTCATTAACAAATTGTTAATTCAGACTTAGCTGAACTTAATATATACGTAGTCGGGTAGCTTTCGATTTACTATATTCATTTAAAAAAAGAATCATCAAATTATCTGCCGTAGAAGCTGAGATATAGTCAATTAAAGATCACGCGTTCATTTTGAACCCGCGCGATCGACTTTTCTTCGTTTCTTCTCAGCTACCCCCTCCACTGCCGCCGCGCCGAATTCCACTGCCGCCGCGCCGAAAGTACCGCGTTTCGATGATTTCCGTCGATCTCTCTCTTGTTATTTGAGTACGAAGAGCATCACTTACGTACATGATACAATATCCTTGAAATGATTATTCTTCAAGCTATACGACAAACTTTTTACTATTGTTAAATTCCACATAGTTTTGCCGTGAACGTACTTCAACTTTGAGCCTCTATATTTCGGAACTCAGGAATCCGATTTTGATAAATGAGGGCTTAAAATGAGCGCTTGTTCATCCTCTATTCAACGCAATTTTTAGATTTCAAATATATGAAAAAACCGCTTGGCAGTAGTAATTGTTTATAAGGTACTTTTACGTACGATTTTTCAAAAAATTCTAATTGTTGTTTGAATGTACTAAGAGGTAATTTTTATACTGGGAATCGATAGTTTACGTATTGGAGAGTACGTAAAAAAATAATCAGGTTCATGTACTGAGTGTAAAAGTCTGTACAAACATTTAAATATTGTAACTCAGAATATATTTTTTTAATTAACAAATTGATTGTACGGAAACTATTATACTTATCGAGATGAAATTTTTTGGAGTTATTTCATCAGAATACAAGGTATTTCGACCTGAAATTCCACATTCGTATGTACATTTTGAGTATTTAAAAAAAATTCCCAAAAAAAGCAAAATTTTAACCTGTAATTTTTGTATTCATATCGATATATTAGCAACAATAATTAAGATTTCGAATTCAAACTCATTCATTCTTATAGTAAATTTTGTAACGAAACTTTTTTTCCTCTTTCATTTTGCTCTCAAACCAATAGCTTCCGAGCTATATCGAAATAAAAGACAAAAAATTTTTCATTTTTCGAAATTTTCGTCTCTAGAAAATTTAGCCCTGGGTTTACAACCGGGACATGCTGGGATTATGATTAAAATGCTCTCCCGGAGCATTCCAAAAGTTACTTTGGCCGTGCAGCTGCTCGTCACCTCAAGTACAGATCCAGACCGTGCTAATCTGATAGATACGCGTCTGACAGTCGGATGAAGCGTGCAATAATTTTGAGGGTACGTAATCCGGTGATTCTCGATCGCACCGAATCCCACAATTCGTTCGTTCGATCACGATGATTTTCGAGTTTAAGTGTAAGATGAATATGAGCGAGCCATGACATATTTTTCTGAAACTCGGGTGCTTTGGTGTATCGCCGATATTGATTGAACAACGCTGATAATACAGCGTTGATATTGTTTGTAGAAAGCATGATTGTTATGCGGTTACGTTGATGTAAAATCGGATCGACTCCCTGTGATTTACGAATCCGCGACAAATATTAATACTCACGATCGGTGCTGAAGTATTAAGTTGCCATAGTTAATAAGTATGTGCCAACTATAGAGAACAAGTGCGCGGCTCTGTCGAAAAATAAACTTTGTTTCAATCCCATAGACGACGAAACAGATGAAAATTTTACATGTAAAATTAGTGTTAAATTGATGCTAACGTCAATAATTGGAGATCTCATGCGGATATTAACAAGATGTACATTATCGAGCTTGTATATAAAAGAATATTGATTTTTTGTACTAGATATATATTTATAAGTTTATTTCATGTAAATATTATAAACTAAATGTTATACTTACACGTTAATTATAATGATTATTTCGTACAAAAGTACAAGCTAGTGCCTATATAATGAATGTGTATATACGCGGATAGACAAGCATTGGAGATAATTGTATACACGTAACCGATATTTTTGCTATAAATCGCCAAACGATTGGATAATACTCTACTCACATGCAAGACTCTGTAAAACTAATTTGTCAAGAGAGGTTAAATTTAATGTTAAAGATATATAAAATAATATATTGAATCGTATATACACGCTGCAGTTGTTATTGTCTGACCAAAAGAAAACACATTACAGTCAAGTGTATTTGAAAGCTTCCCCATCCGCTATCCAAGTTGGAGGCGTTCACTATATTTAAATACCGCGAATGGGGTTTATTTTGGATAATGATCATATTACCCCAACTCGGGTCCTATCTAATACGACAGTCGGACGCGCAAGAACTATTTTATAACTAGAATCTCCGAGTTTATGTTTCTTCGTTTGGATATTTGATTGAATATTGTCAGCAACAAGAAAATATTGCACATAAATAATTCACCTCAGTAGATTGATCGATGGGGTCGCTTTGGAACAGGAATTTTCGTAGTCAAACGTGAACAATAATGTACGGTAGAAAATTGTCATCCGCAACTTAGAACACACGCAGAACTTGATTTATGACATTCAAGGGGTTGTAGACACACTATAGAAGTTGGCGATACGTGTCCAAATAATAACCCCCGTATCGGTATACACATCGATTTAAATGAAACTATTATAATATCTCTCTTGAAATCGAGATTGTTGGTGATACTTTATTACAGAGATGGGGGTCCAAAATTCTATCTGGAATGCTCAAGCTCGACTCGTTGCCTATTTAGAATTGATCGATTAGCTCACCTGTAAGCAAAGCTCGATTGCCAGTAGTCGTACGAAGTCCTGGCTGGAATACATCATCAATGTATTTTCAATCCATCTCGGTGTCAATTCATAGACGGAACCGATGCACAAAGCCGCGCGAGTACTTTATAAGTCGGGATGATTGGCTGAACTACATATATATATATATATGAGAGATCGCGATCTGTTTACCGGTGGTGCGTGCGCGGGGCGGCGCGCTGCAGTTCGGAGAAAAAGAGCGGCCGACGCTCTTCTGTTCAAACGTGCCGGACGGAGTTACGGCGGACCGGCGGCGCACAGACTCGGCTCGATGAACGAGATCACCGGCAGCGTGAGCGTCGTCACCGCGGCGGCCCCGTCGAGTCCGCCGGGCGGCGGAGCCGTCAGCTCGACGACGTCGCCCCCCCGGGAGATGCAGTGCCCGACGAGCGGCCCGTCGGACGAGTGTGCCATCCCCTCGCTGCGCTTCCCTCAGAAGCTGTGGCGCATCGTGAACGAGTGCCGGAGCGGGGCGATCCGGTGGGGCGGCCAGGGCAGGAGCCTCCTGCTCGACTACAACGCGTTCGAGGCCGAGTACCTCAAGTGCCCCGAGTCCGTCTTCAAGACGCGCAACGTCGCGAGCTTCGTGCGCCAGCTCAACCTGTACGGGTTCCGCAAGGTGAGCGCGGCCAGGGCCTGCCGGGGCCTCAACGCCGAGCAGCCCACCGCCGAGTTCGTGCACGAGCACTTCCACGCGGGCAGGCTCGACCTGCTGTCGCGCGTCGCCAGGAAGACCTCCGCCAGCAAGAAGCCCAAGACCGTCGCCGTGGCCTACACCAGGCTCCAGATGTGCCAGGTAAGCGCTCTTTCGCGCGCGCGCTCCTTTTTTTCCCCAATAGTCCTCTGTACCCTCGGGTTTTTTCGCACTAATTTGGCTATTCCCATAGATTGCACTCAAGAAGGCTCTGGAGCAGGCAACACGCCAGTACAAGAGGGAGAGATTCTGGTTGCAGATGTCTAATGAACACGTCTCCAAGGATGCATTAAAGCCAAAGTACAAAAGTATGTGTGTGCAAGTCGATAGATTCATTTGTTGCAATCTCGCTTTTTTTATGATTTTTAATTATTTCACAGCTGAAACATTGGAGTCAAACGTTCAGATAATATTCCAAGATTTGTCCCAAATTGAAGATATAGAAAATATACCAATAGTCGATGCATCTGTAATGAAGAGTGGCGAGAATAAAATCCACTGGGAAGAGGTATTCGCAGTACCAGTTGATAAATCGGTTTCTTTCACAGTGTCGTACTAAGCAATTCCTTGGAGTGTTAAGGATTTCAAATTAACTTCATCTCATTAGAAGAAGAAAAACTAAATATATAATATGTATATTATAATACAAATGATATGTGATGCTGTTGAATAATGACTTTTTAAAGTGTTAAGAATAAATATATAGTTTATTTATAATTCAAAGATAGATTTATTACGGTACAAATATTGAATGTGACAGTACAGTTACAATTGTATCAACATGTAGAAGAAAATAGATAGTTATCAACATTATTTTACGTCTTTATAAAAATATACTGGCTCAATTAAATTTTTATCTACGACATTACAAATTAATTTGTAAACAAACAAATAACTCTAAATATATTAACGAATATACAAATTCATAAGTAAGCAGAATGCAAAGATTGAGTCCAAAGTCAAATTACTTTAAATAAATTTAAAGTAGTCGTCTGTTTTTGTAGTATATACGTGTCCTTCGCTTGATAAAAACTCTAAGATATCATCAACCTCAGATACCAAATTTGGTGGTGCTTTAGATTTAATTTCACTTCTCTCAGCTCCATACTCGTCAACATTTTTCTTGATTATATTTAAAATTACTGCTTGCTTATAATTGAGACCAGCTGCCATACTTTCATTGATTGCTTGCTGATCATCATCATTTGTATCACAATGAACCATTGAAGAGTCTTTTTTGGCTACACCAGTAATCATCTTCTCCCCCTCCAAGCTCATAAGGGTCACTTCCATCAGATGAGTGAGCAATTCATTTAAATTTTCCATTGGTTGGATGTTAATGATCAGCACAAAATTCTCATTATTCTGATTGCGCATGGTTCCATAAACTCTGGCGTAAGTATTCAGAGTGACTGGAGGCTCGTACGATGTATTATCGCCTTCCAACCACTTGATACCCTTAATAGTTCCTGTACCGTACACAAGAAGTTGAAGAAAATCTTCTATCATCTCACAAATAATGCAATACTCTTATGAAAACAGCAAGCTTACCTGTCTCGTCCCTGAAGTTGAAGGAGACCTTAGTACTAACTGCATCAATGTTGTAAACAATACCAATGAATGTGACTAGCCTTGCAGGCACGCCCCAAACCTCGAGATGATCTCCATATCGATTTAGGTGAGCAATCATAACAGGCATACAGTTTTGGCCCCTCTTTGTATCCTTGCCTCCTGACATGCTCGCATTGTTAGCCGTCGTGTCCATGAAGCCGCCTTCATTTTGCATTGAATCATTTCCCGACCACATGTTTGCTGTTTATGTTCGAACTTCAGATACTTGAGCCAATGCACTCAGTGACAACTACGAATTTGTTAAAAAATCACAATGCCTGACAAACACCCGTGCGTCCCCCGCACCGCATGGGTTTGCCACAGTTCGCCAAACACGATCAAACACGACACTATTCACGTTTGCGGCGTTTGCTGTTTGCGCGCCAAGGCATAAGAACACTCAGCTCTAACCAAGATGGGAAGCCGGATGGATAAAAACTCCACTGAGAAATCAATTACCATAGATCTACTCATCTCTGGTTTTACTTATTCGTATATAATAAATGCAATTTTAGAAATTAACAGCTACAAGGTAGGCGTTCACTTATCCAAAAAAGCGTTTCAGAAATTAATTCAATTTGATCAAAATTCATTTGTAAAGTTTAATTAATTTGATTAATTTGAAACATTACACCTACTTTTGACCGACCTATGCGAATTTGGTTTATAATAAATGATAAAACAAAATCTACGAGGTAAAGAAACAATATATTGTATGAATCAAATGAACAAGAATAAAATGAATTGCGAATCGCTATAACATTCAAACCGTTGGTCGGTAAGACAGATACCCAATTATAAGCATGCGCATCTCTATACAATTTTTGCATACCCCTTGGCGACCAGTCTACGGCCTACGCGCGATAACTTTCTTCATGGTCGACTTTTTTCTTCGCGACAATTTTCTTCTGCCCATCAGAGTCCCTTCATTTTCAAAAACTTTTGAAACTGTGTGGTACTATATATCCAGAAAACAAAAATGTGACGATGGATAATCGTAAACAAAAACAGTTAAAAAGCGTGAAACAATTGTCAACTATTTATGTTTACTGCTCTAATGGAAATGATTGAATGATTTGAACCAGTATGTACTAGAATTTTCTTCTTCCTGTCAAAATAAGAATAAATTATCCCGTTTCTTGCTCTATTCCACACTGATGTTGAAAATGATGTATCTCGGTCCTACACACCTCTTATTTGAATTTTATAATTCACACATCGGATTCGATGATTTTCTCTCGAGTCACACTTTCATCTCTTCAACAATTATCTTGGGAACTTGGTTGCTAGTATTGGGAGATAAAGATCAAAATGAAATAATATAGAGATTTGGCTTATTACTATAACTTATCCGAGTTGTTGCCGCATCGACTCGAGAGTGGCGCGCTCGCGCCAGCGACTGCGCATGACCCATCTCGTTTATCTCGCTCGTCTACACATACATATAAGTACGCATATATAGGGTTCATGCGTGCGTGTGTGTTGGATCGCGGGCGTGATCTTGGGGCGACGAGCGGAAACGTGTGAAGTGCCAGAGCCAGGTCGTCCAGGAGAGCTGGCCAAGATGTCAAAGTCCATCGATAAGAAGATCAAGGACACGTCGGGCACGGCCTTCCGCAAGATCGACGTCGACCAGTACAGCGAGAACAACTTCAAGGAGGAGGACCCGGACGGCGGTGTCACCGGCCCCACCGGACCCGACGAAACCGAGGTCCTCGCGCTACTTAGCCAATATCCTTTTCGAACAACAATTTTCAGGTTCTCATTTCATTCTCAAACAAGGTATTTTCCTTAATTATTGGTATAAGGGCAAACACGCGGAAGCGCTCATATCAGTTCTCAAATCGGCCCCGCTGGGATGCAAAAATCAGCAGGTTAAGGTGAGCTGACATCCAGTGCACATATATCGCTCCCTTTTGTGTCGCGCGTGATATACATGAGTCACATTTATTTTGAGCTTTAGCTCGATGAAATTACGATTGCTCACGTACGATCTTTTTGTCATTCTATACTTAAGTGGCTTGGGCTGTTATGGTGGTGCATTTAAACCAGAAACAGATGGGGCTTTGTTCTGTTTTGTTTACAAACACAGCAAGTGTGTATGTAGATTTTGGAGTTCAATTGTTTTGATGAAATTTCTTGTATAGGTTCTTGAAAAAGGATTTGGATTTGTCAAGATCACCTGAAATGTAGTGTTATTTTGTATTGTTTAATACGTAACTACACTTATGTCCTTTTACCATCTTTTTACCAATTTAGTTTTCAGGTATTTTTTGCCCATCAGTTTATGAACTTACATGGTCTTTATTGTTGGTTTCAGGACAACGCACGAAATCTGACTCAAAAAGTACTACTTAGCATAAAAACCAACCAAATCGATGACTGTATAGCACAATTAGATCGTGATCTCACGGATGTTTTGATGAAATATATTTACAGAGGTTTCGAAATACCAAGTGAAGGCAGCAGTGGACATTTGTTGGTGTGGCATGAGAAAGTTTACAATCAATGTGGAGTTGGTAGTATTGTTAGAGTGTTTGCCGATAGTAAAAGAGCTTGAATATCAAAAGTGTCACTGTTGGATCCAAGTGTTACTGTTCATTATTGTCCATTTCATCTTCCTTGGGTTACTGGAACATTGTTAGTAACACAGAGGATGTAGATAGCTAAGTCATACCATTTTTCAGTATGAAACTGCAGCGCATTTATATAAAATAATTTTTATTTATATATATGAAACCAAGACTGTACATGTTTCGTTTTTATTTCTTTTTCTTCTGGAATGTAAAATTGTTTTTATAAATCACAAAGAAATAAGAAATCCGTTTTAATAGTTTCATTAAACGTATATTATACGTGAAAACGTCATTTGTTAATAAAATCGCAATTCCCTAATAATACATTTTGATAATAATTAAATATTTGTAGTATGTAATATTCTACTAGTCCTGCAATACACATCTATCTTCTACTGTGTGCATTATCATATTTGTTTGAAGAATCAAGTACAAAGCACTTACAAATACTGCATTAGCTCTGAAAAAGGAGTAGATTTTTAGAAACCATTCAGTTTTCATTTCAATCATAACTAAGAACTTTAAAACTTACTGTCCCTCTTTGAAATATTCTTTAAGAGTATTGCTGAAACGCTTGCTGTATTTTACAAATTCTCTTTTGCGTTGATCCAAAGCCTGCTTGCCTGCAGGTCCGGACATGTACCCTGTGACCTCATTAACAGCATCCAATAATTTCTTAATAGCGCTAGCTATTTCTCTGGAAAAATATAATGATTCTATGAACTTGTGTTTTTACGAAATTTAAATATCAGCTTGGAAAGAAAATTCTGAATCAAACTCACTTGATAGTCTCAAGGAATGTTTTACGATCTGTAATTTCATCTGGGATTCTGCTCAATATTCTTTTCAATGAAGTAGATTTCCGATTAAGCTCTTGGAATGCATTTTCTGAACGCGGTGAACGAAACTCGACAACTGCAATATTAATTGGACATAGTTAGAGAAATAATTTAAAGAATCGGAAAAATTGAACCTGTAACATTACCATCACAATCAGATGCAACTCCTTGCAAACGAAGAACACTTTCATTCATATCCAAATTGAGATTGGCTCTCCGTGCAAGGCCTAAGACAAAGTCATAAGTAATGCCTGGGTGTTCAATCTCAGCATTCAATAATGCTTTTCGGAGGGTTTGAGCGGCTGCCTCATTCTGCCTCTCTAACTGCAAGAGAAAATATCTTGTAAGTGACACTGATACATTTGAAGAAATGCATTATTCCCCACTTTCTCTAATGAACTTTCTCCCTTCTGTCATCAACTAGTTGACATTGGAGATGGAAAAGGGAGATATCTCTTTCACTTGATTAATTACTCCAGAATGTTGACTTCTTTTCTAGAATCAATTGATTTTTATTGAATGGAAGAGAAACTTTCCTTTCAGATGAAATCCATATAAGAATAAGAATGAACCAATTACCCAATTTGAAACAAATTTTTTTTCTCTTTATAAAATAAATCAATTGATATTATCAAAACATAAACTCAAGTATCGTAGAACTGACAGCAGTCTTCCTCCTTGATATTTTGGGAATGTTGAGAGCCATAAACAAAAAACCGATTGAAAACGGCTGCAGAACATGAAATTAGGTCAAGGAAATGGAGCACTGGAAATCGAGTTACAATCCCGTCTGCCGCTGTCCTGAACATTTTTCATTTGCGCGTGAACAAAGAACCGTTATATCCGGACGAAAAAGTTCAGATGAAAAAGTCAACGGCATTGAGCAGTGGGCTGGAAGTTTTCGCTCACCTTGGCCAGGATGGGGCGCAGAATGACTGAGAGAACGAGTGATGTAACTGGAGTCTCATCGCCCATTGTCATCCTTAACTAGTATTGTTTAGCAGGCGCTGGCGCGTACGAGCGCGAAGGTGGCCCCGTCGGCGCAACAAACTCGAGCGAGCGATAAGCGATCGGATACACTAATGCCCCTCCGACTCACGCGCGATCGAGTAAATAAACAAAAATCTAGCTGCTCCTCGCCATTTTCCGCAGCGTCAGCTGATTATCAAGCTCTCGTGTGGCCAACGAGATAACGATCGAGCCCAACTAGTCAGCACTGGCTTTCGGCTTCTTGGCTTGTCTCTCCTCTGCGCTGGCGCACTTGTACAGCTTCTCCAGGAGCAAACGTCCCAGTGCACGTCAACTCGCGTACATGAATACCTGCGCACTCGATCAGTGCCACCCAGCGCCCAGAGGAATGCAACAACTGTGCGCTACGGTCGCGACATCTCGCCACTCTCTTGTGTAGCTTCATCAATATATACCATGTATATATATATTCAATCGTTAAATTTATCAATTGCAGTGCGCGCAGTAAGACCAGAAGTATACTTATTGAAGGTTTGCAGACTTTGATTTTAGGTGTATGGTTTATTTAGGTCATTATTGAATAAATATAGATGGGGGTAAAAATGGGAAAAGAGACTTCCAGATCGTGGGATGAAACTCATGGTTTTCGTTAATTTTTTTTAATTACAAAAAAATTTTAATTTTTTCTTATTTTTGCAAAAAATATGATGCATTTACATTTGCATGATTCATTAATGAGATTCTCAAATGTTCATAAATATAGAAATTGCAATTGCCTTGAAATTTAAAATATATACACTTTCCAAATAAATAAATATAATTTGCAATGTAACCACAATACGAAGATTTTGAAAAATCGAATGATTTGAAAATGAATCAACATTAGATTGAATAAAAACCAAATTTACTAAGAGAATAGGTAGTGTATTTAGTATGTATATATGTATATACATACACATTTGTCATTTAATGTTCGAAATAAACAATCGTACAAAAAATCATTAGGATTACGTGTTTGTGATATCGGTATCACAGTCATTGTGTGTAAATATGTATATATCACAGACACATCTTGCGTAACGTCCAACATAGCATTACAAACGTCGAGCACACGACTATCGATCGAATACCATTCCTCAACACACAGCAAAGTAACATTTCAAAATCACTCGCGAGGAAAAATAATCGATTGCCCCTTCCACATGAGACACATCGGAGCGTAGCGCGAGATCATTCGGAGGAGACATCGGACTCGGAGGATATCATGTCTCGCAGAGCGAGAATGTTGGGGGCGTCGGAATTGGGGCCGAGCAGAGCGTCGCGCCTGCCCATGTTGAAGGCGGGCACGTCGATGCCGGGCGGCAGGGGCAAGCCGTTGGGCCCGCCGCCCATCGCCAGGGCCGACAGTATCTGCATGCCGAGCTGGCTGTCGTCGAAGGAGGTGACGCTGCCCCTCCTCGAGCCCGGCACCACCCGGTCCTGCCTGCACTTGCCGAAGCCCTTCGACCTCTTCTTCTTGCCGGCTCTGGCGTCGCCCTTGCTCGTCCGCTTGCACGCCTTGAAGTCCGCCTTCATCTCGTTGAACGAGACGAAGAACTGCGAGTCGCCGGAGTTCCTCCTCGAGCCGACCGACACCTGGCGCAGGTTTATGCTGAACTGCGAGTCTGTCGAGTTGCGCCGGGAGGTCGACTCGCCGACGAGGGCGCCCCTGCGCGCGAGGAACTTGGGCAGCGCGTTGGCCCACGTGGTGCTGAAGTTCTCCGGCGCCACCGAGTCCAGCTCGAAGTCGAGGCCGAGCGGGTCGCGGCGGGCGTTGCGCAGGCTGATCGACAGCCGGCTGTCGTCGGCCAGCTTGTGACGCTGGGCGAACGCCTGGGCTATCACCTCGTGCTTCCTCAGCTTCACCGGCTGCTCGTCCCCGCTGTTGCGCAGGCTGAAATTATAAATCACCATTAGTCGCGGCCATTTATTCGTTTTTGCATCGATATACCTCGAGCGACGATAGTCTTTCTAGAGGGAAACGAGTCGGGTGTACCTTTTGAGGAACTTGGACCAAGTGGCTATTGTCGAGGAGGCGAGGATCCAGGAGGCTATCAACACGCCGACCATAAAGTTGGCCAGCAAATGCAGCTGCAATTTGCCGGCGCTCGGCCGCGATCTCATCTGGCACTCGGATACCTCCGCGTATTTGCTCGTTATCGAGCACCTGCAAAAATCGGTTGAACGTCGTGACGATTCGAATTCGGAAACATTCGGACACGTGGAACATGATTATCGAAATACGTTACAGTATAAAGTCGCGGAAGCTCTGTTTCCACTCGGCCGAGTGCTTGAAATTGTAATAGTGGCAGTAGAACGTTATGACGACCGCGAGGAACGCGGAAAGCGAGAAAAGTCCCAGTCTTATGATGGCGTCGAGTATTTTGGAGCTGGCCTTTTCCGATATGATCTCTTGGCTGCTGTTGTAGATGCACACCAGTATTATCCAGCCTGTAAGAACAAAGAAAAAACAGCCCCGGTTATCCCTTCTGCAAATCCAACGTTGCCTCGATCGACGTCTTACCTTTGAACAGATAATAGCCCCCGATCGATATGGCGACGAGGGTCGGCGCGAGTACGAAAGAGGCTCTCACGAAGTGACTGTTGTCACCGAGGAAGCATATGCCCGTCTCGTGATTGCCTTCTATTTCGCCCGAGGCTATGGCCGACACCGTCATGACGAGGGGGAAACACCAGGCCACGAGGTGGAAGTAGGCCTTCTTCCTGTCGATCTTGTTCTCGATTTTCCCGAGAGCTTGGCACTTGAGGTAGTACGTGTAGGCGAAAATCACGAACCAGACCATCGTGGCGACGGTGAAGTAGTACACGAGGATGAACGTTTGCATGCACATCAGGCTGTCGCCGCTGAAAATCATTTTGACAATTTCAAGTTCGAGAGACGATGATTCGATATCGCAAGCTTCGTAAATATATATACCTCGGCTCGTTCATCCTCAGCGTGCCGTCTTTACGGCAAACGAATTCTTCCTTGTTCCTCGAGAGGAATTGTATGAGCCAACCGAAGCACGAGATCATGAAGCACAGGTTCATGTAGAATATCGCCTGAGCAGGATACTTGTTGGTGCTCGACCAGTCGATCGTGAAAGTCAGCTGGTCGGGATTAAAGCATGCGAGGATCAGTGATGAATTCGTGAATATATACAGGTGCGTAGTATAGGTGATGCCACAAAGAAAACTTACGACGGTGAAGGCATTGAAGGAGCAGCAAATACCGGCTGCCCAGAGGATGAACGATTGGATCTGGCTCTTCTCGTCCTCCGTGTAGAGAGTGTCGTTGCAAGGGATGCCGCATCCTTCCACGCCTTCGAAAGTCGCCAACTCGTAATCGGTCGGGACCAACGGATCGAGGCATCTTCCGGCCAAGTTTCTCGATCTCAGCTTTCTCTCCGTGTCCTCCTCGTTTTTCTTGCACTTCTCCGGGAACAAACTCGTGTCCTCGCAATTTATGAATTTCGGCCATATGGTCTGGTTGAACAGTATCCGGCAGGGACCGGAGATTTTCTTGCATATCTCTTGCGGGGGTAGGTTGACTGCGCCGTTCACGCATTTCGGCATGAACAGGGAGCACAGAAGGGGTTGCACTACTGCCCAGCACTTGGGAATGTATTTTATCCCTTGCAATACGTGCAGTCTTTCCTGGAAGAGTAAACAAAGTACTTGATTGTTAATTTTCCATTCGATTGTAAATGAGATTAGTCAACAGTGGAGCGTACGCAAAGTCGGCAGCTTTTATGTAACATGAGAATTGTAAACATGTGTTGGCGAGAAAATTAGTCTTGTACACCGTGCGTTATCAGTTGTTTGCTTAGTAAAACATAACAGATAAAAACTTACTCTAACAGTAGCCTCAGTCGCGTATCCCGGGATGAGATCCAATGATGTTGTTTCGTAAGGGAGTTTGGTCCCCAAGCAGGTAACGTTGCTCATGGAAAAACATTTGGCTGGCTTCTTGCAAAGGACTGACTTCGGGGGACGATCACTCATCGAATATTTGTCCAGTATATAATCACGATTGTGATCCAATTCCAATCTCGCCGAAGGCAGCGTGACTGCCAATAAGAGCAAAAGTACTATCATCTAAAACAGAATGAAAATTACAATTTCAACCGAGATTCATTGTACCGAATTATAAAATGCACAAATCAATTGCTATTATTAGTAATTCAATAAAGTTAATTTATCCAAAGTGAATTGACGGAGTAGAATGTGAAAATGCAACGCGACAAAACAAGTTCCATAACACGACTAATTTCCAAAACGTACCTTGTCGAAATGTTTGACAATCGAGCAAGCCCAACACAAACTAAGGTGGCGTTCGTTGAAACGCTCGAGCTAGATTTCCCAGCCCCTGGCGAATCGCTCGGAACTGCTGTATCAAAATTCTCCGCGAAAACTCTCTGGAGGAAGACGAAAATCATCCTCGGGCGGGTTTCCCCGACGACTCTTCCATGTCGCTGCGCACTGGGTCTTGGCACGGGGGCGGCGCGCGAGAGAAATTCACTGTGCGAGCGCTTCATCCGAGGAGCGCGTCCCGAGAGGCACTGCGCGCGCCGTGCAAGCGCACGTGACGCGGCACGTCCTCATGGACCCCATGCGGTCAGTTTCGGGGGAAGGAATGCGAGGGAAACGGCCCAGCGAGGGAAAGTGGATCCTTCGCGCGCGCGAGAGAGAGAGAGAGAGAGAGAGAGAGAGAGAGAGACAAGGACGCTGCAGCTATATAGGTATACAATACGGTCGTGGGCGGATATGCACCCGCGCGCGTCTGCTCGGGAAACTCGATGCCTTTGCAACTCTATACCACATTGACGGCTACGACTTTTCTTGAATGAAGTCGGCTGTGCAGCGGTGCGACCGGTTTGCCAATGATTTTTCCGCTTGATCCATATCCCGAATGACAGATTATTTCGCTCGTTGCTGCAATATGGCCAGTCTTACGCGTTGGAATTTGCAAGGATGCTGCTTTTGTTTTCACACGATATTCATTGGTTTCCATATTGCTATTTCATTCGGCGAGGCGTTTTTAGGGCAAACTATAATTTACTCTTGTAAAAATATTGAAATAGTTGCTGCGATTCCTATAGATGTTTCATACGTGAATCACGAAACGTCATTTAATCCTTTTGATAGTAATTCGCGAAACAGCCGTGATATGATATACAGGATTTTACGAGCGGGATAAATACCCAATCACAGTCGTGACGAGAAATCGACATTTTCCGAATAGGTGCCGAATCAAGACGTCAAGTGTCGAGCTGAGCGCTTGTACACGTCAAGTATATAGCTATATACAGCTTCGAGGCCGAAACTTTTCAATACAGATTTTCCGTGGCCGTTGACACTGCACCTTTCTCGACTCTCGTGCGAGCCGCCCATGCAGCGCTGCAGGTATAGACGACGACAAACGACCTACCTGCTGTGTGCACTGCTCACACGTTGCTTATGTTCAATAACCACCTGTTATTTTTGTTGTAAATTTGAACGATACAAAGTGGAAAGATTCTTTATACGAATGCAGTGTTAATATATGTACGAATCGAAATTACTCGTAGAAAATTATTCCATGATTTGTGAATACGAGAGTTCACTTTTTTGGTAGGACTGAATCCAAATTTCAGCTGAAATATTTTACCTTCATCCTCTCATTTTAATAACGCAAACTCTTTCATACATTATAGAAATAGTGTGAGTAAGCTGGAGTCGTCCGTCATACATTCTGTATTTATAAATTTCAAAATATTTTCCACTTTTATAATCATTCTCTATGAAATTAAAAAATTGAAGTATTACAGAATGAGTGCCAAATTACTTTCCGGTTTGACATTATTCATTTGCATCAGTATGCACCTCTCGTTATTGGATTTAGTGTTATAAAAGCGGGAATTTCAATAAAACTCGAATAATTCGTCATACTCATAGGTTTTCAAAATGACTTTATTCTTCATTACTCGGCATTGGAATCGCCGAGAAATGATTTTATCCCAAATTACAAAGTATTGCGTACAAAAATAACATATTTTAACTATTCTTACAGATAAAAGATATTTCATTTATATCTTTAGTCGTACTTATTTTTACTACTTCCTTCTCTCTAATCACTTCTCAACAGTAATACTGCTGTTTTTTTCTCAAACTTAGATGAGCTACAGATCTGTGCGCTGACCAACATCGTCGTCGCATCCAGTGGGATTTCCACTGTTTCAACATCCAACCAATACTGGACAAATAATCGAATGTAATCGAATGAAACATAATCGAACGCAAATTAAAAACTGATTTCATCGCGTGTATTTTCGAGTGTTCGCGATCACTTTTCACGATCACAACACGCGACATTTCGCCATTTCACTAAAGCCAATCGCGTTGCGGCAAACGATACGGGAATTCACTCGCGAAATCGGCGATTCAAAATTTAACGAACACAGGTAAGCCGCAAGAGTAGGAGCACGTGCTCGCCTACTCGAAATTGAGATTGGCTATGTCCTTCTTGCTGAGATACCTGACGATGAGGCCGATGACGTTGTCGGGCAAGCTGTAGGGTATGAGTCTCCTGATGTTGGTCTCGAGCCTGATGAGCCGGACCTTGCGTCTCTCGGCCCTGTTCAGCTTGATGTCGAAGAGTATCTTGTAGAGGGGGAAGAGCTTTCCGTACCTGGCGGACCTGAGCAGCAGGAAAAAGTGCTCGTTCTGCCTGAGAATGTCGACGACCTTGGCCTGGCTGCCCGACAGCAGCGAGTAGAACGTGACGCTGTCGTTGATCCTCTTCTGCTTCATCCTCTCGATCTCGGAGAGGCACTGGTGGTATAGGGTCCTGGAGGCGTGGGGTATCCGGTCGGCGAAGCAGCCGGGCTTCTCGCAGTCGAGCATGGCCAGGTGCTTGACGGCGGCGAGGCAGGCGTTGGGCGGCAGCGAGCCGGAGCACCGGTCGAGGTCGGCCAGGTCGGCCCCGTACTCGAGCAGCAGGTGCACGTTCGTCTCGAGGAAGCTCATCTGCAGGGGCGACTGCTCCGAGTAGTCCTTCTCGGAGGGGTCGGCCCCGCGCTCGAGCAGCTCCTCGATCACCGCGGCGGACTTGCTGTAGGCGACGGCCAGGTGGAGGGGGCTGCGCCCGGTGCCGGTCTTGCGGCGCACGCTCGCCCCGCCCCGCACCAGGAACAGCACCATGATGTCGGAGCCGAAGCGCAGGGCTATGTGCAGGGCGTTGAGCTGCTCGTCCCGGTCGTCCGAGTCGATGTCCTCGGTGTACTGGACGGTGGTGTCGGGGTCGGCGCCGTGCTCCATCAGTATCCTCACCATCGTCAGCGAGTCCTTCATCACGGCCCAGTGCAGGGCGTCCAAGTCCTCGCGCACGTTCACCCGGCCCTGCTCGACCAGGGCCTTGAGCAGCTCGACGTTGGCCCGGCGCACCGCGACGTTCAGCAGCGTCTTCGCCCGGCACCGCTTCGTGAACTCGTCCTTCACCGCCGGGTCGAACGGCTCGTTCAGGTCGAGCCCCGGCGTCTCGGACAGCAGACGCTTCGCGCGCTCCGTCTCGTTGGCCAGCACCGCCAGCCAGAGGGCCGAGCGCGAGCCGCCGCCGCCTCCCTCGTCGCTGCCCCGCTTGCTGAACAACCGGATCCTCGGCATCCTCAGACACGACATGTTTTATCGTCTCTGGTGCTCGCGCGGACCAACGCCGACTTCGACGACGGGGTTTCAAACGCTTGGCAACGTCATGCGCGTGGATGTGATGCACCTGCCAGTGGAGAGCAGCCGAAACATCCGAAATCCTCAGGTGGCAGGGAGATGATTGGGAGAAATTCGATTTGATCGAGCGCACCCAAGTGGAGACGTGTACCTGCGTAGAAATAACCCACGTCAAATTTGTGCATACAGTGTTTAACTCGATTTTGCAAAATCTGTATATTTAGAAGACTTTGAGTGCAAGCTTCGCGCGAATCAAGCCGCAGTTTCTGTTGATTATCGCTGCATCAAGTTTCTCTTTACAAATACCAAAATTGACACACTTCCCTACCGCACCTGTCGTGCGCTCCGAATCCCATGCGTATCCGAGGAACACACACACAAACCCATAACAGCGTATAAAGTTTGTCACGCGGATTCTCATCTACAACTATAATATACATTTCCATATACGACGACGACGACAACAACAACAGCACGCTGTCGCTTTTTTTTTTTTATTGCACGACAGCGACGAATTCGCAGCTATAATAAGACGAGCGCAGGGAGCTCGAAAAAAGCCCACCAGCTGATACTCGATACGCGGGGATCCCCACACGCGCACACGTACACGCGCACACAACACAACACCGCGAACAGAGTTGTTGGTTTCCTCGCGTTCGACACTCGAGCCCCCGCTGCTGCTGCTGCTGCCTCTGCTTTCTGCTGTTCGGGCGATTTGCGAGACAAGAGCCGATGCAAGGGTCGTATAAGTACACGGTTTAGCCTTCGTGTGCGGAGTCTCACGCACGCAGCGGCTGTCACACGCGTACCGCGGGCTCCAACTTTCTCTCTCACTTCTCTCTGACTGATCGACCAAAATAAACAATTCCCGCGTGTGTCGCTGTCGCGATGCGAAATATCGTAGGGTACTTGTATACACGTATATATATATACCTTCCGGAGCTTCGCGCAGTTCGTCGGGGAAGCTTCCAATCGACGGCTTGGCTACGCTGCGATACATATGCATACGTGCAGCCGACACCGCGCACCGCCGCTCGACAGAGAGCACCGGATATTTAGTCGTTGATCGCTTGCGCATAGCATATGTGTTGCGGCGTGTGTTATGTATGTATATCTATATCGTGACATCGAGAGAGAGACGGCCCCCCCGACGAACGACGAGCTGCGTTCGCGGCTCGCGCGCGAGTCGAGATCTCGGTGCGTGTACTATACAGCGCGCGAGCATTCAAATCGGCCGCGCGAGACGCAGGTTCGATGAGGATATTAAGATCCAACGCGGATCTCGGCAGATTTACGATTTTTAACAGAACTTTAGTTCTTGTTCTGTATGATGTACGTGCGCGTATACCTAAACGCGTTTTTTAAAATGCGACTTTCAATACAAGGTTGAAAGTTTTGATTGGGATTAGCGTCGTCGTATAAGCGCGTCTGGGAAATTTTTGAGAGATAAATAATCATTCCTGCATGGCCGGAAATGGGGTGTCGAGTGTGATCATGATACAGGGTACTGTATAGAGGGTACTCAACGCAATTAGTCGTTTTGAGAAAAATATTTTTCCAAAGAAAAAACACTCGATATGAAAATATGTTATTCCGGTAATTGTTATAATTGACATTTCTTTCGTTATGGAACTCGATTGAACCTCATCTATCTAAAGTTCAATAATCATCAGATGAACTTCGCTCATTTTGGAGGTACTGAAAAGACTTTCCATTCGTCACCAACCCCGTTAGTTGACTCGATGTAATAATATTTCTCGCTTAGTTGGGGCATAGATTGGGTACACATATACCTTACTTATAGTGCGCCCATGATGAAAAATTATGAGATTTTGTACTATAAACTTCAGAAACAAGACCTGATTACTTTCGCAGTAATCATTCTAATATTCGTATCCCTTAGAATTTTATCGGAGGGTTGGTGAGCTAAGCGAGCACAGGGGTTATCCACCCCCATCCCCGCTAGCATATATAAAACACCATAAGTATATAGAAAACTATTAATGCAGAAAATCAAATAAATTTAAACGTTACACTTCGTGGCTGTAGATATAAGCTATTAAGGTACCCAAAAACCAACTCACAAATGTTTTATCGTAATCAGTGATCCAAAAGTTGTGCCCACTCTCCTCGTCAGTAGAACAATTAATTTTGTCACGGAAAATCAATAATGCCGAATAATAAGTTCATGCCCTCTTGCCTGTTTGTCTTTTGTTGCTTGACTAAGTTTTTAGCATTGATTTTGGCTAAGCAGATTTCTGAAAAATTGGTATCTTTCACCGATCTAATCTTGTTCTCTCGGGGAAGATAATAATCTCCACATACTTTTTTCATGCGTTTCAATGTCAATTCGATGCGATAAGATAGACAGTGCATTTTAGATTATAGCTAAATCAAACGACTAGTAACATTATCAGATAATGATTTTTCAGGAATAATGGCATATATGCCTTGAACACAAGTATAATTTGATACTCCGAGAATCATTAAGATCAGTATCTACTACTTTTCAAACCAATCTGTGGAATACGGTTGCAACTGCAAATAACAAAGTGCTACAAAGTTGATCGATTCAGATTATTCAAATAATAATGGATTTGCTTCAGACTTTACCAACTGAAAAATGGCCGGCCCTACGAGACACTTTGAAACGTGACTGGCCAACTAATACTTATGTGAGTTCACATACTGTTTTAATTTTGACTCTTGTAAATCAATTAGATTATCAGTAAGAATTTTGATGATTCATAAAAATGTGTATGATAGATAGTCTATGATAAATAGATCAAAAAGAGTATTTTCTGTGAAAATAATTTTTTTGGGCATTGTTTCGCAGCACTTCAACTGGGTTAGCACTGCGATAAAATGGAAAAACGAAGATCCACATCTACGTATCGAGATTTTTTGCCCTCGTGGACAATATTCATCTGGAGTTTTTATAGGCGTATCATCCGTGAGTAATGCTTCAATGAAGTTAATATTGCTCAAGCTATTATCATTCTGGACAAAAAATCCTATCATTTTGGACTTCACTGTCCAACAGTAGCTGTGATGAGTATATAATTTATTGTATGTTATCCACCAAATTCATGCGTTCATTGAATTGCAGTATTCACTGTACATGGTTGTGATATTTGCATTTGATGAATCCAAAGATCTATTACGGGAAGTACTACTGAAAACGAAAATTTTAAATTGGGACAAAGACATATTTTTCCGAGCTATTCCCGAACGTCTCGAACCTGTTTTACAAGATATCATAGACGAACAGAAAAAAGTGCGAAAAATTGATATTCTCACTTCGATAAATCTTGTTTCGCATTTCAAATCAAAAGAAGAATGCAGCAAAATCAAATACAAGTGAGTCTTTCTTATTTTTACGACCACCCTTATAACTACGATATGTTTTTAGCTAATATTAAAATGGGCTCGTGTGAAATTTTCCAGAATTCCCGACGAATGTTACTTGAAGCGTTTGGACAAATCAAACGTTCCTTTGATTCACTCTTCTTGGCATTATCGGATGAGAGATCACCCAGAAATGACTGCTAAATATTTGGAACATGTAGTGCACTTCAGTCTAGGGTTTGGCTTATTCCTTCGAGAAAATGACTCTCTCGTCTCGTGGGCTATGATTAATGAGGCCGGTTGCGTTGGCTTCGTTCAAACATTGGAAGATCACAGATGCAAAGGCTATGGTAAAACCGTTGTGAAAGCAATCATCAAAGAACTAGCTGCAAAAGAAAATTTGGACTCTTTCTTATATGTTTTGGACACCAGTGTGCCTGCAATGAAGTTGTACGAATCTCTTGATTATCAACGAGGTACACTGTCGAAACATATTCATATTGGCTTTCCAAAAATGTAATATTCATCCTCTGATGAACCAATGTAATTAAGCTAATCAAGCTGAATTGATTCATTCTGGATTATCCAAAAGTGAGATGCAAACATTGTGGTTTCTGAAATATAAACTGCACACAAACGTTTGGAAAATACTTTTGTAAATTAATTTATGAGCGAACCGAATCAATATATGTTTTTCGAATCATTCTGAAGCTCTTTTTTTACGGGAAATTTCCCAAAAGTTATAACTCAAAAGCTACTTGATACGTACTAGACGAAAACACTGTTTAGCACACCCGATTGACCGTCATCATTAGCCAAGCATACGTGGAACGAACATCATAAGACTTGATGTTCATTAAATCATTCATGTTTTACGAAAATTGAAAATAGTTTATCGTCTCTGAAGTTTATCGGTTAATTGCAAATAGTACCATCGTATCAAATGTTTCTTTCGTTCACAATGAAGCTCAACATTGGCACTTTTCCGATGCTATTAGTTTCCTCGAGTAATTATAACAACAGTGGGAGGAGAAATGATTCTGTGAAGAATATATAGAGGCCCACCTACAACATAAATTCGTCAAAATGTTGGGTAACGTGCGCGCGTGAAAAAAACCTGGCGATTCGCGCATCATCTTTTTGCAATACCTTTAATTGATATTTTCAATCGGAACATAATGTGACGCGTTTGTATGAGGTACACGCTCGCGTAAAATTTTAACGCTGCTCGTGCGATTAATTGACAGTGGTTTTCGGACTGCTTATTTAATATAAAGATATATGTCTCAGTCCATCCGGTGGATAAATCAATAACAGCCGCGGTCAATGACTCTATCTCGAATCAATGTAAATATAAAAAAAGTTACACAGCGAATAACGACTCGAGATTGAAACTTGCAACGTCGTCCTATATTGCACCCTACGTGCCTAGACATTTCTATGTGTTTTCTGATTTGAATTGGGCGTACGGGAGGACATGTGGAGGGGGGGGGAGGAAGGGGCCACAGCTGCGCAGCTGCCGAACATGAATCATGTACTATAGCTGCTGGTGGATGGTTTGCAATCGTGGCTATGGGACGCACGCGCAGCCATGCGCGCGCGAGCCGCTTCATTCGGTGATTCAGTCTGCTACACAGAACACGTACTGTCGGCGTGTGTGCCCCCCGGCTCGCGGCGTTCGAGACAATATACATATAATGTAAAACGCAGTGCCGGAGCGGAGTTTTTATCAAGACAATTTTTTTTTTATTTGTGCCGGCACAACAGACAATCTCGAGACAGGTGAATTTGCCCGAGTGAAAGAATGGAGGCGGAAAAAATAGAAGTGTGCGTGATCTGCGACAAGGTTATCAAGCAGGACGACAAGAAGCTGGTGTTGAAGAGCAAAGGGATACAAGGGCTGATAAAGGCGAGCTACAGGAGGAGGGACAAGAAGTACAAGAAGCTGAAGGAGTACCGCTCGGTGTTCCTGCACTTCCCCTGCTACAGTGCGTACACGAGGAAGCCGGGCTACTCCGCGGTCGACTTGGAGCCGAAGGATCCAAGTTGCACGAGAGGAAAGCGGCCCTTACGCCCGGCAGCCATATTCCTACCGGAGCCCTCGATATCGTACGACGACGAGGCCGGGGATCCGATCGACGCGTTTGACTTCGCCGAGAATTGCTTCATATGCGGCACAGACGCGTCAGACGAGTTCTACGAGAAACAGCAGAGGATAAAGGACCGCACGAAGATACAGGTGCGTTTCGTGGAGAACCACAAGACGAAGGAGATCCTGCTGAAGGTTTTGAAGGACAGGAGAGACGACGCGTCGAAAGAGGTGTACTCGCGGATACTCGGGGTCGACGACCTCGTGGCGGTCGGCGCCCGGACCCACCTGAGGTGCTACCAAGACGCGATTCGGACCGTCGAAAGGAGCAGACTCGTGGGGCGGCCCATGAACCCCGAGGCGCAAAAGTGCATAGACTACATCATCGACCACGTCCTGTGCAACACGGACGAGTGCCAGTTTTCCGTACACGCCATCCTCCGCGAGTATCCCGACAGCGATAAACTCGCGCAGATGCCAACTCTCGCGTACATAAGGATAAAACTGATATCGTACTTCGGGACGAGTATTCACGTCCAGCGGGCCAAGAGGGACGTGACGTTTTGCTTCCCCAACGTCGGGCGCAACGTCATAATCCAGCACCACAACAAAAGACGGGAGAAGGACGAGGCCGCGGAGCGCGAGAGGATCGTCAAGACGGCCGCGCTGATCGTCTACGAGGACATCCGCTCGAGGTTCTACGACACCGAGCCCAACAAAACGCCCAGCCATTCGCTCGAAGACATAGAAAGGGACATTCCCCGCACGTTGAAGCTCTTCTTGGACGTGGTGATAAAGAAGGGCAAAAAGACGGACGCCGGCATTTGGAATCGGCGCGTCGCGACTCTGGCCCACTCAATCATCTCCTCGGTCAGGCCCAAGTCGTTCGTGTCCCAAGTGCTGCTGGGGGTCTCGACGATTTTGCACAAGGAACGCGCCTCCAAATACCTCATCAATTTCCTATCATCCTTCGGCCTCTGCTCGTCCTACGAAGAAACTTTGCGATTCGGCTCGTCGGCACTGCAAGATCCCCAAGAGCAAAGCGGCGGGAAATCTTTTCTGCGGGACGAGAGTAACGGGGCAGACCACGACGATAATGGTGCAAATGAAAAAGTCGACGTACAACGAAATGGCGTAGAGAATCTCAATAAAAGAAAACGGATAGAGTCGTAGTCGTGGAATATTGCGAATGTATAGCATGTACATACATTCTATTGTATATTTACGAGTGATGTTGATAAATGAAAAAAATATATAAATACACACACGATGATTTGTTCATTTTATATTATATCATTTTTAGCTAATCCCTTTTTGTCTGGTTAATTTTTTTAATTATTTTCGCATCATTTCGATCACCGCGGCCAATTTTTTCTTCTTACGGAAACAAAGAATCGTCCTATGAGCATTTATTTCCAATACCATTGTTTTCTACGGAATGATTGATTTTAATGAAAATTCAATCGCGACTTGGGAAAAATTCGATCATACCAAACTATGGGGAAATTGATTGCAATTTGATTGCGAAGCTCCACTCGCACATCCGGCCGCTGACAGGCAGATAGACATGTAGTAGACAGGCATGAAATTGATGTAGACGCTTAAAATTCATTCCCTTATTGAACAGCCCTATAAACCTTCAATTTGAATTTCCGTTCCAAAGCATTTACGTATTAGGTCGTATATAGATATAGGTATAGATTCATTGTAATACATAATTGATAATAAACGAATATGCGCGCGAAAAATGTCTCTTCTTGGCGATGCGTTGCCAAGTGAGGAAAAGCATGGTGTAGTATAATGAACCCGTAGCTATCCTAATTAACTCATTCGATCAATAAGTCGCTCAGACGGTAGTCATACAAGACGTTTATAGTGTCTTAGCTCATGCACGCGTCCCCAGTCACGAGGATTTTTTGTTTGTATAACGATAGCAACGGGATAGCGTAAAAGTTTCGGAATCGATATAGTTATATACGTCACATAATATTTCCAACTCGGATATTATATCCATATATATACGTTGGCAAAAGTTTATTTTTTACATTACACAGAAGAATGACGACGATTCTGTAAATTATTATGATGAAAAAACCGTTTAAAAATATCAGTGCGCATCTCGAAACAGCCGATCCCGAAATAATCTTTATAACTCAAACACAGTCCAGAACTATTTGCAGTCAGGATTAAAATCCCTTCCCTGCAAATCCGAGCAGGTATATGCGAATTGCGAATGTATAGGAAAGATGGAGCGCCGCAGTGTGGCATCTGTTTCAACGTGACAAAGCGAAGCGGATGTACACTAATATTCGCAGAGATGCGAGTGAGAGGGTAGGGGTATGCTCGGATACAATATAGTCTCCGATGTATATATAGGTGGATGCTGGGTCAGTCAGCACATGGTCCGCAGTGTCCGCACTCGGCACAATAATGTACTTTGGTGCCCAAACGCCAGCATAGTGCAGCGAAACGTCACCCACGCAGCGATTGTAATATCTTCATCCGCGCCGGAACGCACGACGTCCACCTGTTTGGGTAAGTTTATCGAGTATCTGTTGAGCTAAGATAATCGGGTTTTTATTATTCACCTAAGTTTGTTTCACTTACCCTTTGATGACACTCCAAGCCCGCATGATTTGAACCATATGTATCGCCTGCTTGAATCGTTCCACGAATATACGATGATAAATTTTCTTATGCGTTTGTTGTAAGTAAGGAACTTACAATTAATGACTTTTGCATCGCGTAGTTTTGATTTTATGAAAATATACTTGATAATTAATTTCAGTCGTAATCCTGTACTTGGAAAGATGTCGTTGCAATGTGGTGACGCGGAGGTCAGGTATACATTGACATGTGTGGCAGCGAGAAAAGGTGATTCTTTATATACGTACACATTTCATTGTAGTCCGAGAGTCGCTAATTTGCGAAATTTGCGAAATTTATAATACTTACTTGGAGAGGTTGACAAAAGGTCGGGTGATCTATCTTGACGAAATTCTCCGAAAATGCTTTTTGGGTACCTCAATAAGCCATATTATCTATCGATTATCCATACTTGGTGGTTGAACCGTGTAATAAATTCCTGTGCGGTTTTTGTCCTGCAGGTATATCGCGGTGGGCGGTCGTCTCGTGACCACATGTGAATTTTCACGTCCCACCTTCCAGGTGTGAGTAATCCCTTTTTGTTATCGAAACGACATTACAGCAGAATATACACTTGCAACTCGTTGCAGATTTGGAAGGCGTTTGCAGAAGTGAATTACAAACGATTGGATACATACGACGAAAATTTTGCTGTAGTTCGACGTGTTGTTTGTGAGATTGTTCGCCGAGTGGCTCGAAGTGCACCAGAGATATATTGCAACGCAAAGCTGCAGTACTTATAGTGAACACGAAGGACTGCATAGACACTTTGAAATGCTGTTGTGGGAAGCCAACATGAGAATGTTGCAGGCAAACGACGGGGAGTCGGTGCTACAGGCCAACGGGTGCAACAGCCACGCAGACAAGTATAACTCGTTCACACCGCTGCACTGGGCCGCGTTCCGCGACGACCTCGACTCGTCGACCGTGGAGTTCTTGGTGTCGCGCGGGGCCGACGTGAACGTGAGAAGCCCCGGCTCGCGTTGGACGCCGCTGCACCTGGCAGTCGGCAGGGGCCAGCTGGAGAAGGCGCGAGTGCTGCTGGAGCGCGGGGCCGACGTGAACGCGACCAGCGGCGAGGACTCGATGACGCCGCTGCACCTGTGCCGAGACGTCGCGTCGATCCGACTGCTGCTGGAGCACGGGGCGAGGCCCAACGCCCGCGACCGGTTCGGCAACACCCCGGGCGAGTCGATGCGCGGCAGCTTCCGCTACCAGCCCGGCTCGCTCACCCAGCTCCTCGAGCACGGCCTCGACGTGAACGAGCGCGGCGAGAACCGGCGATCCATCGTGACGGGCGCGATGGACTACGCGACCCGCGGCGACCGCAACTCCAGGAGCCGCCGACTGTTCGACCGGTACGCGATCGAGCTGCTCCAGCACGTGAAGCGACTCGACGTGCTCGGGGTTCGCGTTTCCAGGGAGAACCGGCGCCAGTACGCCAAGTTCCAGGGCTCGAGCGGCAAGCCGTTCGCCGAAATGAGGGCCCGGCTCGCGGCGCTGGGCTTCGACGAACGCGCCTACCACGCCAAGTGCGCGAGGGAGCTCGCCGCTCTGCGGGCCGTTCCGATAAAGCGCGGCCGGGGCGCCTGCAGCCTGGCCGATGTGTTGCTGCTCGAGTCGGCCAGGCTGTTGTACGGCGTGTCCGACAACGTCAACTTTCGAAGCGTCGCCGAGGCGGCCGACCTCGACGCCCGCTTTCCCGTCTACGCGTTTTTGATAAGGCTCCAGTTCAAGAGGGCCTCGGCTCTGAGAAAACTCTACGAGACCTGCGAGAACTCGCTCGAGGTGATCGCCAAAGGCAGGACCAACGTGTTTTGCGCCAAGCAAATTTTGACGTATCTGTCCGAGGGTGATTTGGAAAACTTGAACGAAGCTGTCATGGCATCGTGTTAATGTATAGTCTTTTTATTGTATATATTTTGTATAAAAAAATGATAAAACTTACAAATATGCGGTTTGTGAAATAGATCATTACACGTGTAAATTGCAACGACTCGGTGGAGCACGGAAGATCGGGCGATTACACTTGTGTTTCGTAACGTTAAACATAACTCGAAAGTACAAATCGATTGTTGGACGTGAGTATGTACAATTCGGCGGAGAATCAATATTGTAATCGATTATTCTAGCATAAGTACAAAAGTTCAACTAACATATTATACAAAATTCATCAAAATCTGACTTTTTTTATTATTAATCTGAAACAGTGTAGAAATGAATTTTTCAAATTCTATCTAACAGATTGCATTTTATCGAGTTCTTTTCTCCAATTAAAATATCAACGAGGACAAAAATTAATACATCCAAAAAATTAGAGTCTTTTATCACAGTCTTAACATTTATAGACGAAAAAGCTGCATTAAAATCTCGCCAACTTTTCTAAAGTTGCAAAAGTATTTAGATACAATAGTATCTATTTACACGATAGGAAATCAGCTTTTTGATCAAGAAAATTATTTGCTATATAAGGCACACTCCTCTGTAGTTTCATAGTTTGCATAACAATTATTGATACTTTCATTCTTATCATGTTACCTTATACTACTGAACTTGAATTCTCTCAAGTTGGACATATTTGTAGAAATCAATTCAATAAACTAATTAGAGAGCGTTATCTGAGTAGGCTTGATTTCTTATCTTACTTTGGTTTCTTACTTTTCTTCATTTGTGGCGATATTTGAGTTCCCTTTGAACTACAGTTTCGATTATTAATTATTTCATCAATACTTTGTTTCAATGCTTCCATTTCCAACATCTCAATAGGAAGTGTTTGTGTCGCGATTTCTCGAGCGTTTGATTGTCCATCAAGCTGCATTAACCTTGACAAATCTGAGCAGTAGGACGGCAAACTAGTTTCTAGATCATTTTTATTTTTCTTGTCTTTCCCTTCGTTGTCATTTCGAGACTTCGAGTTAATCGATTCTTGGAGAAGATGCTTCAGAACTTTTTCATCTTCGAGCAAATGTTTAGAATGTCGATCGGAAGATTTCCGCCTGTCACTGTTGCGATTGTAACTCTTCGAACTCTTATTGCTACTCTTACTCTTACTCCTTTCACAGATCTCGGGTTCAAGCATTTTTGTATTTTCATCTGGTTGACTGTCTTCGTTATCGCTATCATGATTGTGTTTCTTTCCATTTCCAGCTTCCAAATCGATTTCTTTATCAAGAACTTCATTCCGTTTATCCTCGCTACTCATATTGTCTTCAGTATCACTATGTCTTGTGAATAAAAATGGTAACAGTCTCTCTGCATCCTTCAAAGCTAATGTCCCTTCATCCAAACCTGCGCGTCTTTTCATATTTGGTACTTGCAATGGCACAGCGTTAGAAGCAGCTCCAATCGACAGGGCAGACAGGATTTGCACACCCAATTGACTTTCTTGCGAAGTTGTGCTGCCTCTTCTAAAAGCTGGTACTATTTTTCCAGATCTAGATTTTTCAAAATCTCCCCTTCTCCCTCTTTTGTAAGTTTCCGACCTTTTTCTAGTTCTCTCTGGTGTCTTTTTCCTTCTTTTGTTATTACTTTTACTGACTCTGCTGGTTTTAAAATCTGCTTTCATTTCACTGATCGACAGAGCAAATTGTGAATCGCACGAATTTCTTCTAGACTCTACTGAAACTCTGCGTAAACTAAAACTGTATTGCGAATCAGTAGAATTTCTGCGATTACTCGATACTGATCCACCAACCAATGCTCCTCTTCTTGTCACTAATTTTGGTAAAGCTGCAGCCCATGTAGAACTGAAATCCTGAGAAGCCACTGAATTGAGGTCGAAATTCAAACCAACTGGATCTTCATGAGTATTATGAAAACTAATGGACAAGCGACCTGCATCATTGAACATTTTCCGCTTAGCAAATGCTTGAGCTATCACTTTATGCTTCTTCAACTTAACTGGCTCTTCAGTTTCACGATTACAAATTCTGAAAACCAAAATAAAAATAAAAATCATGAACATTATGCATATTATAATATAATCTTGATTAGCATTAATTATTTGATAGATTATCAATACCTTTTGAAAAACCTGGACCAAGTTTCTACAGTTGACCCAGTCCAAACCCAAGAAGACATAAGAATACCAGCCAAGAAAGGAGCTAACAAATGCAATTGTAATTTTGCAGCGCTGGGTCTGGATTTCAATTTGCATTCTGATACATCTGTATATTTAGATGTAATAGAGCATCTGCAACGTTTAAAAATATTAGAATATATATTTTTGGTGTGGAGTTTGAATTGAAATTTGTCAATATTTATTTACATCATGTAGTCTCTGAAGCTTTGTTTCCATTCTGAAGAATGTTTGAAATCATGAATATGACAATAAAATGTGATGATTACAGAAAAAAATGTGAATACTGAAAATAGTCCCATTCTAACAATAGTTTCCTGGATTTTGGAGTTTGCTCTTTCAGATATTATCTCTTGACTACTTATTTTGAGACGGATCAGTGTTATCAAACCTAAAATAAATTTTTCTATACATTGAAGTTCTGAATCATTAAGATAAGTCTATCAAAATTAAGAAAATGGATATTAAGTCTTACCTCTAGATAAGAAGTATCCTCCAATTAGCAGAGCACTCGATACTGGTACAAGCACAAACCAAACTCTCATAGCGTGATTGTTGTAGCCAACAAAGCATATTCCAGTCACATAATTTCCATCTATTTCAGTGATAGCCATTACCATAACTGTCATTATGAGAGGTAGACACCATGCAAGTAAATGGAAGTAAGCGCCTTTCTTGTCAATTCTATCTTGAATTTTCCCAAGTGCTTGGAAACTCATATGCCAAGTGTAAGTTAGAATCACAAACCATACCATTGCTGCCGTTATAAAGTAATAAATCAGAATGAAAACTACCACACACAAAAGATTGCCTCCGCTGTAAATATTACAATGATCCATTAGTTCATGTTTAAAAATTAAGATATTACATTCAAGTATTGACATATCATGTCACACTCTTACATTTTTATAATGGAATAAGCAAATAATTGGTATAAGTACAATTTTGTATTTGTATTTGATCAACAAACCAAACCCTCTTCAGAGCTTGTTGCATAATATTCACCAAATATAAACATGCAATTGAACATTCAAGAATTATTTATTTATACTACAATTAAGATATTACATATCGAAATTATAAATACCTAGGCTCTCCCATTCGCAATGTGCCATCTTTTTGACAAACTATTACTTCTCTGCTACCATTTTTGAATTGCCAGAGCCAACCAACACAAAAAATCATGAAACATAAATTTATGTAAAATATCACTAGAGCTGGGTATTTGTTGGCACTTCTCCAATCAATTGTAAACGTTACCTGTAACAATAATTAAAATAATTCGAGGAACACATAAAGTGAATTTTTTTTAAAAATGATTAACGAGTAAGCTTACTACTGTAAACAAATTGAAAAAATAGCAGATGCCAGCTGCCCAAAAAATAAATGAATGTATTTGATTTTTCTCATCTTCTGTGTAAAGGGGGTCATTACATGGTGTTCCACATCCTTCAACTCCTTCAAATATTGCCAAAGTATTTTCAGGATCTTTTCCCAAAGGCACCAGAGGTGAAAGGCACTTTCCAGTTGTATTGAATTTTATCATACTTATTTCACTTTTGCACTGACTAGGAAACAAATTTGTATCTTCACATTTTATGTAACTTGGCCAAATTGTGTGGTTGAAAATAATTTTGCAGGGGCCAGATATTATTTTGCACAAGTCTTGTGAAGGTAAATCCACTGTATCATTGACGCATTTTGGCATGAAAAGTGAACATAAAAATGGCTGCACAACTGCCCAACATTTGGGTATATATTTAAGAGTTTGTAAAATGTATAATTTTTCCTGAAATTAAAAAGAGACAATATTTATTTATTCATCTACTAAAATTTCTTATGTGGAATATTTAATAAAATTATTAATTTTGTACAATATTTGGCTAAATAATCAACATATCTATTTTAAAAACAATTAATGATATTTGATTTTTCCCAGATTGGTATAAAATTGAGTAAATTTTAATAGATAGTAATATAAAACCATTACTTGAAAAAACTCAATTCTATCTTATGAAATGATGATTTCATTATGCATGATTAAAATCAGAGGTAAGTATTACTTACCCTTATCAGAGCTTCAGATTTAGGCTCTCCATTGTCTGGAATCAGATCAAAAGTGGTGGTTTCATACGGAAGCTTGGTCCCCATGCATGTTGCATTGCTCATTCGAAAACATTTTGCAGGTCGCTTGCAATGAGCATAGTCCTCAAGAGGTTCACCATTGAATGTGTAATGTCTAAAACTTTTTGGCCAGGTATTATTGTCACTGTTGCTATTTGCTCCATAGCTATGGTCTAGTTCCAATCTTACAGAAGGCACAAGAATAGTCAAGCACAAAAGTAGTAGCATCATCTGAAATAAATTATGACATACGTGAGTCAGTTTGTAAGAAAAAGAATTCAATCAAATGACACAAAACCAAATGCTGGAATTCACCATTTAAATATAACATAAATATTCAAACATTTTCAAATATTAATTCGCATCCAATCAGAATCTTGTATAGTCAAAAAGTTTATACGATCAAGTTGATCGCCACCACCAAGCACTGATCATTGTGAAAATTTTAAACTCCCTAAAAACCTCAATGAATGCATTCAATGAATGCATAAAACAATTGTCAATATTAATTAAGTATAAACAAGTAGCCTTTCAAACCACCAGAGGATTGAGTAAAAGCTAATGAATATGAAAAAAAACACTTGCACCCACAGGTGAAGTAGCTCTTAGCATACACAGTGGACAACGATGGCACGAAAAAGACGCGGGTGCAAAACGAAAACAACAGCACGTGGACGTGGAGCAACAAGTCAGCCGCAGGGGAGAGGCGGTTGGTATAAGATAAGTATACGGCGAGTACCTTGTCGAGGGCCGACTCGAGCTGGGGTCGGGGCGAGCATTCACATGTCGACGAGACTGGGCTGGTGAGGAGCGGCGTCTGGCGGCGTCATTCCTCCAGGACCACACGCGCGAGCCGCACCGGCCACCCACGGCGAAGCCACGCCATGCTTCTTATACTCTCCCTCTCCCTCCGCACCACACGAACACGGGCAAATTAATTTTTTTGCCTTTTGATTTGCCGCATTGTCGATCTGACCCTTGCATTATTCAGACGATCTGCGGGTACATACATGATAATATAATAAATATATATGACATGGGCTTGAGCAGCGTTAAACGAATTGTTTCGCTTGAATTTGCCTTTTTTTCTATGAGATGAGTATTGTCTGAAAGTTATGGGATGTTAGTGTCTATTCGTTTTTTCATTAAAGTGAAGGATATTTCGAGGAAGAAAATGGCTGGTCAATTATCAGTTTCCTAACTGCGGAAACAATTCCTTTACATCGGTTATAGTGGTTTTTATCATCTTGAGAAAATCATTTATACAAATTTGAAACATCGATCGTGAGAATATCGTTTCTTCTCGATATCTATCGATTCTCGAACACTTCTCGAAATGTCGAGTCGATATCGAAAAATATCTCGCATTGCATTTGTTATTTATTGGTTAAGCTTATGGTTATGGCTGCACTGAGCAGTCCACTTCTCCCTGTCCGCGGAAAAAGTGAATTTTTATTCAGATTCAAGTTTATTCCATCAGAATTATCAATTTCTTGGTTTGTAAGTACTTGCGATTTGGAAAAAAGTACTCCTAAGTTGTCTATAATATTTGCAAGAATGCGAAATAGCGTAATAATCATCCGCACCCCACAATGCCCGAGCAGTCAGCATGGATTATGGTGAAGAAGAAAAGAAGAGCAATGTAAACACGTTTGAATCGAGACAGTGAAGTTCCAAGAAAATATATAAAAATGTTGGACGGAACGAGAATTAGCACTTCAACATTTAAATACTGTAGTGTGCCCCATTGCAAGTCTACTAATTCGTCGGATAAAAACCTGACTTTTCACAAGTTTCCACATCAATTCAACAGAAGACTTGCATGGCAAAGAGCATGTAACATAACCTTTACTATCACAGATAAAATGTATGTATGCAGTAAACATTTCACCAAGGATGATTATATGAATGGTAAATACTGTTTTAATGAGATATAGTGTTACTTATTATTAGTTAGTTTTTATTGTATCAAAGTTCTCAATGTCAATTTAATTGAAAAAAAGTTACACATATTTGCTAAAAGCAACTTACAACAAGAATTCTAGGCTCTACTTCTATGCTCGAATTCATTTGAAAGTCATTCATTATAATATACAAGAAATTAGATAAGACTTCTCAATAATCTTTTCAGATGAAACCCATCGTAGACTGCACAGAGCTGTTGATCCTTCTCAGAATTTACATTTCTTTGAAGAATTTGAACCACTTGAGGAATCTTTCAAAATTGTTCCAGAAGATTCTACAAGAGATGGTATAATTTCTGGAGAAAAGTGTTATACTAAATTTTAAATTTAGAAATTATAAATTTCTTTTGATTTTCAGATGCTCCATTGTCTAATCACCATGATGATTCCAACACTGACATGTTGACATTAGCTGAAGAGCAAAGGTCATTGTCTGAAAATGAGATGTAAAATACATTAACAATTTGAACAATTTCTTTATAGTTGTTGAGGTCTTTATTTGACCCGATGGCCATCAAGAAAGACAAAATTTTCAATTACATTAGATAAATTGTTTGATATTTTTTCAGATCTTGTCAAGAGGAAAAGGATATGACGACAATTATATATTTGCCAGAAAATTGTGGCGATGTTGTTACTTCAACTCTTGATGATTTAGGGGGATCAAACTCGGACACAAAAATTGATATAATAGAAGAAAAAGTTGTTCTTGTCACAAAACCAGAAACTAATTCTTTCCAAAGTAAGCAGACATTCCCAAATAATCTCAAAGAGAATGAATATGTAATTTCTGAAAATCAAAGCGTTGGAAGTCCAAAGAAACAAAAGAGTACAAATGTTGAAATGAAGCCAATTCCAACTTTCAAATACCCAGTTAAAAGACCAGCTGAATCTCCTAGTGATATGAATACAGAGGATGAAATTATAGAAGAAGTAATGGTTGTAAAAAAAAAAGATACCATCACTCCTAGCCGTCGAAAGCGGACCAGATGTAGAGAAAAAATTAATACAGCTGCCGCAGTAACTTTTTGTGCTGGTTGTGGACAGTCCTTGAATGTCTTTGATGAAGAATTAATGGAAGTTTGCAACAAAAATATAGAAACATTAACAGCTGAAACATTGCTCAAATTACAGCAAGTTGTTCCATCAAACGAAAATGAACATACAACCTTGGCAAAAAAAGGTATCGAGATTTGTAACACAGTACTTCAGAAAAAAAGAATTGACTTTGTAAATAATTTGGTCAATGATGAAGAACTTATGGCTTTTACTGGAATTGACTTTAACATACTGAATAGATTGACGTCACTGTTCATTCAGCTTGAACATACTTCTGTGAAAAAAAGAAACTGCACTAAATCTGCGAAGGAGAGGATAGTTATGTGTTTGTGTAAACTCCGGACAAATTTATCTTTCTGTTGCTTAGGAATGTTATTTGAGATGACACAAAGAATATGTGCAAATGAATTTTTCGTTACAGTTCGAGATTTATCTATTTTATTAGAACGAATAATTGATTGGCCAAAAGCTGACGAATTATTGAAAGATTTACCTGAACGTTTTCAATCTCTCAAGCAAACAAGATTGATATTAAATTGTTCTGAGATAGAAGTTGAAAAAAAAAGATGTTTCAATTGTGAACATAAAATGATTTCAGAGAACATACTTTATGAATCTGTCAAGTTTATCTTGGGTGTAGCTCCTTCTGGTCTAATAATCTTCAAAAGTGATATTTTTGAAAATCCAGTACTAAATAATTCTATACTAGATCAAATAAGTCTTTTGAAATATCTAGACCCTGAGAAAGAGGCTATCATGATTGACGAAACTTTAGATATTGAAAGTGAATGTACAGAACGTAATATTACACTGATAAAATTTCCAAGGCTTCGATCGAATTCTAAGTTCAATAAAAATGATGTTGAACTCATTAAAAGTATAATTTCGGCTCGCATTCATGTTGACAGAACCTTACGTAGGTTCAAAATATTCAATATTCTAGAATCGAAAATCCCTTGGAGAATATTGCCTTATTTAAACAATATTTGTACAATAATTGCAGGTATAATCAATTTAAAAAATCCCATACCTGTTGAAGATGTCGGCTTAAAACTATCAAAACCAAAACGCAAATAGTGTGATTGAATCATTGACGAATTTGTGAATTCGAACAAATTGTTAACTCTATTTTTATAATAGTATAAGGTTTTTATAATATGTATTGTAGATCGCTCATCCAAGAACTGAAATTTTGTTAAAATAGGTTTTACTATGTACTGAACTTAAAATTTATCACTTACAAAATTTGCATATTTATTTCTATTTGTTTTTTTATAAAATTCGATCGAATTTTGAATTTTCTAAGTCATTTTGAATGAAACAGAACGTAAGGTCAGTTCTTGATTGAAAATGTAAACGGTATTATGAGTACCTTTGATATAACGTAACATTACGTTCTTCAAATATCGAAAAAATTAATGATTATTGAAATGTTCGTAATCAAAAATTAAACTTGAACCACAATAATCTATCATCAAAAGAATGAAGTTAGGATGTAAATAACTTATTTTTTTATAATGTAAAAACGATCTTCATTGGATATGAGGAAATACCGTGTCTTAGAATTACACTTGAGCCTCTAATATTTTATCGTTGATTATTTACCCTGTTTTTTGTGATTATAGTACCTGTATATTTGTGAAAATAGAAAGTTTAGTTATATTTTAATAAAAAATATTTGAAAATCAAAAATTCAATACTAACTAGGAGACATTGTCAACGTTTCAAAATCTGATTTCTATCATGTACAGTATATCAATATTTAGGATTCCATGTATATAGATATACTGTTACCCCGGAGGTAATAGGCCTTAGGAAGAAAAAAAAATAGATATAATGTAAATGCAAAAGGTCAAAATTAATTGGCAGAATATGTATTATTGAAGAATTCGAAAAAAATTTTGAAAATTTTCGTCATGATTGGTCACCTCAAGTTGGCAACGTATCCTAGTAAGATTATTATATTATTTGAATCGCAAATGAACAAAATCTCAGAAGAAAACAAATTTCATGTTAAATACAATATTATTCCATGAAAACATATAATAAATGCTATAACAAGTGTTAATAATATAATAAACGGAAGGCTAATAGAGATTTTTTTAATATGATGGTAAAATATTGAAAAACGATAACTGTGTCTTGCAGAAAGTGAGAATCGCTTCAAAAGCATAAGCGAACCTGTCGTCCCATAGTCCAGGCCATTACTCAAACGATTTTGTACTCTCTTTCCGTTTAAATCGTTGCATGTACTTTTCATATCTATTTAATACGAAACCCGTAATAATCTAAAACGAATATCAATATCAAAAGGAGATCACTTTACACTTTATGTAAAAATTTAAACACTTGTGTGAACTCGTAACCCTCATCACCGGATAATAAAACATTTTGGCTGGCACAACAAAAGTTGGAGAAATATGTGAAAGACGTAGAACTGATAGTTAGAACGTTACATTTATTTTTGCTCTGTTTGTGTAAGTTTCAATCTAAAATACCCAACTACGATAATGATGCAGCTTCTCGTTTAAATTCTCCTGAGATCATCCACACTTTTCTGCTATCAAGGTTCATTGGGCTTCTGTTATGAGAAAAAAAGTCTTGATCTAAAGAACATCGCAGACAATTTATTTTCTTCGATCTTCAGTGGATGAAAACATTGGGATTACAGTACAACACATTGCGATGGTATCGAAAATCCACGACGCACAATCTTACCCACAACGAATCGCTGATAAAAGCTCGCTCTGAACGGGAAATCCTATCCATGCTCCTATTGGAAAATCCCATATTCCTGTTCGAACGAATAGTACACCGAGAGGAATATATACAGAGATTTCTACTATAAACTATATCAACTATGAATGTAGTTTCAATTTGTAAAAATATACCATGTATTAGCGAAGGTAGATTTAGGCGAAATTAACATCAACAGTAACAGTACGTTTTTTCGAAGAGACTTTGTGTGAAAAAAAAACAATGCCAATGAGAGATGTCTAGATACGAAGATACTGTAGACTGTTCTTAAAAGAACTTGAGACGAACTTTAGTAAGTTCATCATTTACTCCCGTAAACAACGGTTGCTATGGAGAAATGAAAATTTCGTGTCGTTTACGAACAACAACTGAACTTCAAACTGATTTTCTCTTTTTTTTGTGTAGTGTCGGTTACTAGAATGTGAAAAACGGTTGCTACGGGAAATATCTTGTTGATTTTCATCGATCCTCGCGTGTATTCGGACCCCAATAGTCCGAGAGCCCGTGTCCGTTTACTATATATTATGTTAGTGATATTCATTCTGTTACAAATGTCCTCCCAATTACGAACTGTAGGGTGGGTCATAGAGAAATTTACTGCACTAATGTTTTACATAACGTAGCTCGCTAGTGCCCCAACAGGACGAAAACTTCACAGAAGTTTCTTACTCGCGGTTCAAATAGTAAGTATTACGAATTTCCACCATAATATAGTTAGGACACCAAGAAGGTAGCTTGGCTACAAATTTAAAGGCTCTTGGGCTACAACGAGCAATGTTCGGTAGAGAACTACCCAAAAACGTACCTTAGCGTCAGTGGTTGCTAGACAAATAAAGACGATCTTACATTCAGACATTTTTAGGATTCCATGTTTTTCGACCCGTACGAAAATAGGGGTTCGGAAGTCTGATTCGAGAGATCAATTTTTGTCCCGTCACAAAGCTTTCTCTCGAAAAAGCAAAATATTGTTAATTTGAATATAGAAATGTTGTTTTTACACTTTGTCTATGTTGCTCTTGCTAAATTTGTAGAGCATCTTGTTGTGTTTTTAGTGTACAATACTGTATAAGACTCTATTGTCCAAATAGGAGACGTGGTCAACTTCGAACTTCGGATGGCCATATCTGACGAAACTCTCCGAAATGCTTTTAGGGTACCTCAATAAGCCATATTATACAGTCGTTAAATCTAACGTTTCAATTACCCGGAGCTATTCTGCCAATTAGTTTCGATCTATATATTATTTTTCAAATATATTGGAAATAAAAAAAGGTGATCAATGCATTGGAAAATTGAATTGACGGAATTGACAAGAAAAATGTTCGCAACTCTAATACAAATGTGAGGAGGAATACAGTTGTAATAACAAAAGTTAAAGTTAAAGTTTTGACTATATCCCTAGTCGATAAGTATATGCTACTTGATTCTACTACGAGCGCCCATTGATTTTACAATGACAATATAAGTTGTTCCAAAAAACATGTTGGAACTACAATTTTCAATCACCACCGAACGCGACTACTCTCTTTTTATTTGCGTCAACGCGATACCCTCGCAGCAGCATTGTCTTCACGCTCATTCACTCGAACAATCTCTCGACACAATCAGCAAGACGAATCTTCTTCGCATATCAGCGTATGTATGTGACGGCGGCGCTTCGAATATCAGCGCGAGCGAGCCAAAAGCAAATGCCTTCCTGACCATCTCGCGCGAAGGTCGGGCGGGTCGGGCCGCACATCCCCGCTCGCTCGCGCGCGCCGCCCCCGCCGCACCCGCGAGAGCGAGCCAGCTCGAGCGATCGCGCGCGCAATAGTGTGCGGACTTGCGGAGTCGCGTGCGCGCGACGCGTGCCAGAGCCGCTCGCGCGCTCCACAAAGTGTTGTACACACAGACCGACACACACACGGTGGAAAGGAGCTGCAGCTGTAACCTCGAGAGCACCAGAGCCAGCACCAGGTGCCCAGCGCGTGTACACACACACATCGTATACCTCGCGCTATCAGGTGAGTGCGGCAATCGGCCCCGCGATCAGCTGTGGCGCGCGCGCGCGACTCTCGCGGCTGACCGTCCCCCCACTGTCTGCGACCGTCAACCTCCATCTGTATACCTATACGTATAACTTTGTAAACCGAGGCGCGCTCGATTCATCGATCGGCCCCCGCGGCAGCTGCAGCTGGACCTGGGCGGAGGCTGCTGCCCCGCCTGCACGCCGCGAGTTGTTGTTGTCGTCCGAGCCTCGCGCTCCGGCGAATCGTGCAATTATTGTGTCCGCGGGACAGGCCCAAAAACCAGCTGCACCCTCGACACCTGTCCAGCTTTCCTCCGTACTGTAAAACGCAGCCAGCTCGTTTCGACGAGGCCCTGAACCGCCCCCCAACCCTCCCAACCCTGGTCCACGCGTGTGCAAAAATCCTCGCTTGCGGGTCTCGCGAAATCCGAGAAGAGCGGCTGTATGTAGTCGGGCGGGAGGGGGAGAGAAGGGGCGCGCGCACGTGCGTAGTACAGTGTGCCCGCGAAGTAGATACGTGTCGCGCTCCCGTCAGACGCGGCGCTCCACTGCGCCACGCACACATGTATATTTATACATTGCGTATGTACTGGTTACAAACTTGTTTCATGAATATACTTCGTTCGAAATTCGGAAAGTTTTCGCGCTGCCGAGGATGAGCTATTCCCTTAGCTCGCTCTCTCTCTCTCTCTCTCCGATTGGAGAGAAATATCTCAAGTTTATATAATGCGCGCGTCCGTTCCACCAACTTTCGCAGTTAGATCGGCGAAGCTGTTTCAGATGCATTCGAACGATCAGTTTTGCATATTCTGGACCATTCACTAGTTTGACCGAATTTTTTCCACGCGATCGAGAAAACTTGAGAAATACAATTGTAAACGATGTCTGTATCGCTTATTGCATAAAAAAAATACGAAATTGAAATATACGTAAGAGTTTTGGCACGTGTTTATAGCGACGCAAAGTAATTTGCGGTGCCATATTAATTTTACTCGCGTCACTTTCTTTTTCAGCGAAAGTATATATTCAATTTGAACGTTTATTTTAATAATTGAAAAAATATAACTCGATTGATGACATGTCCTTGTTATCGCAGTATAGCACTGTTAAAAATTAAAAGAAGCTTCCGACAAACGTGAACCTGCTGATAGTTTTTTTTTATTTTATTGATATAACGCGTTTCGACAGACAGTTCAATTTTTCTTAGCTGTTTGACGATTTCTAGAGAAATTCCTCCTCGGTGTTCAACAAGATGAAACTTGTTATTCGTCACATTTTTTCACTAAAATTTCGAATGCAACAAACCGTGAATGAAATACGCGCAGTACAAAGAATCTTTCAACGATGAAAATATTGCATAAAAATCTGCAATTATTTAATCTGCGTCTTCCAAAGAGTGGGGCGAAACATCAAAAAAAAAACGACGGAATTCCAATATTAAAAGTCCTAGAGTTAGAGGACAGCTCGAAATATGCACAAGTTCTAATTAAATTTTAAAAACAACGGTTTGCACGCTGCTTTCAAAGTGTATTCGTCGACCCGGCGAAAGGCTATTATTTCTCTATAAAACAAAGGCGAACCGCCGCGTAAAGTGCGGAAAGTGAAGACAAATATTATGAAATCATTTTGCCCGAGCGTCAACGGGGAGCATAAAAATTACCCATTCGCTTGTTTACCCAGGAATCACGTCGTGCTGGCTTTGAGGCGCAACTCAACTTCATCCTCTCCTGTGTACACCACACCCGAGTAAACGCACTTTGAAATTCATTAGCTTCGACCGCGAGGCGATCGCAGGAGCAGCCGCCCTTTACGGATTGCAGCTCGGCAACCGCGGCTCGTTGTGTATCGCGTGTCTTTCCGCGCGATAACAATGCAATGCCGTGTGGAGTATATGCGAGGAAAAATGTCAAAGATCGTCGCGGCGGCTGGTAAAAAAGACGCGAAGTGGCGGCCTGTAGACTGAATCCGCGCCAAGCGCGACACGACAAAGACAGGGAGATAGAGAGGGAGATTAAAAGGTGCGCGCAGGAGTAGATCGGGAAAAAGAAAAGCGAGCGCGTCGGCAAGTGAAAAAGAGAGAGAGAGACAATGGGAGAAGAACGTGCTCGAGTCGCACAAAGAAAGCAGCGCGTGTCTCGGTCCTGGGAAAATATCAACCGCGGTGTATAATGGAAAATTGAAGCCGCCTTCGCCGAGGCACCCGATGGTTCAATTGGAAAAAGTGACTCGGCAAACGACCCGTGAACAAGTTCACTTTCGCTGCGACGCAGGAACTTTCCAAATGAGATCGCGAGAACGTGGGAGAGGTTGAGCGTGTCAGCGCGTGCTATTATTAATTTTTCACAAAAGTACAGAAAACTTCATTTTGTTAATTGAGACCGGAGGACTTTGATAAATTCCTCGATTATCGTCGAAAGCTCACTTAGAATTGTGCTGTGAAGTAAATTACATTTCATCAACTTCTTGTGACCGATAACTCAGCGAAGTGAAGCGAAGAATTATCCTTTGAAGAAAGTTTTCTCGTATTCATCAGATGGATTGCTTCTAGTAAAGAAATTTCAACTCTTCCAACTTTATCTTGGCATGTATAATCATACGTTGAACCTACGTATAAAAATAATATTTTACATAATTAACGAATAAATATGCATATGCAAGCTCGCTACAAGCGGAAGCATGAAATTATCGAAATCGGAAAGAGTAACACGATCAACGCGGGATATCATATTTTTCGGGAAGATAAAATAATAAGCGAATAATCAGTCTCTGCAGCAATCCTTGCGAAGGTCAGGCAATATTTCCCTTCGAGCGGGCGCTCGCTTTGCTGCGGAGACTCGAGAGTCTATATACCCGGTCACGGTAGACGGCGGCCGGACTCGAATGCATCTCCTAATTGCGATAGAAGAACTCAATTATTGTAACAGGCATTAATCCAACTAAATAGCAGTGGCAGTCCGGTGCAGCCCGGATTAACCAGGCAAACTTTTCTCATTTCGCAAATTAAAATTTACCGCATCGTAACCGAATCGCGGGCAGAGGTCTATAGGTATACAGCCGAGGATCGCGAGAAGAAAATAAGGCGAATGGGGCAGGGCCGGGAGGCGTGTTGGACGTGGGACTGAGGGAAAGGTCAATCGAAGCTCGAAGAGAAAAGCAATTTGAGTTTTCCCGAGTTTTCGCCTGGGCTTTATAGCGCGCGTGGCATTGGCGCAAAGCACAGCCGTGGGCGAGATAAAGATGTCGTTATTGTGAAATTTCTCTACTGGAGCCGGTCCAGAAGTGCCGTATCTGCTGAAGGCTCGAGACAACGAATGCCGAGTACACGTTGAGTGGCACGTACTTATAAATTCGTATAAACAACAATCGAGAAGTTTTATGAGCCGCGAGTAGAGAAAGAACGGATCTTGAGTGGGACGCAACGAGTCTTGCTCTCTTCACATTCTTCTGCTTGTATTTCTGATTACGCGCGAGAGAGTACAACGCTTATTTTGTCAAAGCTTACAAACTTACATTGGCTGATTGTTGAATAAAACTAGTGTAGAATCTGACATGATTTGAATAATATATTATGTAAGTATAGTTCGTGAAAAATTAAAGACGCGTCTATGCGGCGACGAGTGTTACACACGTTCACAAAACTGTTTAGACTTCAAGGCACCAGTCGCGTACAATATTTCATGTTATGATTGCTCGTTTGAGGGCCGTTTGAAAAATGCCCTAGTGCGTGAAATGCCGATTAAATTCTCTTGAACGTAGCGCTTGCGATTGATTGCGGTGGTGCAGCGATGGACAGATTAGTATTCTTCAGCAGGTCACAATTTGTTAGTAAAACGAATGTTAAAAAGTGAGACTGAAAAAGAACTCATATATATGCACATGTTAAATTGTGTGCGTGTTTTTTTTTTGTCGAATGCATATTTGATTTTTCTCTAATATTGCTTAACAATTCGTATTCAAGGTACGAATGTGCATAAATTACACGTGTAGAATGAATATTTCATAATCAAGAATTTGACGATGGTCGCAGCGAAGCTTGTTTGGTCTCAAAAGCATTCCGCATGAAATAATTGAATACGTTAACGTCCGTACATAACGTTGACGAATTCAAATACTGGTGACTACTACAATCTAAAAATCTCAATACATATATTGTGTGGTGTGTTCTACATTGAGCGTAGTCCGGCTAAAACTTATTTTCTGAATCTGGCTCAGCCAATTCGTTGCCAAAATACTGCTTACCTGGAGATTAGTCCACATTTGGGTTTACAATTGTGATGAAATGTTCGTAGATAAATATATACCTAAATATGTGATATTTGCAGTCGACTGTCCTAATGAATTTGAATTGTCTGAAATATTAATCGATTGTTTGCTAATTTTATTTGAAACGTTAGAATAAATAACTGCATACATTATCTATTCGAGTGAACATAAACCATATAAAAAAGTCTCAGCAAAATTAGAGCCCCAACTGCCAAGTGGTTTTCTGATTAGTATAATGATTATTCCGGATAAATTATGCAAATGCTCGTGAGTTTTTTCTGATTTTGTGATTATCTGGTCGTCTCCAATGTTTGCCCCATTTTGAAATAAAACTCATTTTTCAATCTGGATGCAAAAGATCAATTCTCCGCGTAAAATAAAAATGAACAGTGTAGATTATAATATCTCAGAATTTTTGTGTTTTGATCTATATTACAAAACAATGAGCCTTAGAAATAGGACTACTGAGGACGTTTCAGCTGAGACAAAAAAAAAATAAATCTCATTGGGATCGTTGGGCACGGCTTTGCGAAGTAATGTTACCCTTTGTAAAGAAGGTATTAAAAGAGTAAGTTATTTGCGAGATCAAAACGATGATCAGTTTCACATTTTAAAATTATAAACATAGGACACGAATATACGCGCCACGAAGTATAATTATGCAAAATGTATATAGGAAGATCAAACACGCACGTGAAAATTATCACGACAGTGTAAATTCCTTATCCGTCCCGTGCAACTGGAAAATACACCGTTATCGGGCCTGTTAATGTCAACTCCGCCGGCGAGGTCGTCATAATGAATGAACGATAAAAGAATGGCTTTGAGAAATTGACGACAAAAAAGGACAGACATGACAAAAAGAGGAGCTTATATTGTCGGAAAGATCCGTCGTAGATTATAAAGATTCGTTACATACACTGTAAAAATGTTTGCCATTGTGTGGCAATCACTTGAATCGCCAGAAAAGGCGGTAAAGATTTGACGTTAAAAACGATCTCTTCTCCAAGTGTATATCTCTTTATTCCAGTTGACGAGTTTAGCATCGAAACTCCTTGCATTGTTTTTATCGAATCTTTCCGCTCCTCCAAGTTTTTAAGTATACAGTTCTCGGGGGACTCGATGTACACGAAAAATTAATAGAACATGGAAAAATTAATCACGAAACGAGAGTCGAAAAATAAGTTTCACCACGCAGCTCGTTGTACGCGACAAAGAGAGAAGAAAAATGAATATACATGCAGGTGACGAGAAGCCAGCCGTAACGAGGGCACTGCGTTGACCTAGACCCCATAGCGGCTAAGAAAACTTGAATGGGCCGAGAGAGCTTTGAGGGCGCGGGAGAGACTACATTGCGAGCTACAAGCGCAGTGGCATCGTCGAGTTGCGTCTCTCTCTCTCTCGAACGGGGTTAAATCATCGAGACGTGTACGAGACGCGAGAACCGGACCGTGTTCCTCGCGCGGAATAGATATATGTACAGACGTGGCCCGAATCGAACCGAAGCGCGCAGCTACTCGTCATTTTTGAGAGTGCGCCCAAAAATATAGGTCACCGGGCAATATATACCCGATATGCCGTTTCGGCCGGGTACCTGTCCGCGCGGAGCTGCAGTCAGCCCTTCGCCGAATCCTCTCTTAAAATCTCCCACGGGCCAAACATACACATACATATACGTACCCGAACAATCGGCCGAGCAAACGCAATTGCTACTGAGTGAATGGACAGGAGCTTGCGGCTCGCGCGAGGGAGCAGCCGCTCGCTAGCCCAGTATATACACATACATACATACACAAGTGTGCGCTGTATGTATACAGCTATACGTGTGGCGCGGCTGCTGACGTCACTGGCGCTCCCGTGACGTAAGCGGCCGGGTGACGTCAAGGCCGCGCTCGGGTCCGCGGATCGATCGTCCCAATAAAGCTCGCCGAATGCCGACCTGCCCCCCGTTCGAGCCCCCGGCTCTTCGCTCTATATATTATATATATACGTACACGTACGTCATCCGCGGCCTGCAGATGCTGACGCGCGTCTTCCCCATATCGCTCGCGCACGACACAGCTTCACCGTGCCTTTATATATATACACAATGGATCGTCGCGTCACGTTGCCCAGTTTTACGGCCTCGTATACACTCGTATGTGTAACATGGAAATTTCGCTGCTCGCGAGATGCGAACTTTCGTCATCGACGTCGAGCCTTGACGTCGATCCATAACACCCGACGTATGTATGTATATATAACACTCACCCGCCGCCGCGCTTTCGTGGGATCAACGATCTTTTTTCGCTCTCGCGTGCTCGAGAGCTTGCGCCGATCGAGCTTTACGTCTGCGCGTATCAACTTTTGCCCGAGTCGCGGACTCTTTTTTTTCTCTCTCTCCTTTGGCAACTTGGGGCAACTTGGATGACCCACATTCCGTATGCGTTCGGTTTTTCGGAATTGATTCGCGTGTACGCTGTTCCATCCGATGAATAGTTGACGAGCGCGGGGAGAGAGGTACGAGAGGAAGAACATTATCCCTTTTCGAACTTGAGAGTTTGGTTATGTGAAAAGTTATAATGGAAAATCCGGAGGCATCTATTTTTTTTCTAATCTAGCAATTCGTCAACCGCGATTAGTACCTTGAGAATTCTCGCTACTGCTCAGTTGTTCTCGTTCAGGGACTCGCACACAGGATATCGAATAAGCATCTTTCACAGCTGCAAAAACGTTACAGTGAAAAATCATTGTACGAGGGCGGTTTATTTTTCATGTGATCAAAGATGAATTTCCACTCGAGTGCCATGTGTGCTTTGATACCAACGATTTACTGCGGAATTCTTATTTATTCCGGTCTTTGAGGGCCGGCCCGTGATATGGAGTTGAATAGATAAAAAACTCCATATAAATTGGTAGTTTCTGTATTTATCGGGAATTTCATCTGAAAATTGTCGCTGCCATAATTGGTGGAAGTAACGTCCAAATATTCACTTTGAATATTCTACATGGAAAAATCAACTGCAGTTCCACTCGATTCATCCACCTTCGTACAGTGACTTTTATACACACATCACGAGAGGCCCCGGGCTGAATCCAACGCTACGATAAAATCGGAGATGCTCAGTTGCAAGCGTATTTTGCGCTAAGTGAATCCTAGGCGTGTGCATTTAAGTACGCGATATACAGACAGCGGATATAATCAGGAAGCGGCAGAAAACGGGGGAAAATCACCACTCGAGACCCGGAGTGATTGAGCGCGCGATCGATATCGCTCGCCCGGCAACCTACTCTCTCTCTCTCTCACACACACACACGTCAATCTTCCCTCTGCGCAGCTTGAGTTTAGTGGCCTGCTGGGCCACTCTTCGCGTTCACGTTCAAGGGCCGATATATATACTCTCGTGCCAAAGAGGCGCAGCTGCTGCTCCGACTGCGCCAATTCTTCGGCCCGAGTTGCACCGGGACGGTTTTTTGCAAAATCGACGATTTTGGCGGATATGCGGCTCTCCGCGGTTAAAACTTCAAGTTTCTCTCGTATTCGAGATGCCCGTTGACTGAAAATTATTTTGCTCGGTTTCATGTAAATCGACATCTTTCTAACTCGACTCATTCGAGTTGTTACCATGTTTTTCCCAACATATGCAGTTTAAACGACCACTTTGGTAGAGGGTCAGAGGGGGGGGGGGCAGGGTTTGCACGAAATATGGGACGTACAATCTCTGGATGTGTGCCGGGATGAAAAATTGCGATATTTGACGAGTTCTACAATCCAAATTAAGTTATCACGCGTTAAAATTACGTCGACATTTTGCCCGGTTTATGCTCGCTAAACGGCCCGTTCGAGGAAAATTATATGATCTAAGACAGAAAATGGCCGTTTTACTTGTGTGGCCCCGCAACCTACTTTCGACGTTTACGAAAAATCGCGTTAGAACAAACATTTGACCGAGGCCATCTTGTACAGAGCAACAACGCACCGTCACATTTTCCGCATTGATTCAAAGTCGATTTCAATTGAACACAAGATTATTGTCAATTTTTCCTGGAGAAAACTTTTATCTGCTTTGAAAAAAAATTTCCCGTTACCGCATTAGAACAGATAAAATTGCGAGGAGCTTTTCGCGCTCCGTCTCGTCTTCCTTGAGGTATACTGCAAAAACTGTGCATCATGGATCCGGCTGAACATGAGAAAAATGGATGGTCGTTTCACTTGGCTGGCCGTATTACCCACGGGGACCTTATAACGCGGTGTTTTCTCTCCCCCGGTGGATGGCCAATTTTTTTTAATCACCGTTTTAGCTGCAATCCGCAGCTCGTCGCGAGTGCTCGGTTTGCTAATTTAGTTTAGTGCTCTTACGAGTGTGTAAGCCGTAAAAAGTTGAGTGACGTTGAGGTTTCCATATAAAAGTTGCCTCGTGGACAAATAAACCGAGAGATTTGATTTTGGGGCGAATTCGTTGTGCATTTCGTTGACTCGACGAGACTTGGGAACGAGGTTTCAATGCTGTATGCGTGATTAGGTACTCGAGCGGAAAAAAATCGCAAAAGTTTTTAGCTTTTACCAGCTGCGATCTTTTCCCCTTAACAACCGAATACGTCATTGGCTGATGACTATAGTATATATACTGGTGATTTGAAATACCTTTTTCGGGTCTTTTGAATACGAGACACGCGCGCGTATGTTTAATTCCCAACGATTCCGTATTCCCGGGAATTTTCCGTATTCCGCGAGCTACACCTAATTAACACAGAAATTCAATTACCGGATAGCTGTTCCCGCATATTGTTCGGTGAAAAAGGATTTCAAACGCGACGATTCGAAATATTAGTACTTCTTTATTCATCCCGTCCATTCGCCGGTTGGAGTTTTAATTAAAATTTGCTCTGCCGTGAGTCTCCAATAATTTGATTGGTATTGCACCGTCCGAATTATTTTTCGAGCCGCGTTTCAAACGCTCGGTCCTTGTCATAGCTGACGAAGTATTATTGAAATTACCGGAGCCATATTCCTGTACTCGCTCGGCGAAAGTTCGAGTCTTTTCCTTATTCTGTTTGGAGAAGTCCAAAAAAAAAGAATAGTCAAACTTTTTCTCACAGAGATGATCGCAAACGAGCGAAATCGACCGTGGAACGACGCGTGTCTCGAAAGACTACCCGATAGAAGAATATTTGGGAAAAGCAAAGTTACCGCGCAAACTCATTTGTTGGATCATATTCATGCGGCGTCGTTGCGAGTGGCACTTTAGTCGACAAAAACTCAACTCCCGTGCACGCGATACTCTGGAGCAGACGGGCATTGTGCAATAAGCGTTCATATAACACACTGTTGCGTCTTCAGGCGCACAACGTATACTTCGAGAACACGCATTGCCTGTGAACTGTCGGCTTTTTTAAACTTCCCAAAAAGTATTCCTCGGTCACGAGATTCTTTTAATTCACTGTGAAATATGAATGTAAACTCCGGATCATCACGAGGGAGAAGAAGAGAGCTTACTACGTGATTAGCACTTGCCGAACCGCAATTCAATATAATACACCAATTACGAAATATCGTATCTGGAGCATCGTCAATTTGGTCAATAGTCAAATTGGATTATAGGATCATATCCGCAGCTGGAGCACAAACTTCGTCACAATCGCGGTAGCAGTTTGACAGCTTAAATACACGGATAAAACAATAAATTCGATATTTCGAAAGAGCCGATAGGTTGCCTAATCATCGAGTGGACGGGGGGGGGGGGGAGGCGGCGTCAAGCGCAGAAGCTCGAGGTGACCCAACTTCCCCCGGCAACAATTCCTACCCTCGAGCAATGCTTCCATCATCGTCATATATCGGTGTGGCATATCCGGCCGAGTAAGTACACACACAGCCGCGTGCGGCAATCAAGCGCAGAACTCGGGGGACAATAAAAGGCCGCATATCAAAGCCCTCGGCTGCAGTATATACATGCACAATGCGTCGCGCTAAATATAAAGCGACACGAGATCGAAGCTGGCCAACTCGCGGGCCAGTGTGTGAATGGGCCTTGTCGTTCCTCCACGTGTATATAGGCGTCGCGCGCGTGCGTCACTCGAGCTCGCTCGATATACATACACGATTGTTCCGCGCTGCAGGCTGGAAAACGAGAAGCGCCGGGTAATTTATTTGTCTCTGTCGCCGCCCGATAGCTGCTCCATATACTCGCGTATACATACATACATACACATATACATTTATACGGAGCAACAGTTTGCGCGCGCGCTCGTCGATTCCGCTATATAGTCGCCGCGGTGTACTTTCCCGCGCCTCGTTCAATATTTCACTCGTCACGTGCATCGTCCCCCCCTTTGTTTACCCCTTTTCCATATACACATATATGTACCTGTTTGATTCCGCTAGCGATCGCTATATATACACGATTTAACTGTATTGTGTATTTTTCGCCCCTAGGACTAGTGTTTAACGGCGACTCGATTCTCCGTTCGGAATTTATTTCTTCTCCGCTGTCGATCAATACAATGACTTTATACGCACTGTACGATTGCTTGGTCGGATCGCACGGGTGAAGCTGGTTGTACGATCTATAGTTTTCTTTTGTACAAAATTAGAAGATTAAAATGTTGCCGTCTAAATACTCTCGCGCGGTTCGGAAGTCGTGTCGAGACGTTGGTCAGCCCTCGTGTGGAATCGATGCACCGAAAGAACAAGAACAAATAAAAATAATAGCAAAAAACAAAGCTGAGCTATTGAAAGCAAAAGCGAGGAACAGTGGTATCAAACTTCGTCACTTCTTGTCATTGGAGTAACAATGACATTCGTTTTTTTCATCGTAAATACTCTGGGCAACGGTTTGCGTATACAATTGTGCGGCAATACGTCTGAGAGTCGCGACTCTCAGCGCGTGACATTGTATTATTCTCAATAAAGCTAAAAAATATGAATAATGTGGCTCTCGGGAAAAGCGATCGGTCCCATCCCGAAGATTTGTTTTTCCGAATCTCCACGCCATATTTTCCTGATTCTGTGCGCTACTGCAGGCTCTATACCACACGAACGAGTCTATCCGAAAGCTGCGGAATCTCGCAGTGAGCGCGGGGCGATGGATGCGCGGCATTCGTTCATTTGGCGCACGAGACCCGTAAACTGAGCATTTTCCCGCGGATAAAACGGGAATTGCTCGGCGCACGCGGAGCTCGACTATATATATACGCGCATGAATATAAATCGAGCGTGTATTTCACGAGTGCGCGATTGCCGCGTATATACGCGCGCGTGGGCCATCGGGTAATCGTCTCTGTGCTATATAGCTCGAAATACCGCTCGAGGCAGACTCGAAAGACACGATGGAGCCGGCCGATCCCTCCGCGAGCGACGCGATCCCTTTGAAGGTTATATACATATATGCGTATATTAGATTATTCTGCATATCGGCGTGGGCGCAGTTATATTCATTGAACGTCGCGCGCATTCCCGGCCGTGGCGTTATATCGAGTGGAGCGCGCGCGCTACCCACCGACAACTGCTCTAATGCACCGGAAAATTTATGCGTCCCAGACATATATATGTATACTTCCTCTCTATATATCTGCTCGCAAGCTCGAGTCGCGCGGCGTATCTCGACTATGTACCGCGCGTTGCGCTTTTTCCCCCGTATCCCCGCTCCACAGGGCGCAAATCGTCGTCTTCGACCTTTGATCGACTCAAGATGCAGTTGTAACGAGCCGGTGTAACTCGGCGCTCGAATAATCCGTCGTTCGTCGCAATTAGCGAGATTGAACGAGAGAGAGAGAGAGACACGTGTCTCATCGTCGTTCATCGAGAGTAGCGAGAGCGACGCAATCCATTTCCCCGGCCGCTTTATTCCGCGAGTGTGTCGCGCGTTGCGTGCTAGACCGATTACGCAATCCCATAATACACCGCGGCGCCTCGCGATCATACCCATTGGCAAATTACATTCTTCTCCCGTCGCTCGCGCGAGCTATACACGCGCGCTCGAGTTTTCTCCGCGCGCGCATAAGAGAGATTGATGAGACAGCCCGGCGCACACGCAAACGTGCTGTCGCGCAATAACGCGTCCACGCGACTCGATTGCTATTGCCGAGAAGCTATACCCCGTTTATTACGTCGCATTTATTTTTATCCGCGCGGTCGGATAGGTTTACAATTTTCTTTTTCCTCCTCTTCTTTCCGGTGGATCTGCGTCATGCTCCCCCACGGGGGTGGGACGGATTGGCATCTATGATCAGACGCTTTTTTCTTTACGCCGCTTTTATGTACATGTACAGGACGTTCCAACGGCCGACGGAGGAAAGGTCATTCGCTGTCCAATCGATACGACTCGGATAGCCGCGCGATACTCGCGATTCGCGTCCACGGAGAGCCACACTGTCAAGGTTGATTCTATATTACCCTTTGAATTATCTTTATGGAGCGTGAACGCTTCTTACGGCGTCCGTCAGGACTCTGAGGCTGACAAGTTTACTCTCCACCGAATGACTATGATTCAACTCGTTACTTCTTCGTGATAATATAGTTCATTAAGATAATTTGAATGTAACGAATTCACTGTATTCATTCGTAGCTCGCATTAAATAGGTTGATACGAAACAGAAGGTCCGGTGCTATTGAAACGACTGATAACCAATGCGGCATCCGGATTGCTACATAAACACGTTGACGTGTGACTAGCGAAATTTCAATCCAACTAATTAGTCCGTATACTTTGAGGATCTTATATGCTCCGACGCGGGTAAGCATTTGTTTACGCGAAACTTTCGCGAGCTGCGCGTCAAAGGAACATGAGATCAATTCTCAAACTCCGAGACGATATCGACGTGTCTTACGAAGAAAGACACATAACTGAATCTGTCCGCGAAGAAAGACACATATCCGAATCTGTCCGCGAAGAAAGACACAACTCGCAATGTAGCCACGAAGAAAGACACAACTCGCAATCTAACCACGAAGAAAGACACAACTCGCAATCTGTCCACGAAGAAAGACAAATGTCGGAATTATTCTCCCGCGAATATTAACGAAAAAAGAGTTTAAACTGTAGAAAAGGCTTGTTTTTTTTTGTCAATGATAACCTACTCATTCTAAACTTTCATTCCATATATTTTTTACGTCGGAAAATTGTGGGATGTGCGCCATGTATCCTTTTTGCGGCCAGACGCGAGTTGTGTCTTTCTTCGTGGCTAGATTGCGAGTTGTGTCTTTCTTCGCGGCTAGATTGCGGGTTGTGTCTTTCTTCGTGGCTAGATTGCGAGTTGTGTCTTTCTTCGTGGCTAGATTGTGAGATGTGTCTTTCTTCGCGGACAAATTGAGAGATGTGTCTTTCTTCGCGGACAAATTGAGATGTGTCTTTCTTCGCGGACAGTTTGAGATGTGTCTTTCTTCGTAAGACACGTCGATATATTACGCGTAGCTGACAAATTTCGTACAGCATCCAAATTTGGCGTACGACTCGACAACCCGCCCTCGCGACTGCTCCACGAAAATATAATGAATCGTGTCCGCACCAACTCGGGCCTCGAGTTTCAATCTTCATTTGAGGCTCGAGTCAATACCGCGCCCAACCGACATTCCGCGTGGAAATCTCGCGCTCGATATCGGCTCAAATGCACTCGAGAGAGAGACGCGTATAATGCGCTGCAGCGCTGACCTCGCGCTAGTATTAATTAGGGTTGGATTGATTGATGCCTCGTCCGGGCACTCTTGATAATAGGCTGCTGGTACGCCCTATGCATATTCGAGCAAAGATTCGATTCTGAGCGCGAACTCTCTCAAGATTCCGGGCGCGACCCATTCGATCGCGGCAGCTGTAGGCGAACTTTCGCCACCGAAGTTTCTGGGTTAAGAGACAATTGTGCGGGCTCGCGAAAAACTTGGCGAATTCTTCATTTTGAATGCTTGCCTTGGTGACTACTTCATAAATTCTTACCCATACTTTCGTTCTCTCATAATATATACACGTGTTGTTTCAATTTTGTTTTTTTCTAATTTCACTTATTTTCCATTTGTCATCTCGATATACACTGTTGCGGCGGTCAAAGTTTCCTCATTAAACACGAGAAAAATCAATTGTAGGGGAAGAGAAATATGAGGTTCAGTCGCGAGTGTGCTAGTTTGTTGAGAAGCGTATAGAAAAAATTGGGAAAAATTGGAAAGGATACGCTTTTGGTCAACGAGCTGTACTGAGAAGAAGAGAATGTTTCCTCAACTGTCATTCTCCGTAATTTTGTCTATTGCGCAAATTATGAAAGCCACACACAAATTATATCAATCAATTACGATGCAGTAAAATTCCGAAAACAATTTAATAATTATATGTGTAGAGTTTGTTATGATGAACCTCAACACATTATACCCAATCAATAAAAACCACCATTTGCCGGACAAATTAGGTCAAAAGAATTACCTTGAAGAATTATATAATTCTCACCCATATAAGCCCATGTTGAAATGCCTAACTTATTTTGGTAAAATTTTTCTTGTGAATTCGGTCCACAATCTCTTTTTTTCGTGATCAAGAAATACGCAAGGTTCATTAACAACCTGTAGACATTTCATTCCATTTTACATGTAGATTATGAAAATAATGTTTGTTTTGCTTAGGTGATTTTACAGAGAATAGCCCGTGTACGTGTAAATATATATAAATAAATGGAGATCGAATTTGTAATTTCACAATTGCAATGAGGAGAGTACTTCTTAGAGTAACAAGGTACTAACTTGTACAAGATGAAGTTGAACGATCTCGTCTACTTGCTTTAATTAGCAAAGTACAAACAAATGCATGCAATTCGTAACGAGCAATTTCACCCGTTTCGAGCAGACAAAGAGGAGCTGCCCAATCTGACGTGCCTTGATTATAAAAACCTGCATATTTATTGGAAGAATTATATCTCCATCATATTGAGTTCATGAAAACAATTGATGCGAAAAACTTACATATTGAAAATAAATATCAAATGAATGTACGTACTTTTACACGATTTAAATCAACACCTGTGCATTTAAAATTAATTCGTGTAACGTAATATAATATTTTCTGTCTAGTACATCCACGCGTAATAAATAATTTTACCATTCGAATTGATAATTATTGAAATAACGATTCCGATTTTACTCTCTCAATCGAAGCATTCAAAATATATTAACGCGGTATCGTTATGGTCGGAATTAATGAAAATAAAGCCACCCAGTTCGGGAGTTTGCAACATGTCCGTGACACGCGCGTCTTCCTCGTGAGTTTTTTGCCACGGGAGAAAGTCACACTCCCCATCCAACTTCCGCAAAGTACCGGAATATCAGAGGTATATGTATAGCTTTCGCGAGTTACGCTGGTGTTTAGCGCACGTATAGGTAAGTTATAAATAGAGCCGGCTCTGCGTAAACGATTTCGTCACTCTCGCACGGCCCGATGATTCGACGCGATACCCCAAAGCCGCCAGGCCAAAATAGAAAATCGCTCGAACGAGATTGAGGAGAGCCGGTGAACTCGCGGTTCACGGGATATTATTCTCGACGATTTCGAATTTCTCCCTCTTGTGCACGCGATCGAACACGTGAAAGATGCAACGCCAATTCAAGTCAATCGCTCACTTGTCACCGCCGAATCATGGCGTGACTAACCCCACTTTTAATTTTCCGACCAACCTTCTAAATTTTAAATTCGGACCCCAAAATTAAAAATCACAAGTAAAAATGTTTTTATTTCAAAATTTATCAAGACCGACCAGTCTCAAGTGGGTGCAACAATTTTCACCGAACCGAATCACGAAGCTGGCCGCGACGAGAGACTTGTGCACCAGCTATCCCAAGAGTCAGCGTCCCAACTTTCCTTGCGGACCGTCGGGCTGTAAGTCGGGCAATTACAACCCCGGCTCGGGTCCACCCAAGTGCAAGTCTTCCGAGTGCAGCGCGTCGGACCCCCGCAGACCGCCGAATCTGTGCACGTCCAACCGGCCGCCCCGCTACGAGCCGCCCAAGGGCTGCGGCGTCTGCCTGCCAAAGCAGCCGGCGCCCTTGAGAAGCTGCGAACCTTGCGTCACGAGCAAAGCCCAAGACTACCCGAGCATGGTGGGTAAATCGAGCAGACCGACCACTTGGACGCCCAGTGTCGCGATCAAGGTGTGCGACATTCCCGGCAGCTGTAAAGGCGACTGCCGAGTCTCAAACAAGTAATTAACCCGTGGCTTCTAAGAGTTTCATTTTGCGTTGCGGTGAGAGTACCTTTTTTCGAGGGATAAACCGTGCCGTTGAACCGCAACTGTATAGAAGATTGGTAAGACAAAAAGAGAACTCTCGAATCTTTCAACTCCTCGTCGGCTCTCGTTATCTCTGGTGGCACTCAATCGGTACAAAGGAACTGAATTTCAAAATGAACAATTGACTCTTCCTCAATTACTAATGAATATTTCACCGGTTCCCGAGGTGAATCTCTAGATGAATGTGCGAGAAAGAAAATGAGATTGGAAATAATGAGATCTAATAAAAATAGAGGACGGGTCTAAAAGTACTACAGATTTTACCCCTCCTCCAACTCGTTTTGAACGTATGAAGGTTGTGGGGTTAAGGGTGGTGGGTTTTGTCGTAGAAACACGGAAAACCCGCCAGCTAGTTGCATTGTCGACATAGTCATATTCCCGATGACAAAATTGAGCAATCGTACTATGAGCCGCCAGAGCCAGCACACAGTCAACACACATATATGTGGAAAAATGATTGTGCGTCTAGAAGTACTGTTTTTTTTTTATTCATCAACACTCTACAGTTTCGGCACAAAGACATAATTTACTCTATAAAATAAAAATCCTTTCACGTCAATGAAAAGCGAAACTGTAGGGAATGGCACGATAAAATATCGATAAGCCTCCTCGTTAGGCAAGCGAAGGGCAAACAAGTTCCAAGCGACGGCCGAAGATTGACGCGCCACTTGAAACACGCGACGTTGACAATAAACTCGACGCAATTTTGTGACGTAGCTCGTATTTGCCGAGGATCCAAGCGATCCAGAGCCCGCCGGATACTTGCAAGCTGCCGTTCTACATGCTGGACCCGCTGAACGTGCCCTTGACGTACTGCAGCCAGCCAGGGGGGTCGGGATCCCCGGGAGGGCCTTGCAAGCCCTGCGGTACCGGCAACTCGGCGCCGCCCCCGTCGGACCCTTGCAAACCGACCCCGCCCCCGCCGCCGCCGCCACCCTGTCCCACTTGCCCGCCCGTCTCCTACTCCAACTCCAGCTACTGCCAGGACAGGAAGAAAAGAGCACTGAGGGAACCGTGCCCCTGTCCGCAGCCCGACGCCTGCACTGACCCAAGTAAAGACAGATCATTGAAGCCGGCTGATAACTTTTGTCGATTTAACCCAATGGGGAGAAAAAATATGCCTTTACCCTGGTACTATAGCACTTTGGCATTGTCCCAAAGGTCTCGAGGCCATGATTTTTCATTCTTTCACGACGCGTCTTTTACCTGTCGAAATATACCATCTTGATCAAGAGACAGAAAAAGGGAGAAAATATGCGAACTAAAACTGAAACCCTTTTTAATCGGGCCCAGGTGCCGTGGCCAAGGCGAAGACGTTCAAATCAATATTATTGTTCGCCGCGCTGCCTCTGATTTTGATAGCGGCGGGAGTAGTCCTGCCGAGGGCGGAGATGGAGAGGAAACACCCGAGACCCGAGTACATCCCTTACGACTACATGCACCAACGTACACATGTGCGTGGCACACTCGTTTGACGGAATAAGTATATATACGGACGGTTGATGAATCGCGCGGTTCTACGAAGCTAAACGATCGAGGCACTTTGCCGAGCTTCTTCGGATAGATTGAAATATGCTAATGTTATACTGTTTACAATTTGATTGGTTGTTTTTTTTTTACGCAGAGATTCCCGTGGGGCGACGGCAATCATTCCTTATTCCACAACAAGCACAGAAATGCCATTCCCCCAAATGGATACGAAGCTCCCGACGTCGGCGAAGAGGAAGAAGATGATTAAATTATAGGATAGCGTTCGCCGTGTTTTGTGGAATGATTTTTCATTAAATCAGATACGTCGTAGGGTTATATTGAACGAAAGCTCATTATTAGGAAAAAAAAATAAAAATTAAATCAACAACAAGTATATACTTTTCTTGAAAAACAAATATTTTATGTTTCGTGTCGAATAAACGTCCTTATTGTCCAACAAAACAATGACATTATATTCTTACCCTTGCGTTTACCACTATCCCAATCTAATCTGAACGGACAAAGAAACGAATATGTTCAATTGATCAAACGGACCATACTGTCCTATATCAAGTACAGTATATATTCTACCCTCATTTGAGATGCTATGCGCGGAATATCATAGTGACATTGAGTCTCACGCTAAACCCTCTGACGATTAGAAGTAAAACTTCTCTCCAATGCTTCCTCCTCGCGACGCCAAAGTCCAAGCAAAGTCGAACGAGAGAAGCAATTTCAAATCCGTTCGGTGCGATATTTCCTCCCGCCGTACAACATAATAAAACGTCGCCTTCGCAGCTTCGCGATAATTATCGATTAGTAATTTTCACAGATGCCGTGGCATAGTAGCAATAGCAGCAGCAGTGAGATGTCAGGTCAAAATGCAGCCGAGGAATCAACGTCAGCGTCTCCTCGTAAAGCTCGCTTCACGACGACGGGAACGGCGGCCTGAATGAGCTTGCCTGACGTCGCAGCTGCTGATCCGATCGTTTCACGGTAAGTCCTGGGGACCTTAATATCAGCCCATACGTGATACGAAGCCCCGGCGACCAACTGCGCCGAGCTTGCTAATCGACTGGGGAAATGATTTTTGCCAGCGACAACGGAACGAGATTTTCCGTTGGTAAGAATTGGTAGCGAGCCGTTTGAGAGTCGCGCGTGATTCGTTGGGTCGCTGCAAGATTACTAGGGTCGATTTTTAGGCTTGTTAGACATGCAGATTGGGACTCGATTATGTATGTCACTGAGATTCGTATCGATTGGATAGTGAAAACCACGCGGTTCGTCTTTCGTCCCACGTCAAGTTTGAAATTTGGAAAACAAGTTAAAATCGACTCGAATCGCAATCGATTTGACAATCCTGTGGAGTATGATGTTCAATTGACGGAAACAAATGCCACGGCATCGATCAGAACTGAACCCACATCTATCAAAATTACCTCAGTTCCTCACATATATATATATCTGTATATTATTAGGTGATGAAAGGCGCAAGATTTTATCTCTGTTGCCAAAACGCTCCATTCATGACTGAAGATCACTTTACGACTCTCCGAGGCCGCGAGGCTTAACGCCGAGACTATATACTCGGATCGGTTTAAGCGGCGATAGATTCCCGGGCTCGACAGGATCCGTTTTCGAGCGGCAGGAGTAGATTGCGCAACAGGTCCTCGGCTTTTGCACTTTTTGCCTGATTCAATTGGTGCGCGCGCGCGTAAGTTTCGAGGGAGTTTTGACATCGACACCCTAGACCGAGGCAAGTTTGGCGCCGCGGCGCTCGCGATAGACGGAAACAAATGTGCGCTCACGCGCCGAGTATCCGCCGACCTGCTCGGAAATATGAGATCGCTTTGATAGCGTAGTTCGATAAGTTTTTGCCATTTCCTTTCACTCGTCGATTTTATTGGCGAGAATATACAATAACGTCTCACGTCGCGCGCTGTTGATCGTATTTACTATTATATCATAAACAATTTTTAAAACTTCAACGACTTTTCGATAATTGAAGATAATTGAAGATGGTTATTGTAGGGGAATATACAAGAGGGCAGGCAGCTGAGATTTCATCAAGTATATTTTCACCGAAAAATTCAAGACAAAGCCGAGATTATCCAGCAGCAGTCCTTGAGCGTATCGATCTGTTTAACCCAATCATATCACGAAGCAACACCCACTCACATCGTAATCTCTCTATGTTCAAGTATAAACTCTTCGGGGGAGTTAATGAAATCTACCTGGCGATAGCTGTACAGTGACACGCCAATTTGCCACTAAACCGGCGATCATTAGATTCCGCCTCCTAATCGCCCCCCGTTTTACTCGCCTTTCATTCTCGTCGACCCATTTACTATAAAACCCGCGGGATAACAAAAGTTTTCTCTACAACTAGAATTTCCTATCCAATCCAATCTCCATCTACGTGCAATCAAAGGGATAGAAAAAAGCAAGAGAAACCATTCCACCAAGTAGCTACATTCGTGTGTTTAAATTTTTCTACGAGACGAGAATATTCACAAAGAGCGAAGATGTATCTGCATGACAGAGCACGTAAGAACCGCAAGATTCCAACGACAGCGTTGAAGGAACATTATCTGCACGAAACAACCCCGACGTTTCGGCTGTAATTATTCCAAGAAGGTGAAAATACCCAGAGGATTTTCTCCTCCAGCTGGAAGCCAATTTTGTCGCTGTTGATCGTATGCAAAATTCTCCCTCCTCCAACTTTGCAACCCGAGAAGAAGGAGGAGAATTCGCAGCTAATCGACAAGAGAGAGCGTCTGTGTGGCCGAGGGGCGCGCCGTCAGCTGGGCGTAGCGCGGGCTTCTTCAATAACGCTCGGAGCGGACGGCGAGGCGGCGCGGCCCCGTCGGAGCGAGTCCTTGAGTGCAGCAGCGTCGTTACGTGCGCGCATTACCATACCTGCGCGCCGCACAAAGCTCAAAGCTACGCTGAAACGCCCTCCTCGACGATCTCGCCACTGTGTACTCGCCGCTGTACTGGTCTATCTTACCTCGCTCGCAAAATCACTTGTCCCACCCAACCGCTGGGACCTTCGTAACCGGGCAAAATTGTGTGTGTGTCATCCTTTGACCCGTAGATCGCCGCCGTTCTCGATGAGGACCATATAAAGCGGGCTAAACGAGGCGCCCCCTCGACTCGTTATTAAAGCGCCACACACACACACACACACACCAGACGGCCCTCGTCGCGCGCTAATCCAAATGAATTGTTCATCGCTCGAGTCGCGCGGATGTATATTCATGCGCGTCGGCCCTCGCGACGAGGAGTATATATGTGCAGCCGCGGGTTAATCCGGTTGGTGCGATGCACTCACACGTTCGCCTGTCGCCAGCGAAAATTCGACGTGGCCTGTCCCGCCAGCCAGATTACGTCCAACCAGCTTTTCCCCAAGGCCCGCGAATAATATCTCGCGGGGCCGGGGGCTGGCTGCTCATCGATTTTCTTTGTTCGCTCGATGCGATCCGTTTGCGATTTTGAATTTCCCTCGGCTCGCCCTCGGATATCTTTGAGGAAATTACGTCGCCCTCGATACCGTTCGCGCTTCAAACGAAGCGCGGCTTTTGATCTTTTCGAAAAAATACGAAATTGTGGGATGTGGGTCTTTGGGCATGTGCTGTTGCTTGGAGAAATTTCTATTTTAAGAATCGTTCGTTCGCGTGTTACAAGGTAGTGTGATAACTATCGTGGGGGAAAAATAATTTGTCTTTTACTATTCCAAGTTTATTAATAATTTTCGTCAACCATAAACACGAGACCACCTTACACTAGAGTCTGGAATTCGGCTAAAACTTTCGGAGGTAGTCTTTCAACACTCGTTTATCTTATCGCTTTGATCTGTTTGAGATATTAACGGATCATTGATTATTCTATACTATGTAAAATTTATAGATATACACTTGATATACTGTTTATGTGAAGAGATGATAGTATCTTCGAGAAATCGGAACGTTAGGATAAATTACTGTAGATATTATCTGTTTGGGTAAAACCATAAACCTCCTGAAAAAGTTTCAGCAAAATCCGAGACCCAAATCCCAAGTGATTTCCTATTATACATCGTTAGGTTGCCCTGTCATATTTATTATTAGACATAAAATCGCATTATTGCTAAAAGAAATTGAAAATATCACGTAATCAGTGTCACCTTTTCATACCACCTTCAAGTACAATACAGTATGTCACAGAACCAATTTTTTCATGGATTAACAAATATATGAGGCCGACAATGAAAAATAACGGCAGATTCTCGGAAAGAACCTTCGAAATAGCCGTAGGATACCAAGTTATATTAATACCGAGCGACTTTTTCTCTGCTAGCTGATTGAGGGAAAGTATAATAAAATTTATGCCGTCCTCGGAAGATTCGAATTGAATTGAACCTTTGACGCGTATACTTCGCAGATTTTCACTTCCATGCTGGAGTCCTCGGAGACAAGCCAAAAATCGATTCCCCATCGTTCGCCAGAAATTACCAAACGAACTCTTCAGTGCGGAAAGCTCGACCAACCAGCGCCCCAACCAATCAGAGTCAGAACTGGCTACGCAAAAACATGCCTATACGATACTTTTGTCGATATTGAATCAGCCGTTCGCAAAAAATCGCATCGGAAATAATTTTACTCTCGTACTAGTATTTCTGGGAAGCCCACAATACGGAGAGCTCGAATGCGTCGACGACAATGTGTTATTCAAAAGTTGCATCCGGACCTCGTCACGAAGTTTTCTCATCTGGAGAGCAAAAATCCTTGGGAAACCTCGAACGAAATTCATCAGTCGACAATATTATATATATTCAGAAAACGATCGCGTCTCATCTCATACCTTCCCCAGTTGGATCCACTCGAAAAAGCCAGAGGCCGTGATCCAACTGTACCCAACTGTATATGTGACAAAATTTCCACGAGAGCCGCGTCCGTAAGGGGGAGGTGAATCGGACATCCTTCGAGAACGCTGCACGTCCTCGGCCTACTGCGTCGTTCCCTACCCCGTTTGTTTATCACTGCTGGGTTGTCAGATGGCGGAGCGCGTTTGTGTACATACCTTTTCCGGCACGCGTATACAAGATAAATACGCGCGATCGAGTGGTTGTTTTTCTGCGGGCAACCTGTTTTCATGTACTTGGGACACGGCTATTTTCGACTTGATTTCGACTTGATTCCGAGCCTCAGCTGGTTCGCTTTCTCGTATTTTGTGTGTTTTCGGTGATCCACGTTTGAAAAACCTGTCGTGCAAAACCGTATCAACACAGCGAGACAAGAAAACAAATACAAATGGTCTCGGAGAAGTTCGATGTCACACAGTTTTATTTTCCATGGACAGATCCTTCGAAAGCTGATTGTCTAATCCAGAACGTTGTTTTTCAATTGGTCCGCCACTCGTTGACATTTGTTGACACCACTAGACCTATAGTCGGAGATTCAATCAGCAAAAACCGTATGAAGAGATTAGAGCTGCTCTGATTTGAATCGCGTGTTCCATTGTCCCATTCATTTCTTCTGTAACTACTGCTACATCTGTTACTACTAAAAACAGTTCATTCAGTTCATGCCGACTTACAGAATCAATATTTGACCACTCAACTGTTTTTTTTTTTTTTCAAGTTTTCGATTCGAATTAATTTATATTGCAAACCTTTGTCATAGGGATAAAATGTTTGAAATCACTGTATTTTCCACGTTGGTTGCAATACTCATCTTAATAAGACATAGCAAAAACGCCGTCCTACGCTCACTTGCGCGAAAGTAATAAGAGCATCAAAGAGCATTCCATATTAATTTCCATTATGGACTTGAGTTCCAGGAAATATCTTGGTCAGATTTGAAATTCCTCGTATTTACTAAAATCTGATGGAATCATATTAAGATTTAATTATATTCTTTCAATAATAATTGTGTGGGGCGAAAAATTAGGTAGTCGTTGGAAACATTGAAAAATGACCGATTGAATAAAAACAACTTTTACACGCTTTTTATTGACTAAGATATTAGATTAGTTTTTGTTTTGAACTTACGAGCCAATTCAATGTGAAACTGTTGGGTATTATAGCATTTGCAATGTATATTGATTCAGAATCAAGAGAATGATGGATTACCGAATAAATGGAAGAAGAAAAAAATTGACAAATAAGCTTACTCCACTATTTGTTTCTGCACAATATGACGAACTACCTTATGCGTATGGTGCGCGCAAGCTTCAATTGGCTCTCTATTTCGCTGTCTGCGTTTAAGGTACGTTCCACTATGCGAGAGTAACAGAAATAATGAAACTTCGTAAGCTTCGTGCGCTAAGCTTGTACACGGTCCCGAGTTCAAATTTTACCAAATCTATATTGTGCACTAGCATCGCGCACCTGCTGAAACTGCTTGTAAGACAATCTCCCGCCTATAGCGTAGTCCTTCACGTGAATAACAACGAAAATTAGCACAAGTGCCTCTCGGTGCTCGGACTAGCTGCTGCACCAAATGCTCCGGCCACTGATTTCATTTAAACACTGGCGATTTTTCGAAAAAGAAAACATTTAATTTCTCGGATCAAACAAAGAATACAATTGCTCATTTTCTCTTGTTCGTTTTAGCTTTGATCATTTCACTGGACAAAACGGCTGGCAGAACCTGCAGTACAAAAATTGAATACGAGTATTCCGAGAACACTTCGCGGTTTAAATTTAATCAGAGACTTGTCAAAGCTTTCCCCGCCATTGACCGAATCGATTGAACATTCGACATTTTACAGCTGAAAAAGAAATACCTATACAGCGATCTATTCATTGGGAACAAATCTTCGGAACCACACCGTTTTGGAGTCGGAACTCATGCATACACAGTTCAAAATGATCTCGGCATTTCGCTCACGTATCTGCTCCGTGTCACCCGGCCGTTTTGTAATGAAGCCTCCCCCCTCCTCCCCACGCGCTGGAATCACAACGCTGCACAGCCTCTCTTTTTCGTACTCCGGGCTCGATAAAGTAGGCACGATCGAGCCCCTGCCCCGATACTCGTCTGCATCACGTGTGCGTTTTTTTGTTTTTCCTCTAGCAACGTGTATTATTGCCTCACTTTCGCCAGCAAAGCTCTGTATGCAAAGCGACCCGTGGCCTTGTCGCAAAAGAGTCATAACTTGGGCTCGTTTGCATTTTTATTATTCTTACTATCTTGATGAATAGTGGGAGAAAAAAATTTGCCTCCGCGTCGGCAATACTTCCGGCGTCGGATCGTCGAATCGATCGTTGTACGACACTCGTTGTGCGACACTGATACTCAACTGACAGTTCACGTAATTTATGTAACGTGCCCTGGGATTTGCACTGCCCGCTGAAACCATTCATCAACGTTGCGGCTAAAGTAATAAGCCTGTTAGACTTCTTACGTACTGCTCGTGGTTCTCTATCTTTTTCTCTCTTTCTGACTTTCTTTCTCTCTATTGTGGTCTCTTTCTCTCTCCCTCTCTCTTTCCCCTGTAAATTCCATTAGCTGATTAGAGAGTCGCTTTGGAGAGTGTAAAGAGTGTTTCGTTGGGGAAGAGCAGGCATATCTGGATTAATATGTATTGCGGAGGTATAAAACAGAATGAGATCACTTTGAGACAAAAGAACTGTTGTTGGCATTATGAGTAGAATAGTTAATTGACCTTTACTAATCGTCGCTTTTCTGAATTCAGGCCAAATGAAAAATGATTCGGGGAATTCACGTTGCATGTTTCAAGCCAAAAAATATAATACTTATATTCATGTGTCTGTTAAACCATCATTTCACTTGAGACTACAGTATTTGAAGCGATAAGTTTTGTTTTCCGAGAATCGACTATTTGGATCGAGTGTGAAAGTGTTATAAAGCTGTACCAGGAAAAGGGTAGTTTGATTCCTGTCACATATATTGTATTGGCAAGTTCCAGTATCCAAAGAACTCCTAACATATATAATATATATATATATAATTATATATATATATATATATATATATATATATATATATATAAATACAGCTTGGTATTTCCTAGAATTCATTATTTTCCATGACTGATTGCGTCACTGATGCTTAAATTGAAGATACAAGTTTCCTCGAAAACAGGTCAAAATTTTGACTAATCAATAGAATTGATCAAATTTCAACAATATATTAGTAAACCAAGAAAATAGTATCGCAGCTAATAGAATTACAAGTAAAATTTTTATCCATCGTCTTGGTTTACTGAGTAACTTTTTTTTCAAATTGGGAGTTCCAAAATTTGATTACAATTCAAATCCCACCTCTAGATCGGGAACGAAACTTTTACAAAGGTAAATCCGTGTCAGAACGTGATTATTGTCGCCTGGAAAAAAATATCTTGCAGATTCTATATGATTGCGTTGCCCATTCGACACCCCTACACGTAATTCGAGGAAACAACGCTTCCAAGAAAATCTAAGCAGCTCGCAAAGTCCCGCGAAGCTAATAAAGAGAAAAACTAAGAATGTCATACCCAGGGTCTCGGAGAATACGACGCTTCATCCCCGACTAATGACGTCTACCAGGCGCGCGCGCGCCGCGGTAATTTGCAATTCGTCGAAAGCCGAAACATCTCGCGGCGGGCACAAAAGCCGCGCATAAATCTCGCGCGCGAGCACGGCGAAAAACGCCCGAGCAAAAAGGAGCTCCATCCGTTTCTCGCGCCCTATATTTCCCCCGCGCTCTGCGAAATCCAATCTCCCGTGTAAGTGTATGTGTGTATGTGTGTGCTGGCGCGCGCGTGTGGGTGGCGCATCACAGTAGCGGGCAGCGGATCTATACGTGCGTGAAAGGATCGCGCCCTTCTCTGTCTATCTATCCGTTCATGCGAGCTTGCTCGAGATTATTAGATGCACATGCACGAGTATCCTGGGAGAGACGCGCGAGCGAATAGCTCTTTTCACTCGTCTTCCACCCTCCGCCCCTCGTGTTCATCCGATCTGACGCGATTCAAGCTGCGGAGCTCTCTTGTTGAATCGAACCGTTCAATTCAGCTGGCGGCAGCCGATATCAACTCGACGATATTTTTTTTTACAACTCAATACACGTGTCTGGTGTTTCGGGAGATGGATTCATTCGTATTCCGCGTCGCGATCATGAGCTCGATTGATTTTGTAAATTTTTTTCTTCTGATTGCGCGCGTCACTCGTATCGTCCTTGCGATTCAAAGTTTTTTTCTCAGCATATAAAATTTAAAAGAGAAAAATATCTCGGTGTACTTTACGGCAGATTTTTCCGCTCTTATATTGCCTAATTAGATCGTCGTGGGAAAGTGGATTGCTCCCAAGCTTTTCTCTGTGAACGTGAAAAGCAGAAAATACGATAAAACGACCGAACCAATTCTCTAATTTTCTGGGTCACGGTTCGCGAAGATTCCAAAATATTACAGAATACGTCCGGGGACGCAAAAGTCAATTTCAAATTCTATAGCTCGAAATTCTTATTCGTCATGATCTTTGAGGGCCAATCCGTACTACAGAGTTCGATAAATGAAAAA
>CM037073.1:90956706-91159206 GCA_020882685.1 Aphelinus atriplicis | reverse complement strand
GAGCTCGAGCTCTCGGATAGTATTGAAGCATGTGGATTATACCAAAGCGAACCCGATTAACGCTATTGCTCTTCATAAAAACTATTGAATAATGCCTTGGCCATATTACTATCGCTCATTGTTGTTTGATGAATCATCACAGCGATAATTCAAGTTGCTATTAGTAATAATTCATTCATTTTGGACGGCACCATGAAGTTTGTGAAATCGTGAATATTTATCTCTCCTTAAGAAATTACTTTCTTAAGAATAATGAAAATATGAAGTATTTGTGATTAAGATTCAAGTTGCATTGTTGATACTTTCGTACGTACGAAAGCTATCAGCAAATACAGTGATCTTCACCAAAACAAAACTTTACAAGACTTTCGAACAATGAGATCGAGAATCACAGTGTGTACAGAAGTTTGATATTTTGCAAAGCAAGTTTTATTTTATAAAAAATATGTAAGTGTTAGTATGTTGCAATTATTATATTGTGGAAAGTGTTTTATCTATATTTGTGTAATGACAATTGTATGTTTTATGAGAGGTATGATACATTGTATTTATGACTCATTTTGTACAGAATAACAAAGATTCCTTTGTTTAAGAGTTTGATTATTTTACAAATGTAGGTTGAGAAAACTTTTTTGTAATGAACATATTACGAGGTTTAGATAGTATGTTCAGAACTCATGCGACTCAATCTATTTTCTTCCTTTATTAAGCAAATGATCAAATGCTTGCAATTACTATCCACCCATTCTTCAACAAATTCTCGGTTAGTCGATATTGTATTTGAGTATACGAATAGTGTGTAATGATTTTGACTTTTGATGCGATAAATCAAAACAGGGTATCGATTGTTAGATCCAATAAGTTGCAAACTCACGATAAAAGTTTTACTTAATTCAATTACTCGTGTCTGCGGCACATAATTTTTCAATCCAATAAATTTCATCAACTCATTTTCCTCCAGAGCAAAAAAAAACATTTTATGTCTGCACGTACAGTTCCATCATCCACTATAAAACTCTACTACTATTTTATCGAATCCTCTTTTTACTGCTTTCTCTGGTATCTCTTCCTCGTAGTCTAGCGTCGATGAACATTTTCACTTTCTAAAATTGCCATGTTGTATCGTCTCGCTCGATATATTGAACTCATAGCTCGGAACGAGTTGAACGTGAGCAATTGGAAATTCATTTCTTCTCTTACAACAATACGAATAACGAGAATTCAAGTCATTCTTCGCCCATAACGATTTCAAGACTCTATGACAACAAAACGAAGTATTGAAAATACCCTATTTCAAAATCCGCCCTCGAAACAGCTCAAAAACAAGACACTCGATATGTATTATTCGAGGAGAGAAAAAAAAACGAAGAATAATTTCCTTCCAAACGGTAAAATCCGGTATTTAATCGGCAACAATTGAACCGGCGGGCGCTGATAAGGCCGGCGTGCGCGAAGAGCTCTCGATAATTGGCCCAACGGCAGCCGCGCGCGGCCTAATCAAGCTGGTCGGAGTAAAAACGAAGGAGGGGAAAAATGTGCCTCGGCATCGCCGAGTCTATATATATGCAAGGATCCACCGCGCGGAGCACGTGACTCCCCACTCTCCGGAGGAGGAGGGTCGCCGGGGTGGGGTGGCACCCCCGGGCTGCTGCTGCTGCTGCTGCTGCCGCCGCGGCTGTTCTGCTGCTGTGCTCAGTCGCACGAAGCTCGCGCCCCGATCAGCTGCTTGGCGCGCCAGTGGCCAAAAGGCAAGTGCGCGCGCGCGCGCCCCACGATTCGCACGCACCCGCTGTTTTCCACTCTCTCTCTCTCTTGCGGCTAATTGGATCGCGCGCGGGCTTTCTGGCAGCTGCCCTTGGCTTCTCTTCGGTGCGATGGGGGCCAACTTGTGCTTCGCGCTCGATCGACGCAGTTTCCTCTTGTGTTTGACAGAAAAGAGCCGCGTTTCCAATCGGCCCGGATCATTTTTTACTCTCGAGCGTCTCGGCGCGCGCGGACATGCAAAAAATCCCGTTTCGAGTATTCCCAACGGCCACCCGAGCTTTTTCCTTTGTGTTCATTGGCTTGACAAGGGAAACACTGTTCGGGCTCGATCTCGATGTCTCTTCCTCTCCTATTCCCCGCTAACAACCGGTCGCATTCCATTTGTTGTCTGAACTTTAATCTGCTTGGCATTGTGCACCGCTCCTCCCCCACCCACCAGCTTGTAGTCTCGCATTTTAGAACATTTTGGACGGATTCCACGATCTCTCGCATTTCACGAAGCATTCTCAAACATTGACGTCTCTCGCGTCGCTCGGTGAATAATGGACTGTATTTTTTATCCTCGAATCGATGAATCTCGTAACGGCGAGATGATGTTTTGCGATTTTATTTTTTTTTTCCTATTTTGGCCGATGAGTCTCGTCGACTCGATCAATAATTACGCGTCCGTCGCGTCGATTTTTGAAAAATCAAAAAGACAGAGCTCGAGAGAGAGGGGCGGACGAGTAGCTAAGGGAAAGGATTTGAAAATTTTCAGGGCCAACCCCCGAGAGACGGAGCCGACAGCCGAGCAAAATCAACGCGAGCAATAAGCCCGCGAACAAAGTTTCGGCGGGGGGTTGGACGGAGCGATTAAAGTGCAAGCAGTTCGGGGGCGGGGGAGAGAAGAGGCTGAATCTTTGAAGACAATTTTGTGCTCGCGAGTGTTGGATGTGTGCGCGCCGTGTCCGCAGTGTATAGAGGAACGAGGGAAGCGAGAGTATATCCCCCCCTCCACGGCCCACCAAGATGAAGGTGCGAGCAGCGAGGCTGAGGCCGTGACCGATCCAAGGGGCTTTCCCTAATCGACCCCCCATCGCCGAGCTTCCTCATGTAGACTCACATTTAATACTACTCTCGTGAGTACCGCCATTACACAATCTGCCATCCCCAGTGCGATCGTCGAGAGCGACCCACCCGTGGCAATTGGGCTTGTTTTGCAAATTTGTTTTCTCCCCGTCGTAGGGTGTCCAATGTACTTTTTTTTATGAAAATCGATATCTATCGGGCTTGGAGCTGCTCGTGGAATTCGAATGATGTAATGGTCGGGTATACGTCTTGGCGGAAAATTTATTTACGAAAGTGTGCGCGATAATGTATTGTTTGTTAATGCTCGACGACGTCGCGGGCCGGAGGTTCGGGAAAGTTTAGGACTTACGTCGAAACATTTTGAAAACTCCACGGAAATAGCGTCAATCTACTTCGCCAGTACTTTAACTTGTTACATGGTGTTGGTCTCGACCTTGGGAAAAATTGTGGGGGAGGGTAATTCCGTACCAGTATTTTCTTACAAGATAAGAACGTTGTTCAGGAAATTTGTTACGCTACAATCAACATCATGGAAGTTTACGTGATATATTGAATTTTCATTACAAATACTCATACTTGTTTATATAATCTTGAGACTTAGTTAACATCATCAGTATACCTTTTTTACGTTAAATGAGTGGTTTAATGAAAGTAGTTCGTAACCGTTTACGGTAACTACATTTTCATTTGATCATTTGAATTGTTGTCCATAAACACTTTGCACATAATTTTACACGCAGTTTTGATATTGCTTTTCTATTAGATCTCTAAAAAATATCCCTGATTTAATGAGTTAATAAATATTGACCTCATCATAACTAAAATTAGTAATTATTTTAAAGTGTAGCATCTTTCAAGTCCTCCGTAGGACCCTTCAAATTAATTGAGTTTATAGTTGAGTATTTGGATATTCAAAAACGAAAAACTTGATATTCTTAGTCAGAAATGATTCTCTTCGTAAATAATTCTGCTGAATTTTGTGTATAACTACGCAAGTTTCATGGGATGTTAATAATTCAATTTCTATAAAAGAAGTCTTCACTGTAATCGAGCGATCAAAGTTCCGAAATAGTAAAAATGTCAAAACTCCTTCATACTTTGATCACAGTTGGTGAATAGAAAAATGCGAATAAAATTTATAAATTGATGAACAATTTATCACATTAGAAAAATTTATGCATTTTAAAAAAGTAGGTGTGTTGTGATAGGTAAAGCTAAAAAAAAATTCATCTAGTTTTAAAATATTTCTTCATCATGAAATAAACACACGTTGTCGTTCATCAATCATAGCCTTACTTATACTATACTCGAGATATGTATCTGTGTAAGACAAGAACTTATCAAATTAAACGGCAGGGGATACGATTTATCTCGAATATAATTGGAATATCTCTCATAAGTCAATTGAGCATTATAAGTAAATGATTAAAACAGCGACGAACATTCGCAGTGAAAAAATAGTCATTTCACTACAATAAATACCTCGAGCGGAGTGTCTTCTCAACCGGAAGGAAAATTCCGACTCAATACCCGATTATATCTCTCCAATTCACAGAATAAATCGCATTAATTGGAAAGTAAATTTCTGTCTCACCTGCGAAATTCCAGATTGATCGTCATCCATCCGTGACACGTAAAAACGTCCGTTGATCGATCGATAACTAATAACCTGCACTTGTGAAAATAATCCACCTCATGCCGGATGCTGGCAGGGACTCTTTGTAATTTTATACATCGTATCCACACGTGCGTTGAGAAAAGCTCAGGATAGATTACGATTTGACGCTCCGGAGAGATCGCCCGGTATGCCCGTCAGTTAGGGCGGGGTTCTCGGATTTTCTCCGACGCCGCGGCTGAGCTGCTACTCTGGATTCCCCGGCGTTCCGTGCGGCTTCGGAAGATATAGTGATGGAGATATTCGAGAGGATTGTTGATTGAAGTTGAAATTCTCGTTGAGAATAACAAGCTCGATGATTTTCACCTGAAAATTTGTAGGGGAAAATTCTTTTGGGCAATGAAAAAAAAAGTTGAATATTTTTCATATGATTTTATGAATAAGTGTCTTTGATATGTTTTATTCTATGACTAAAACGACACAGAAACGATCAGATTTTCAGCGCATACTTTGATTGGATATCCAGTTAATATTACTAGTTAGTTAAGTTTGCTCGATCCAAGATCGAACATTTCCAACTTAGATGCATATACAATTCCCTAAGGTTCGAATGATATTTACAATTAGTAACATTAGAGTTGTTGTTCGAAATTCAACGTTGTTAAATATGAAATCTAATCTTGAATGAGATTCATCTCTTTTTCATAAAATGAGATCTGAATAAATATTCTTAAATGCTAGTTGTATTTAAATAATCATCCAAAAACCAAACCATGTTAATTATTATGACCTTTAACAATAAAAATTCACCCTGACTCAGCTGAAGATATTTTTCTGAAAGAAAATATTCCTTATAATCTCTGTTAGTTTTGGTACATAAAATATATTATGTCAATGAATTTGTTGACATTAAGCGAAGAAATAATTTGATGAATGATTTACCACTTCACAAAACAGTAAAAACAACCATTTTCTGTCTTCTTTCAACCAGCCATAAATCGTCTTTTTTAAAAGTTCAATCTTATGTTCCGGATGATCAAATGAGCCTCGGGGTCTGCAGTTTACATTGTCACTCATGCGTGTAAATTACAGCATTATAATTCTGAAGTGTGACAAAATCGATAAGGGAGGTGTCATTGCTCATACTTCTTGAAGTAATTTTCGAAGTAACAAAAATACATAATATATATACTATAATTTTACTAGTATAAATCTCATGTCGAGTTTACATTTATGGGCTAATTTAAATAACGAAAATTTTTGTAAACTTTGAATTTATTACAGTGACAATATAGTAATACAGCCATCAATAATTAATCCTACTGGAATCTCTAACCAACAATATTGTCTCCATAAACATAATATACACATACCAAATTTGATTAATGGCACAAAAAGCTATAAAATTAAGTAATGTGTATCAAATTTATTGCATAATATATCAAATCTGTTTCTTGGTCAAAGTAGCTAGTGAAAGATATCATCAAGTTTTTCTAAATTTGTGTAGGGAGAAAATTCGAGAATAGATGTATAATGAGTCAGACAATATTCCACATCCAAATGAAATCCAGAAGAGGCTTAAGGTTAACATGGTTTACTACTATTTCAAAAATCCGATCAACATGTATCCAAGGATTTATCGGAGTAAGAATTCTTTTCTCGACAGATCCCCAAAGATCTCGGGTGTGTTCGATGACGCAAGCTCCAATATTTGAACTGGTCCAAATCTGTCGTACACAAGCTCTTCTCCGTGTCCGAAAGTGAGAAGGAACGAGCACAAAGTCGCGTAGTTTGCCGAAAATAAGCTCGCTTCGTTTTATGTACCAGCGTAATACCGACGAAATATGATTTATACGGACGGATGTGCCCGACGAATACCAGGTCACTTTCTCCTCTGAACTACTCTGCCACGAATTTCTTCTTGTATATGCGCACCGAGTACGTTCGATTTTACGATCGAGCGTAGCCTCGCGTTTATCATTATACACGTTTCTTTCTCTTTCTCCAACTACCCAAGTGGGGCTTTGTAGAGCTTCACTCGTTCCTTTGGCTCTTTGATTTCGATGGTCTGACTCTCGGTCGGTGGGCTATGGCCGCGCCATTAGGGCTCGATCAAACATTTTTCATTTCTCTCGGATTACTTTCGGGTGTACCGCCTGACGAGAGACGGTATATCCGACGGTAGACAATTCGACGGTTCGATAGAGGACGCGTGATTTTTTTCCTCTTTTCACTCTGATCGTGGAGGAGAGCACTTTCATGCCCCAGGCAATTTTCTGAAGGATTTCCCGAGATAGCGACTGAGCGTGAAAATGTAGTCTACGGGATACGATACCCTCTGATCGTAGACAAAAAAATCGACTATCCTGTCTCTGCGAGACATTTAAAGTAGGGAGCGCGCTCGTTTGTCACTCGTTCTTTCTTTGTTTTTGCATTTTTCCAATCTATGGAAATCTAACTGATGTTTTTATTCGTCATTGTGAGTGTTGATGTTCACGAATTTACTGAAAATCTTATCTTTGATTGTCCAACTTCAGACGGTAATGTCATTAATTCTCTTCGAGTCCGAGTTGAAGTTGATCTTGTATAGTTTTGAACCGTAAATTTCTCCAGCAGCCTTACATAATGCTTGTTGAGAAAAACACAGCGTGTAAATTAGCAGTACGCTTTCTGAGGTTTCATCTAACAAAGGAATTTACCCAAAAGGCACAAGGAGAAAGAAAATTGTCGAGTTCTCTGAAATTGTGAGACTTTTCAAAAAACATAATTCGACCGATCCAAACCAGAATTAAATTAGATTCATATTACATATCAACTCGAGACACTGTGATTAATTTCACCAAAATTCGACTTTCACTTTGGAGGATGTTGCGTGATGTAAAATCACAATTCACGCATATGCCTATAACATACGACGAAATACTGTATATGACTTGTTTATCCAAGCATGTTTAGCGTTCAAACGTCGCGCTGATATCCTCGCACAGATGTACATTAAATTATTTTTATGGAAATTATTCTTATTATATGAAAATTCCCCAATTTTGTTTCTAAACACAATCACAGTGAAAAAAGAAAAGAAGGCAAAGCAGTCTGTACTGGGGAAGGAAAAATTACTAATAAGCTATATTAGTTACTCATATTTGCTGTATTCGTGCGAATTATATCACAAATACAGCATTAAATAATGGATACGTGGGATGAGTCTTCATCCCTATAGAAATACTTCTATTATTGTTGTTAGAAATTCCAATTCGGCAAGCCATATTATGTAGTGAAATTTGATCCTACTTTCCGAGTTACGCTCTGCAATGTCAATATAACTTTCCAGCCGGAATTCATTAGCTTCATGTATTAAATATTTGAAATAACACGTGTTTGCGATTTCCACAATTATTCATGTATCCATTAGCGTGGGGTCAAAGTACTTTGTTTATAATACTGAATATTTTATTATTGTTTTATATTCTTATTAAAAGAAAAATATCAATTTGATCATAATATATGCTCGATATATATTTCATATAATTCAAACGAAAAAAACCGAAAAATGTTTTGTGTAAATACGCTTATTGAATATTCCTATATTAAAATCACAGCTAACCCATGAGCATTTATGATGATTGAGACTCTTTTCAATTGGATACTCATGAGATTTACTTCCGCACAAATGAATTTTTTAACGTAGATTGAGTGAGTGAGTATGAATAAATTCGTTCAACTTGTATATAAATACATATTTTTTTTGTCTCTATTCACAATAACTCACTCATAATAATACACATTCGTTAATAATCATTAACGTCAAAATTATTGTCAGGATGTATCCACATATATGTCCTGTTCAACAAATATATATTTGTTGAACGGGACAAATAAGCTTCTACATCTCCGGTGAGGATTGATGTCTTTGTTTGACTATGATGCGGCATGCAGTATTTCGCATTGCACATGAGAAATGTTTATACTTTGAAGCTCTCCAAATCATGAGCTAATGTAGATTTAATAGAATACCTATATTAGACAATGCAGCATGAAATAAGGGAAATGTATATAGATCCGTTGGAGTTTGCTTTCAATTAATCATAAAGAGCCACGACAAAGGCGAGCATGCTATATCTATTGTAGATCGAGGCCCTCCTCCATGGTCTCAGATCATGAAAGAAAAGCACTGAACTCGATCGGAAACCCGCAAAGTCTTTTGATACGCGAGCTTTACAATCACATTCTCCTGTCCCCGCCACGGCCCGAGAAAGAGCCCAACCTCATTCCGAGCCGGCATCGATCTCCCGCAGAAAATAATACAATTAGCGCTGCGAGAAATTTACAAAAGCGGCTTGTGTAACTCGCCGCTACCGCCACCGCCCCTCGCGTGGAAATATTTTTCTGAATCCAGGTATGCACTCGTCGAATCAAATGCCGCGCGGCGCAACCGAAATAAAGAACAATGTCGAGCCGGATGAAAGTCACCGTGCGGAGACGAGCCTGAAACGCCCTCGGGCGTCTCTGTGTGCGCGCACGCGACAATTCAGTGCGCGCAAAAGTATATACAGCGCGCGAGCGAGCGGAGAGCGTCACGTTGGCAGTGCGAAGCCTTGTGCCGAAGACAAAGAGCCACCCAGAGGAGCGGTAAAAAAAGATGCAGGACACACACGCGAGAGAGCGAGCGGCGCAAAAAATTCGTGTAATTGACCCTTGTGCAAAGAGGCAATGGAAGTGTACATGCTCGAATTTAGTTGGACGCTATACGGCTGCAGCAGCGCGCAGAGAACACTCTGCCCGTTTTTTATTTCCCCTCCCCTCCTTCTCGTTATTTCCCCCCCCCCCACCCGCACTCGCCTCGGTGGACGGGACGAAGTGTTTTCTTTTTTTTCTTTCGAATTCATGCTCAAAACTCGTTTTGATTAGTCGCTGTTTTACCGCGTGTAAAATTTGGACAGCAGAGCGAGTTCGGCAGTTTATACTTTACGCGTACTGCTTTAATTACCGCACGGGCTCGTGCTATTCTCGGTTTCACAAACCTATTCGCGAGACATGGTAAATTGTCCGATGAATAGATGAATAGGTGAATAGGTGAATATATGATGGATGGGTAGACATTGAGATTTCCGAATTTGATGAATAGTTGCACGTTGGATGTCCCAACGTAATGCACACCGTATGTCGCGTGAAATACGCAAGAAATTTCTTTTCGAAACACTTGTGTCTTGTGTACTTTGAAATCATGGAATTTTTGTATACCAGGACACACTCACGTTGGATTAGAGTAGAGCCCAATTCTCTCGCCTCGAAAACACGGATTGGTTTCATCATTGTCAGTTATACGTGTCGTGCTCATAATTCTCAAGCGCGAACCGGAATAAATAAACATTTCTCGATAATAATTACACAACTAAGGTATGCAGACATCGCGTCGGGTATACCGCACGACGATATTGATTTTTATTTTTCCTCAGAGGGATGCTCATGACGTGTGTGTGTGTCGCGAGAGAAACCCCGCAAATGCAACGTTCCGCGTATACGTCTGAAACGACCCCATATATACTCACGAGAATCCCCTTATCCGAGGTCGCGACTCGAAAGCGCGAGCGCACCGTGCAAATCGACTATACTTTTTCCCGGTCTCCGCAACTACTCCACGCAGAATAACTTCACCAGTGTCGACGAGGAGCAAAGGTCAAGGCAATTTTTCACGACGCTGTGATGCGTGAGAGTGAGTAAGAGAGAGAGGAGGGGGGGGGTGAGAGAGAGAGAAAATGAGGTGCATGCAGGCACGAGATGTGCTTGGAAGTAGGCCAGAGCAGCCGGGGCAAGGTTTTGCGTATACGCGAGTATTGTGCCGCGCGAGAAACGTCCCGCGCGACTGCTGCACTTGTGGAGCTTCCGCGTTAGGGTCGCGGTGTCGCGCGAGACGAGGCCGCAATCGACTCTGTGATTTCGCGCGTATTGTATACAGCCGTGCGCGGGTATATAGTCTCGTGGAATTTCACCCGGAATATCCGTTACTTTGTCGCGCACGCGACGTTTCGTGCCGAGATACGCATCCGGAGTGTGTGACCAAGGCGATTATCCGATAATTCGAACGTGACGGGCGCATCGTTCCGACTCGCGCAAACAGCGGCCGATCAAGATGAAACGACCCTGTATAACTGGTCGTATATGCGCAAGCTTGTGCGCGCGTATGCTCGTTGTTGAAGTTGATACGGCCCGCGGTATTCGATGTTCAAGCAGATAATCAACCTGAGCGGATACGAAATTTGAAATTCATCCGTGTGGAATATAAATACTTCGTTGCGACTTTTCATTCGAAGAGGTATATTTTTTTGTAATTGATGTGCGGGTTGTCGTGGTCTTCCCACGTCCAGTTACAATATCACGATAGACATTCGAAAATTCACACTGCCTCGAAAAAAATGATATTTCTTATAACGTTCGATTTCAAAAATGTATCTGTCAAATATCGGACAATTCAAGTAGCCTCGTAACGAACGCGTCCCAGTTGTCATGATACGTTTTATCGTCATATCACGAGAACAGAAAATTTCGGCTTTTGTAATACAACTTTAATATTCAATCGCACATTCACGGTGACTCGTGACTTTTTCTTTTTGCGAAACATAATGAAAGGGTCAATTGAAGGAGGGTCGTCCGGGCGCGTGTCTCGCGACCTGATCGATATAGTTAGCTTGTAACGTTCCCGGAGCGCCGGGTAAAGGGAATCTGCCTGGCTCGCTTTGACAGGCGAACGCATTAACGCGAACGGACACCTGCCGCTCGAGCTTCACTTAGCGTCGCGTCGCGTCGCGTTGCCGGCGCGCGACGGGACGTGGCCGGGTCCATAATAGATCCGTTGATTAGTGCACTTAGCTCGTGCTTTTTTTTTCGTCGATCTTGAATTTATTACTCGTGGATTGGGGTGATTGCAAGTCTGAGAATACGAAGAGGGTTCCCGTGTTACATCTCTTCTGTAGGCTACTTTTTAAAATCATACGGTGGAAAACCAGTGTGTGAAAGTGAAAAATCACTGAAGGTTAATTAATTATTAGATGGAAATGCAGGGACGTTTTTTACGGGACACAGTGAATTTTCCATTTTTTAACGCGAGTTTTTATATCAAAATATTAATGTGAATTGGATGTAAAGATTTGTGCTGTCAAAACTTATGGAATAAACGTGAAAATTCACTCTTTTCGTAAAAGAATTTTCCCTCATGCACTGGTTTTGAGGGAGGATATATTTTTATGTACTTTCTTGGAATACTTCATATTAGTTTGAGAGATCAAATATTGATCGTTTAAACTCTTGCTCCCCAGAAACTGATTTTTTTGTATTTTCTATCACGTAATTATAAATCTCTGCAGTTGGTTTGCAGGCATTTCTTCATTTGGGTCGTGGACAATGATCGTTACTTGGGTGAGGGGAAGTCAATGATTGAGGAGACCATTCAGTATTCTAATACTTGCCCGTATCCTTGCCTATATAGCACTGGATCATACATTTGTCAAATAATTCTCATCACAGTCAATGCTGAAATAGCTGTTATGAGCAGGTCTTTCTCTTCGAGTAGATCGGGTATTCGGAAAATCTGTTTTTCCTCTCCAATATATATTCGACTTATCGAGTTCAGCCTCGAGAATTATACTTGGATCTACGTTATTAGTTTGGACTAAAGGAAATCTATAGAAAAAATAATACAATAGAAACTTGTTCATTCATGTTTATAAACTCAAACGAATATACAAGATTTCTACTATTGGTAAAATCAAGCTGTTCTGTTCGTAATACTATTCTTCTGCATGTACTCTTTCTCAATCAAGCCGTTTTCATTCCATTGGTTTGTGAATAATCTACTTGAGCAATGCACATTTACTCGAGGTTATAAAAGTAGTATTTACTTTGTAGAGAAATATGAGATTTACAAATGCTTACTTCGATTTGGATATCCGATAAATGTGTCACTGGCGAATGCACTACTTTTCTAATCTGAAGAACTTTTGGAAGTAACTTCAACTTTGAATGAATTTGATTTTTCAAAGATTGGAGAATTCAATTGTCAGGAATCTCAAACTAGTGGTGGAAAAAATAATCGGCTTGAATGTAACAATGAAGAAGAAAAGTATTTTGAAAGACTTTATTTTTTCATTTTCTGAAGATATTATACAAATGACCCTGGTTTTTATAGTATGTTCTAATTAAATAAATAGTGGACTAAATAATATATCATTTTGATTATAGCATTGGACCGTGATGGAAAAGAAAGTATATTTTGTCGAGACAATAGTATGAAAAGAGAGCGTGTAAAGCATAAAAAATGGTCACATATCCCTATTTAAAAGATATACTGTGATACAGTTATTTTTTCGAGAATGAAAGAAATAATCTCACATTGTTATTTCGCAATGCCACGACATAAAAACGAGCAAGAAAAACTGATGGAAGAAGTTGGAGCATCCAATAGTCTCATTTAAAAGATAGTATTTTTAATCGTATTTGGAATCTGTTAAACGTGACAAAGAAATTCTTAATTTAGCAGGTTGTATTATTTATACTATGAAGTGAAGGTAGGAACCTGTATACAATCGTAACAAATGTTTGTTCATAATGCAAAAGTAACTTTAATTGTACACTGAAACTTTGATGGAGCTCAAACCCAGTGTAAAACAGTTTTCCGTAATTGTGGGAGTTTTTTTTTTCATTATGTACTATGCGCGGTCTTATTGCATATTTTTGATATGACAAATTACGATGATGAAATCTTCTCAAAAATAACTACCTCTCATCTTCGCTGCGGAGTAATTAAGACCCCTGGTTTACCCGAGTCTCTATAACCCCAAAATTAGTTTTACGCGGTTTATACTGAGCCATTGGGAAAACAGGTCAAACTGTACAACAATAAGTAGTTTAGGGAGCTTTGTCGTTTAGCGCGCGCGCACACACACGCAACGTATTGTCATACACGACAACACAAGAAATCATCTTTATTTGTGGGGGAAAGCTTAATTACAATTTGAAGTGCAGGTCCCCGCGGGAGCTGCTCGCGTGACTTGCTCTCCCAAGAGCCCCCGCCGCTAAACAATGCAACCATTCATTCGAACTCGAAGAAAGAAATATTTATTCGCCAACTTCACTCCTTCAATGAAATATTTCCGCCGGCTATTAATCTTCATTATGTCCCGTGGTATCAACGCGGAAAAACAATACTGCGCGATGGTATATATCCGTTCCTTGCGGCTCGTGCGAAATTTATCGGGAACAATTCGAAATTAAAATTCTGCAGTCTATTCATTACTCAAAATATACTTTAGTAATATTTACGATGCTCATTAGATTATACGTACAACTCAAGTGTGTATATTATTCTTTTTGTTTCAGAAATGTTTTGATAGAAGGAAAATAAGACAATCAAGATGTTGATCAAGGAGTATCGAATACCTCTTCCACTCACCGTGGAAGAGTATAGGATTGCACAGTTATATATGATAGCCGTAAGTTTGCATTATCTATACATGCCATGATATTATATCTTCGGATATCTTTGTTGTCTCCCAACCCCCGTAGTTGAATCTTAAAAATCGAGATAGCTATAAGAATACAGAATTTTATGAGCTCTTGAGTTATGAAACTCTCTTCATAGCTCGAGTTATGGCATCCCAGTCTATTTTCATTCATAATCTTTGAATTTACATGTATAAATTTTCATGGGTCAAAGTCAATATTTAATCTCGAAACATTTGCGCTAGGTTGGCATAACGAAAATATTGATAGACCTGAATTTCACTTCTACTCCTCTTGAAGACTCGCGTTGAAAATCCAAAATGAACGTCTATATGAATTTTGAAAAATTCCAATCGCTACTTTGTCAGTCCTAAATTCTTAGTAAGCGTCTCGAAATTTTGAAGAAATCGTTTTATCGGTAATGAATGATTTAACGGAGCGTACGTATGACAAGTGTCCGACAATTTTACCGTCCTCTCGCGCGCGTTGCATATATATACGAATCGAGTGTCAATAATCGCGCGACTGTTCGGCTTGCAGAAAAAATCTCGAGACGAGAGTAAGGGGGCAGGCAGTGGAGTGGAGATAATAGTGAACGAGCCGTACGCGGACGGGCCCGGTGGCAGCGGCCAGTACACCCACAAGGTCTACCACGTGGGCAGCCACCTGCCCGGCTGGTTCAAGAGCCTGCTGCCCAAGTCGGTGCTGATGGTGAAGGAGGAGGCGTGGAACGCCTACCCGTACACCAAGACACGCTACACGTGTCCCTTCGTCGAGAAGTTCTCCGTCGAAATCGAGACGTACTACTTCCCCGACGATGGACACCAGGAGAACGTGTTCAAATTGAGCGGAAGCGACCTCAGGAACAGGGTAGTAGGTACGTACCGCACGTGACAAGCACTTCGTCCATCCCGTGGATGGTTCGGCTGGTTTGATTGAGCAATCAGACTTGTGGGATTTGATTGATGTATGTTCAGGGCTCGATGATTTTGTTTGCACGTTCCAATATTACTCCCCGTCGAAATTTCCACTGAACCTTCACTTTCGAGATGAACTAGATCAACTGTGGATTTTGCGTTAGACTAGTTTGATCTGGATGTAAATCTAATCGTCGGATTGTTGAAATCATTTTCAATTGCTTTTGTGTCCAATGCTTGCGCAGACGTAATCAACATCGTCAAGGACCAACTGTTTGGCGCCGATTACGTCAAGGAGGAGGATCCAGTTTTGTACGTGTCCGAGAAAACTGGAAGGGGCCCATTGACGGAGAATTGGCTTGAAGAATATTGGGCCGATGTCAAAGTGAGTACACACACGAATATACAGACTTTCCTTGCTAAAAATCAGTATTTTTACTATTCCGTATAATTGATCTTTTCTACGTCTGTAATTTCTGGTCATGAGTATGTACTTTTCATCCTCGAAATTTCAAGAAAACGGTCACGTTCCCCTAGAAAGAAAAACTGCACGCTCACACGCGTAAATGCACGAGCAGCCGTAATCTATGTACGTACTAGCTTAAATTCCCCATTGAAAATTCACTAGGGGAAGAAACAACCCACTCCTTCAGGAAAGTCGCTGATGTGCGCATACAAATTGTGCCGAGTCGAGTTTCGGTACTGGGGCATGCAGACGAAGCTAGAGAAGTTCATCCAGGACATAGGTGAGTTGAATATTCTTGAACTTTATAAAGCCACTGCGTCGTTCGAAGTTTACCCGACGATGTCGATTCGGCCTTTCCCTTCGACATTTTAAAAATTTCACGACCCATCCAATTTGAGTATTCAAATTTGCGAATTTGAAATATCATGATGTCCGACGTTTACTTTGTACTTGATACTCGAACAGATTATGACGAGGAAGAATAATCGAGAGCCAATTTGATTTACGATTGAATGGTATAAAAAGATTTGGTATAATTATTACGTAGCTTCGAGGATACATCACTTTTTACAGTAATTGTCTTTTTTATAATGTGAATTAAATAGATCGATGGCATCGACAATTCTTCAATCTACTATCATATACCATTTTATACTGGCGAGCGATTCGTTTGAAACGGATGACAACCAAATTTCAACTGGAAACCAGTGCTTAGCTCTTAAACTTCGAATTACGCACGTGTACGCTCTGTCACAATCATTATTGTCAAATTGATTGGCCCACTAACGACCTGTTCAGCCCTGAGGAAAACAATGGTGCGGGCCCATCGGCAGGCGTGGGCCTGGCAGGACGAGTGGCACGGGCTGACGATGGAGGACATCCGCGAGATCGAGCGACAGACGCAGCTGGCGCTGCAGGCGATGATGGGCGCGGCCGAGGGCTCGGTCGAGGAGGACATGGAGGACAACGACGAAAAGGCCAACTCGACCATTACGCCCCAGGACTCGCAGCAGGTGGCGAAAACCCTCGCGGCCACCCTCGGCAGCATCGAGAAAGCCGAGGACCCCCAGAGCCCCGCCGCCCTCAGGAAACCCTCCGACATACCCACCATACACACGGCCCTCAGCTCCGAGGGGGAGAACAGTCCCGAGGACTCGCCGACCGAGCTCCTGCCGCCTAGGTATAGTTGCTTTTACGTTTTTCCGTGCAATACTCTTCATTGGTCGGTGTTTTCCCGTTCCATCGGGTTGTTTGGCTGCAGAAGACTATTTTGAATGAGAAATTTCATCTTTTTCGTTATACTTTTTAATTCTCTGAAAAGGATACAATTGAGTTCCTATCGAATAGATAAACAATACGCTCGAAAAAATTGATTGGCACTTAAGTTTATTTCACGCCTGGTTTCGAAATTTCGGTGTGTATTTCACGGCCGACTTGAAATGAGTATTCATAAAAAATATCATCAAACAAATGTTTCGTAATTGTATTCTATTAGCATTTTTGTTTGCTTTGGAAAAGGGAAATTTTGAGATCACACGAGAGAATATGAATTGGGTGGTCAAACGAGAATCGAATTTAATCAAATGTTCACAGGAAAGTGGAAAAGATGGTCAAACCAGAGAAAGAAAGAACGTGGAAAAAGAGCAGTCCATCGTTACATTCGCCAGGTTCAACCAAGAGCTTCGATGCTCACATGGTCAACTGGCGAATGGAGAGTATTGTAAGGGAGTCGGAATCGGGGAGTGAAGATGAATTTTTCGACTGTCAAGGTAAAGTTCACCGTTCTATTTAGGCCTCATCTTCATACTAACGTTTTATCACTATCCAAACAGCCACGAATGTTCTCAAGGCATGGCTATAACAGTTCTCTAGATAATAGACTTTAGAAGACAAGACTTTACAGCTCTTGCTCGATTTATGACCGAGCAAGAGATGTATTTGTCTTCTTAGAGCATGTCACTTTTTGAGGTTTTGTTCCAATGCCGAATTTTAGAGTTGCAATGAATTGATCCTAGTATTGCATACTTCACAAAATACATTTTCAACATTTTTGCCTGTTATACACTCTAGAATATCCATAATTTCAATAAAAATAAATTAGATATTTCAGAAATTATTAGTAATTCAATCACGTGTGTTTATTGCTGATCAAATCATGAATTATAAAAAGCAATATGCTGCATTACGGTTGCATAAGATTGACATGAACAAGTCAAAAATCAAATTCTTAGTTTCCTATTCTTGTCTGTAATTGTATCGTCTACCACTAGATGCGTGTCAATATAGTCACTAACATTATTTAGTCGTGTCCATAATGTCTTCAGTCGTAACAAATAATCATATAAATGTTCTCACTTGAGCTCATCTCACTGTGTTCATGTTATTATTCTAAATCATTGTTCAGCACGTATTTAGAATTCTATCGACAGCACATAAATGAGAGCACACGAATCAGAACAAAGTTTGAACAAAAATTATTATTACGAGGAAGAAGTACGTATATTTATGCACACATGCTTTCGAAAACTATGAATTAAAATAACTGAAAAAAAAAAATCTATACGTAAGACCTAAAATCCTGTTTTTAAAAATTATTTAATACACACGCTATACAAAGAGAAATTTGTATTTTCTAAAGTTTTAATCGTTAATATTTTTCACGTGGTTTATCTTATTTTCCTTATTTTCATACAGATATTAAGTTGTGAATCAGACAAGAATAGTAATATTTGCATTTGGAAAAAAGTAGTTTTTGGAGAGAATAACATCTGATACAATTGAAACAACTTTTAGAAACTTTAAAATTTAACCATTTCTATTCTAGACATTTATCAGAATTACCCATCCATAACCACACAAAAAATAGACTGACGTGTTCTTCGTCACTGTGGTACAGATTCACTGACTACATACATATATATATATATTATAGCACGAATTAGGATCTAAGATGTTTCTTTTTTTTATATATGCATTCTCTGTTTGTTGCTTGTCGCACGTGCAATCACTTCAGCTCCAACTGGGTTTATTATACCCACTATTATAAGAGGTAGGAACAGTAGAAGGTTGAATATTAAAATTATTGAAACACGTAGATAGAAGATTTTTGAATAGCAATTTTCTTCTTTCTCAATTATCATCTTCATCATTATTATCATAGACCATTCATAATAAAAGAAATTTCTACTTGCTTTTTATCAGTTCTCAGGGTTGCTCTACCCAAATTTATTAAATAGAAACAATGCCTTTGTTAATTTATATTGGAACTTTAGTTGGAATTAATTTTTCATCATAAGTTAATCTTGTGGTTGCGGAAGAATTCTTCCAACTTTTTGGTTATTTTTCCCAGGTGAAAATTAATGATAAATAATTGCATACATAAAATATCGAACCATTAACTTGCATTAGAATAAAGCTTATTTTTTTAGATCGAGGATAGACAAATGTTATTGAGAATACTTATGAAAAGATTAGAATATTTGATACTCTAGATATGATGACAACATAATTTATATAAATATTTTGAAGCATGATTGACTGCTGGATCAATCCCCCCTGCTTGATGGAAAAAATTAATGCCAAATGACCAGGTTTAAAATTAATTACTTGGTTTTAATCTCAACGCATTCCTTTTTTTTGGAAAGTATCTCTGACCCTTATCGTATATTGACTATAACTTGGTGGCATGTATTCGAGCATGTTTATATAATACGTTTTCAACGTCAATCAAGTTTTTGGTATGGAATTAATTAAAACTCTTTCACTATTCTAGACAATGTAATTACAATGTACAGAGTTGGAAATATTTCATTGCCTTAATAGAAATTAATTCTTCCTCTCACACTTAATTCTTAACTTTTTCTCAGCTATTTCTCTTGACTTCGATACACACTAATATTCCAAATATAAGTTGTTGAAGTAAGATAAAAGAGCAGGTTGAAATTTCTGATCACACAGAGAACTTTGAACTCGAAGATAACTCGTCATTAGCTAAATGGAGTTCTTTGGATCTTCTTGCAGAAGAGGACGAAGTAACATCGCCCACTGTGCCGGATTTCAATAAACAAGGTAAGTTCATGACGGTGTATGAATGATATTTCGCTATTCTTACTCTGTCGAATTTCACGTAAATACAATACGATTATCTTCAAATTTTAGAACTATCATCATATGCAGAACTGACACTTAACAAAATTTCAATTTTAAAAATGATTTCATTTGAATTTTAATTAGATATTTTATTGCGTTTCTTCAGACGAACACATGCTATTTTAAATTTAAAGCGTACCACAAGTTACCTCTATTATTCACGAATAAACATAGTCTGCTACATCAGATCAATACGATGTCTATAATAGCAACCTCAAGAGCTTGATCCATTGAATCATCTTCATTAAAACTCTCGGAGGAGCTCCAATAACGTGCTTTATTGAATTTGCTACGGCGCTACCCAATCCTCTTCTCGTCCCAACAGACGATCCTCATGAGTTCCAAACTAATAATGATAATTCGCGATGCCGGGGATACATCGGTTAAACAGATAAAGTCTAATATTCATTAGTTCAATGAAATTTAATTTTATTATGAACCCAAATACATCGTCTAACCCAACAAAGTATTTTTTTTATTTCAAAATCTATACTTCTTTACAGGCTAAGAGTGAGCGAGAAAAAATAATTTTGTCGGGGCCGATCGGACCGAACCCTTTCGGACATTCAAATTCTCCCTTACCGTTTCGAGCTTCGAGTTGTTCACCACGTAAATAAGTTATTTCAACAAGTGCCTACATTGTTTGAAGAGTTACAGTCATTTGAAACGATCGTGATAAATTAAAATGGTTGATAGTGTTGTTTGGAACTAGCCACGTTACTAACTCGTACTCACGTACAGATTGCGTCCCTAATCACCGTATCAAGCTCGAGAGCTTGATTGCTCTACAATCAAAGGTGTAAAATACTTTGATTTTTTTCCCCATCCCAAGTTTTCAAAATGATTTCTGGTGTGCGTTTCTTTTTCTTTTCCGTCAACTTATTCTTCACGAGTCCCTTGGGTTCGCCAATTTCGTTTTTCTGTACCCTTCATCCAAAGCGGTTGATGCACGAACAGTCCCGAGCGCGATGGTCCATCTCTCTTTATTCTCGAGGCGATCGGACCGCACTTGGGAATGCACGCGCTCATCAACGAACTAACCCATCCGCGCATGAATAATTCGCCATCAGCGTGAAAGTTTGACGCGCGCGGCGGGCACGTACGTAGACCCTCGAGTAAATGTCGATTTGGCCTGTTCGCAGACGACACGATATTCTCGCACTCGTACCTGCAGCGGGTGGCGAGCGAGCGGAGCGGCAAGAAGCTGCAGATACGCACGTCGGCGAGCATCGACATGTCGTGTCCGGCCTCGCCGCAGCACTCGCCCACCCACCAGCCCTGCAGCACCACCGTCCTCCTCATCGTCATGCACGCCGGCAGTGTACTCGGTAAGCCACACATATATACAGCTATGCTCCCGCCTCGCTTTACCGCGGGCCAGTGGAGCCTCGACAATTTGTCGAGCTCGCCGCAGGTATGCGGCTCGGATTTAACTCGCGTAAATGCTCCAGCCCGAGTGGACCCTCAGACACGGACTTCTACATATTCATGCATTTACGCGCATCCTTCGACTCGATGAAACGTACTTTATCAAAGTTTCTTTCAACCTCCGTAAAATTCATCGTTCGATAAGCTTGATTTTCATTGACGATGACAACTTTGATTCGTTCACAGATGCGAACGTGGATTTGACGGCTAAAAAATCGGACATAACGACGTTCAGGGGAGCTTTCGAGTCCGTTATAAGGCAACACTATCCGACGATGGTCGGGCACATAGCAATCAAGTTTGTTTCCTGTCCATCGATTTGTACCGAAGGTCTCGGTATATTATCTAGGTGAGTGGTTTTCATCAGTTGCGCCAACTATTCCCCCTGAAATACAGCGTAACCCAATATTCGCGATAATCATCAAAGTTCAATTCGTATGCCAGCGACTGCGTCAGACTACATCCAAAATGTAAGTCATGAGAATGACGAGGAAAATAATACCGAAAATTAAAGGGAAGAATACGAACATTTTTTTTTATACTACAAATCAACAGTACGTGCAAAAATAATTGGGTCATCATTTTTTTCAATAATTGATTTACGGGAACAAAATGAAAACAAAAAACATTTTTTTACATCTCATTCAATGAATATAAAAATACTTGATGATAGAGAAAAATTCTCCTCTTACGTCACAACACCGATCCACCGAGGAAGAGTAATACGTGACAGTAGAAAAGTCCGAGTTAGGTCAGCCGGCTACATTGATTAAATTGATTTGTAAAGAGTTTTTTCAATCGCGACAAGGCCTTCGAGTTACTTTCGACGCGGGCAGATTAAAAAAATCGAGCATCCCGGGGCTGATGGAGGATTACATCGATTCGCGTATAACTGGCCTATCTGGTGTCCATTTGGATTCCCGGGTGACAGCTGCCCGAATCGATCCCCCCGTCGCCCCGGTCAGCTCCTCTAATCCTGCCGAATCTCTCCCGTATTTATACGTGTTCATCGCGCTGTATATATACGTGGCAGCGGGATATTATATACCAGGAAAAACGGGTAATCCCCAAAGTAACTCGTGTGCTGTTTTTTTCCCGGTCGGTTCAGCCTCAGCCCGTACAGCTTCGACGTGTCGCCCTCGTGTACGGACACGCCGCAGGTGACCCACGACACAATCCCGATCGGGGCGATCCCACTGTTGGCGAGCTCGACGCCCGACTACCAGGACGCGGTTACCAAGGTGATAAGCGGCGCCAACCAGGTGTACCACGAGTTCATCAGGAGCGACGAGGGCCGGGGATTCAATGGGCAGATCTGCTTCATCAGCGACTCGATGGGCTCGATCCTGGCGTACGACGCGCTATGCAGACCCAGCCAGTATCAGTCGAGGCACGACAGCGAGAATAGCATACTCGATCACGACAATCACGAGGCCAACGAGGACGGCAAACACCTGTCGGCTCCATCTCCAAGAAGAAGGTCCTCCTCGACCAGGTAATTGGACCATGTTACTAGTACAAAAGTTTTGTCCACCGGCTCACTGTATTGCCACTTCGGTTCTGAATCTGATGATTCGAAATGGATTGATTTTGTCCACCCTCAGTGACCTTTGCGGTCTTGATGATGATCATTGCTGTTGCATATTGATTGTAACGAGCAAAAATAGCATCATATGCTGTGCACGAAAACATGAACATTTTGGAATTCAAAACATAACGTATTGATTCTGAAATATATATACTCCAGGAAACAAAAACAACACATGAGATATGTTTTGCTTTCTCAAAGAGAAAGCTTTTTAGATTTTTATCGATGCAGTATTTGACTTTCTGGGAGCACTTGGGTCAATATTTCACCGCATGTGACCGTGATGCGATTCTATTGGAATATAACCAATTAGGGTTGAACATTAAAATTTTTCCATAAAATTTACCGGTGAAAGAATAATTTTTCAATGGGCTACGAAATCCGTAACTTTGAACACTATAATCAGAATGCTACGGAACTATTTCAACGAGTTGTTTTCAAAGTTAGCCCACAAAGTGTACTGAGGGTATATCGCAAAAAAAAGCAACACCGAGAAACAAATAGAATAGAATAACGAAAAGTCCACAGAATTCTCTCTTTTCCAACCGAAATATTTTTCCATTGTCGTTAATCCGACTTTCAAACATTGCGGATGGCTTGTTTTTTTTTCCTCTTTTTTTTTTCGAAACTCGCCTACCGTTCCGTCACGAAAACACGCTCGGTTGCTCTCGACGCACCGAGTTTTTTTCTCACTTTCGTTTCACCGAGCAACACGTTGACGCGAAAAGTGAATTGCCGATTGTTCCAGCGACAACTCGCACCAGTGCAAGCTGGAGTTCGAGGTGAGCGAGTTCTTCATGTTCGGCAGTCCCCTGTCGCTGGTGCTGGCGTACAGGAAGATATCGGCGCCGAGCGAGAAGAGCGGCAACATAATCAAGCCCTGCGTCAACCAGGTGTACAATCTGTTCCACCCGACCGACCCGACGGCCGCTCGGCTCGAGCCCCTCATCTCCGCCCGCTTCTCCTACCTGCCCCCGGTCAACGTCGCCCGCTATCAGAAGTACCCCCTCGGCAACGGTCAACCGTACCACCTGCGTAAGTTTACTGCCCGTGTTCAGTTCCACGAGTACCTGTACTATGACGTTCGAGTGCGTCAACACATTTTTATCGTCGTATAAAGTTGTTCCGAGAATGGCTTGGACAAGTTTTAAAAATTACCGAGCTACATAAACTGACTTTTCAGCGTTTCTTTCGCTTTTCATCGTGATTAAATATGATAAATTCACGCGCCGTTGCTCGCTAGCAAGCACAATCAGCGAAAACAAGCAACTTGGCCACGTTGTACAATCCTCCAAGTTGATTTTGCCTCGGGTAAATAAGAACGACGTTCCGTTCCAGTGGAAACGCTGCAGACGAATCCTCAGGTATTCACCGATGGACTGAACGTGCCCAACATGACCATGTCCCACCTGAGAAGACTGTCGGACATCTCGATCCACAGCACCATGTCCGGTATAGACACCGTACCTCTTCAAGCTGTATCATCTCGTATATATCGCTCACTTGCTTCTACGCTTTTAAAGCTTGTATCCCAGTGTCCGAACTGCCCGACTGACTCGACCTTTCTGCTTCGCAGTTACCCAAAAGTGGTGGGGCAACAAGAGGATAGACTACGCTCTGTATTGCCCCGAGGGTCTGGCGAACTTTCCTACGAACGCGCTGCCGCACCTGTTCCACGCGAGCTACTGGGAGTCCTCGGACGTGATTGCCTTCATCGTCAGGCAGCTCGGCAGGTTCGACCTGCAGCTGCTCGGCAACGACGAGAAGGAGCTCACCGATTTCCGTCCAGGCCAGCCGAGGGAGAAGTGGAATAAGAAGCGTACCTCGGTCAAAATTAAGGTATACTGCTCCTGCGATTCGATTCCATTTGCTTGGATACAATCGTGTCCGATCGTCACGAGACGCTACTACGTTTCTTGTTTTTTGTTTTTTCTTTTCAGAATATTTCTGCAAATCACAGAGCCAATGACGTCATCGTCCGGGATGGCACACCTCAAGTACTCGCCGCTAGATTTATGTATGGTCCGATGGGACTGGTCGCATTAACGGGTAAGCGGGTCTCGGATTCTTCATCAATTGAATCTTCCTTTTTTTTACATTGATCGACATGTATCCATGTGTTGCGTTTGCTCTGCAGGTGAAAAAGTCGATATTCATATAATGAATGACAATAGATCGGGAGAATGGATTTTCTATTCTACTGAGGAGACGGATAAAAGTGGTAGGATTACTTACCAAATTCCAGATGATAAGACATTAGGTTACGGTCTCTACCCTGTAAAAATGATAGTGAGGTGAGTCGATGGTTCATAATTGTTCCGACCAAAATGAAACTAGACCGAGCAGATTTGTTTTTCTAATCGTATGACTATACACGCATTTCCAGAGGCGACCATACGTCCGTAGATTTTATTCTGGCTGTGATACCACCGAGAACGGAATGTGTTGTCTTCAGTATCGACGGCTCGTTCACTGCGAGTGTCTCCGTGACGGGGAGGGATCCCAAAGTGAGGGCAGGGGCTGTAGATATCGTGAGGTACGAAAAAATCTTCGATCATATAATGGTGGAACAACGAAATGAAAGACTGACATTATGCCGTTTGGGTTATTTTCAGGCATTGGCAGGAGTTGGGCTACTTGATCATTTACATAACCGGGAGGCCGGACATGCAGCAGCATAAGGTTGTCTCCTGGCTTTCGCAACACAACTTTCCTCACGGTCTCGTGTCGTTCGCGGACGGTTTGTCAACCGATCCACTGGCGCACAAGGCCGCCTATCTCAAGAATCTAGTGCAGGTAATTTAACTTCGTCCAAGACTCTTCGGTATCGTCGGCTGGAATGAAATGAAATATCTTACTAAGTGTAGATTCAATTGTAAATTACTCGTGAAAAACAATACGCGTCTTAGTAGACACTGATTTGTTATAAAAGTCCCGACTATTCCCGGCCGTTCTTTGACGAGTTGTCTGTGGTGATCAATAGGGATCCCAAGCATCCAAAGTAAAGGTTGTTTCAAATGTTGCGCAGGAGCACGGGGTGGTGATCCACCACGCGTACGGCAGCAAGAAGGACATAAGCGTGTACACGTCGATAAACCTGCAGCCGAGCCAGATCTTCATAGTGGGTAAGGTGCCGCGGAAGAACCACGCGCTGGCTACGGTACTGCAGGAGGGCTACGCGGCCCACCTGAGCATGCTGCAGGCGCACGGCGGCTCGAGGCCCGCCCAGGGCAACGCCCGCATGGTCATACCCAGGGGCCAGTTCGGCCTGCCCGGGCAGAACGCCTCGCTCCGCAGGAGAAGGTGAGACTGGCTCGCGTCAAAATGCAAAACTATATCTCTCTTTGCTCTTGTTGCGCGCGCGCAATTTCCTCGACGTCTCGGCGCTGCTCGACGAGGCGTCGGATGTGTATGTTTTGTATTTTGTGCTCGTCGGCCCGCGATGCTGCTGCCGAAGTTACATCGAATGGGCATCTTTCAGTTGATATTCAAGCCAGGAGACGATCACTCGGTTGACTTTGAGACCGAAGCGATCTTCGTGCGACTATACATATATAGCTACAGTTGTTTTATCGATGCATTTCACTGGCTGACGGAAAATAATTCGAATTCGTATAACTCGCGCTCGATGTATCTTTGGCATACGAGTATCGCCTGATCGACCATTCGATTCACGTCGAATTACATTCCGTCAGATGGAATTCTAGTCGCTGATGTATAGACTATCACACGAACGGTTTTATAGTCAATCGTGCATTCTGCAAAAATCATTGCCTGAGTTTGTCTGATACGTCTTTGGTGGTTCGGAAAATTAAACTGAAAGAACCCACGCCTTAGGTGAATCGTGTGCATAGAGATTTTTGTCTAGTTCATTAGGCCGAGATGCATAGTCACGTCTAGATGATTTTTTACGTTAATGAAGTTGATGAGAATAATTCGAGCGTCTATGGATCTGGCGAATCGCACGCTCGGAGAATGGGAGTAATTTAAAGGAACGACTGGCGCTTCGCCGGTCCATAGACTCGCCATTGAAATGACAGAGCTATATAACGAAGAGCCGTTGTTGGAGAGTGTGTAAAATATGCTAGAAGTGTTGTGGGTGTGAATACGAGCCCCGGCTCTGTTCCAGTAACGACACAGCGGTCAACACGCCGGCGCGCAGCAGTGTGTACTTAAAAGGAAAGTCTACCTTAATCACATCTAACACACGCCTATTATCAACGTACAATTAACTTAATAACATTGGTAACTATTCTCGTCTTTCTCTCATTATCTATCTTTGCTATTTCATCCCCTTGACCCCCCACTCCACCCCTTCTCCCCCGCCCCAAAAGTTGAATGTAACAAGCATAGATAGACAGATTGTCTCACTATCCGACTGGCACTCGCGTCGATTACCAATGAAACTAAATTGAATTGAGCGTTGACGAGAGTTGAATCCATTCGCGTTGACGACGATTCATGCTTGCACGCGTGTACGTATACGTGTAGCCGGAAGCCGAGAGATTACGATTTGGTGAATGTCGCTTATGTCCAATAGAACATCTCGCTTTAAAAACCACGATAATATATATTTATATAACTAAATCGACACCAAAGCATGGTAATAATTAAAATTAGATGAACGATAAAAAAAAATTGTGTATGTTGTGCATGAGAATTGCAAAAATCATTCGCCAAATCGATGGTCTTTTGCTGTCGTGGTGGAACAACGTCCGGCTGCAGTAGTACGTGCACGCGAATCAAAGTGAGACAGTCTCTATCTGGTCCCCTGAAAAGCTTTCAATCACCTCTACTGCATATAATGTGAACGTGTTTATACGACATGACTGAATGATGGATACGTGTGTGAGGTCGTGAACATTTCTCGAGGGAAAATAAAAAAAAAGTAAATTGACTATTCTCATAGCGCGAGGGAGGCATGTCTCTGTCGGGGCTCACCGAGCTTATTAAATTGCAGGTGCCGGCTGTGAGGATACCGTCGCGTTGTCGGCTAGCGATAATAGACTGCGAAAAAAACGAACTGAGAGCCCATCACTGCTACTGTTATACTTCGCCAACTCGTCGCCCCCTCCTCCTCCTCCTTTCGTCTCTTCTAATTAATTTAAAACACGTACGCTGTCGGCCGCACGACGAATAGCGCACGCTTAATTACTCACGATTCGATCGAGTTCCCAGCCCTTCGTTTTTACGTTAAGCTCCTGGCATTAGCGGCCAAGGTAATTTGGGATCTGACGGATTGCGTAACGTTTTTCACGATTGTTCACGTTGTTTTCTGTCCACACCAGTGTTCAACTGTTTACACATACGTTTCCGACGAGAGTTGCCTTCCCACCAATATTCCCTGCGCGGGTAGTGTACCGCGTTTCGAATTTCGATCGAGTGAGCTTTCGAGAGGGAATCTCGATGGAAAAATTTCGAGAAGATATATGTGAGAATGAGATTCGAATTTTTCAAAGATTCAAAGTTACGAATGGAACTCGGCATTTCCTCTCGGTAAACATCGTCGAACGAATTAGTCGTTGCTGATATATACTTTTAGTTAATCGAATGAATAATTATTATTGCCGTTGACGATTAGGTGTACGAATTTGGTGGTAGTTCAATTCGAATCATAGTTTGTTATAATGAAGAAAATGACAGCACAACATTTAATTAATAGTGCTTTGAATCATTAGTTGTTCATCCGTACCGTCGCACGATGACATAGATGTGAATGTTTTGTGGATGCTTAACTCATAAAACACACGACTCGAAATTGACTAGGAATTTCGAAAAAAAAACTTTCCCAATCAAAATTCACGAGTTGGCATTGATGAATCCAGATTCATATTTTTTTCAGCCACCGCTATATGATGATCAAACACTTTTGCAAAGGTGCATGTCAGTAACAGTCTTGAATTCGAATTTCACTTTCATCCAGGCAATACTTATAACGTCGAAGGAGAGCTCTATCATCAGTGCACTTACTATTTTCTCTTACATTTTACAAATAGATTTTATAATGATCCATTGGAGTTCAAAATTTTGGAATGGATACTCACGATTTTGACCGTTTGAAAACAAAAAAAATCTAATATTTCATTAAACCAAGCAAATCATATAAATTTTCAATCCTTTATCGGAGAATTTGGAACTTTAATGGATAGATTCACAATTTGTAGAGTGTGTATCTTTTCATTTCTTCTACTGACATTCAAACAATTTCAGAATGATCTCAAATACATCATAAAAAATCTCACTCCGATTCTGTGGTCGTCCAAAAAGAGAACAACTCGTATTTGAATGTAATATCTTTTTACTTTCCTAGCGCCACAGAATTGAAAATTTATTATTAAATTGGCTCATCCAGATCGCTGCTCATCATCCAACAGCTTCTCATCAAATATAACACTTTCAGCGTGTAGTGACCACTGCAACTATTTCGTACGCTTTGCAGATGCGCAGATTACAAAAACATCGCTTCACTTTCAGCATATAAAACTTTACGTCGTAAATCGGCTTCTCATTGCTTTCACATTCATTGAAATCAACATTTATATGCATTTTCAGATTTGACTCTTATAGTATCATACTCATGATGATCTTTTACACAATATAATGTTGGAAATGCTCGTTTTGATGTAGGAAATCGACCATATGGATTTCACTCTTACGAGTGTACTTTGATTTTTTTTAATGATAAACTGCCAAATTTCGATGAATTTGTTGAGCAGAATATTATATAATAGTATTTCCAACACTAATTTCGAAAAAGATAGACACATACGAAAATATCACACAATAATCTATACACAGTAAACATGATGTGTGTAAACTGCTGATCCTCGGTGTTTGCTTCAAGATGTAATTGTGACATTACTATACACATACGTGGATGTATCAGTGAAATTTAATGATAATATGGACTGTCTTTATATGGATTTTGATGTTCTAAATGAAAAAAAAGGCACTGCTGCTTGTTGTATATGCCGCACAAAAGATGGAAGATTTATATACGTTTTTACATACATCTTAAGAATATCAACGATTTTTGTTTTTCTCTCGAAATTTGAAAATATTTTTGGTAAATTTTCATATCCATCTTTTTATTGGTGAATGAATAATCAAACGATTCATCGATGAGTGTTAGTTTACTTTAAGAATCTCACAAGTATTTCACGAGTTTGTTATATTCTCTGGCTCGTAGTGCATTTATAAATGTCTGTGAAATTTCATTTCACACGCGCCACGTATTGCCATTGTCATGGCTACGTGAACAGGTGGCGAAAGATTTTTCCACAAAGAAATCTAAATTCCACAGACATCGAAAGCTGCATCGTAGACGAAGCAATACGAGCTGGAGTTGATATTTTCGCATATCCTCCGAGTAATGTGTTGACAATAGAAGGCAGAAGAGATACATATACATATAGAGTTACTGAAAAATAGCCCAATAGTGAAGCTTTAGCGAAAAATTATCTCGTGGAGTACTCGAGATGGAGCTCTACTGATATTTCAATCTAGAAATCACTCGTTGAATTGTGTATTGTTAACTAAAAAAGTAAAAACATGATATATACATTAACGTAGCAGTTGAACTAGATATATACATTTATAAATTACCAGCATGCCTCGAACTCGCAAAGACATTAGTCATTTTAAATCGTAGAGATACCAATAGAGTTTCTAGACTTTGACGCACCCAAAAAAATGTTGGAGGTGTGAGGGGAAAAAAGCAGGGGATTAACTTGACGAGTAGAGCTCCGTCCCACCCATATAAATATATACATACATGAATGTTAGCTGGGCGAAGTAAAGCTTAGCCGAGCGGAGGGGCAGTGGTAATTGATGTGACACGTTCTAGGTCGACGAAGCGGGCGGCATCGCAGCCTGGCGAGGGGAAGCAACAACAACAGCAACAGCAGCAGCAGCAGCAGGTAGGAGGTGGAGGTGGCGGCGGTCCGCTGGAGCGGAGCACGAGCGTCGGGCCGCCGGTGTCGTCGCCCACGGCGTCCAGTCCGGGCCAGCAGCCTCCATCCCCGAACCGCTCCGTGGCCGACTCGAAGTTATGACGATTCGCGCGCTGTCGCTCGCTGTTCGAGCCACGGCGCTAACCCAACAGATTCTAGAGCGTCTCCGGGCATACGCCAAGAGGCTGCGCCCCTCGAGGCTGTGCGCTCGCCGGGTCACCTACGCGACCGGCGAGACCGGCAGCGAACTCCTCCTGACCGCCGAGGACTTTGCCGCCTGATCCACCCGTCGTGCTTTCTCTCTCGCTATCTCGATCCACGCGACAAGTCGTCGCCGCTCGCCACGGAGGATCAAACGACGAGGCTGGACCGATCGAGTTGTGTCCAACTCGAGAATCAACCCGCCGTACCAGCCAAGGATTGTACTTTTTATCTTTTGCCGTGTGTGGCTCGTTCGGAAAAGTGATCGTCTTGCAATCGTCAACGTTCCGTGTATTTCCAACGAGATATTATAATTGCAGCTGCGTTTTAGTTTGAACTTTCACGAAAACCTATACTTGGGGACGTCAAGATGGTCAACGTATATACTCATTTGTTCTTGGTGAATTTCTAAAATCACGCGTAGCTCACTTTAGCGGCCAACTGTGTACGCCAAAATTCTTATTTAGAGATCGAATTATATCGAACTATATATATTGTGTATAAGTGTGGATATGATCTTTTGTATCGGCAAACTCGCAGCTGAATTTCTCACACTTGAAATTCGGAAGAATTAAATTGTAAGGAAGCGATAGGACTTTTGTAAAAATCTAAAATATTCTAAGAATATTCGGATGCGCTGTGTGGCGCATTTGACTTAAGTGTAATACGAACTGTCGAAACAAAAATGCGAAAATGGTTTGTTAGCCGAGTGATGGTATATATACGTGTATATCCGCAACTACTGCTCTGATCAAAAGTTTATTTTTATACTCAGACAATGTGTTTCGTTACGTGCAGTGCCTCAATTATACCTTCATTTAAAAGCGTGCGACGCGACAATTATACAGGTGCGCGCGCGCACCTGCTGCATCTCCGGAGAATGAGGGAATAACGAAAATGAACGATGTAATTGCGGCACTAGGTGATAAGAATCAGCATTCCTGACGATCATTTTTGTGGGAACTCCAAACGAAAATGCTAATTTATAAATGTCTGACAAAATGCATCGATGCCATGAACGTAGCTGTTAAGCTGTAATTACTTGTTGAAAATGTTACCTGAAGGGGCTCGTCTTCTCTGTTGTTACTATGGATACGAAGATATATATATCAAATAGTTTTAAGAAATATTCTGATATACGTATATATGATGATAGCTTATGTATACGTGAATTAGATGTATTATATTCGTGTCGCGTTGTTCGCAGCTTCATCGGTGGTGTTACGCGCGATTTCTCAAGAGTATACTTTGTTTTCATTAGACATACATTAGATTATACACTATTCGTAACGCTACTGTAATGAGGGGTATGTGTAAAATATATGCGGTGCTAATTTACTGATTATTTGCCGTATATACCGCGTGAACGTCCTTATCCAAATGATCGCATTCTCCGTGTGTTCGCCGTTATATCCCATGGAAATGTTCGTTGTCTTCGAGACGAGCTTGAAGATATGCCATCTATCCCGTTACATTTGAAAAATCCGATTGTAAAAAATATTTGATGTTAAGCCATTGATGGAAAAAAATTTAAACTGTATTTTCTGATACTGTTGATGCGAATGTGTATAATCTCGTTCTGAAATAGGAGCGCAAGGTGTGCCGTGTAAAAATGTAATTAACAAATGCATCGTTGTGAAATTGAAGAGAATTGATTATCCAGATAAGAGTTTAGGAAAGTGTCATGCGCTTCGTTTGGTAGATCTTAAAATCGCATGTCCATCGTGATATCGATCTAAAAAGTTTAAGTAGATGTAAAATAAATGTTGCACTATTGATTGATGAAAATTATGATAATCCATCCATTTCTAATGGATTTTTTATTCCATATATAGCTAGTAAACCGCTGTTCGATTTAATCCACTTAAGAAGTATGTACAAGACGGAAATGAGCTATGGAACAGGCTCAAGACGCGAGTCTAAATTGATACCTGCACATTACGTATCTTGCCGCGTTAACTGAATCTGCAATATACTTAATGTACTGTATTAATTAAAAATGGTACATTTTAAAAATATCACCACAGGTTATGCATATTGACTGTTTGTATTGTTGTAATATGACACGATAGTAGTCCACTACTATTATGGATCTCTGAAAAATAGATGTATGTATCTACATGTATCTATGAAAACATCCCTTTAAAAGCGTAAGTGAAAGCAAAGAATATTTTAATTATGCCGGTAGAATAATATATCACCTCCATGAAGTTAATAAGGAAAGAAATTATATTTTTATTAGAAAATATATCGAGAATATAATGTATATGAATTGTTGACTCACTTTCATATTGTTTCATATTTTACTGGTCGTGTTTGTTAGATCCTCTTGTTCATTCACTAATTACTAAAATTGAAAATATTAATTTTACGACTGACAACAATTGAAGAGAAAATTATGTGCGAATGGATGTAATTGTATATTTAATTATTCTTTGAAAATAAAGCTCAGTCATTGAAATGTACTTTCTAATTATTCACAGTCAAATTCTTATTCCAATTACTCGACCTATCACTGAAATTCCTGGTTCTGAATGAATTTCATAAATCAATTTGTTTGTTAAACTCCATAAATAAATGTTGTATATTGAGTACTTATAAACAACATGCTTGAACGCAACGGTTAATACGATGACCAATGATATTAATAATACTGAAATCATGATTTTCATTCTGAGTTTCTTCGTAAATAAACCGAATCACCCGAGGATTTTCTCTACTAGACAAATTCTCAATGAAAAAATGATCTTTTTTTTTAATTTTCTTGTATATTTGCTAAACATATGATGAAAATAAAAATGTTTTCTTTCCAATTAATAAAAACTCAAAATTAACAATAATATATTAATATATGAATAATTGTTTATTATTAGAGTAATTGAATCAATATTATCAAGTTTTGAAAAAATATAGTTCCGTATAAGTGATTAATTATTAATTTTTCTACCGAAACTGTGTTTTTCCCTTGACGGTTATAGTAGGGTATTTTCTCTCTCTCTCTCTCTCTCTCTATATATATATATATATATATATATATATATATATATATATATATATATAGAGATATTTGAAAATTTTGTCGGTTGCTCTCGCAGCTGATGCTCCGATTATTATGGGTCTTGAGAACTAAGCACTGCGGCATTTAAATCTGTTTTTAAATCCCGTGATCGCAAGTGAACAAGTATAGTAAACAAAAGAAAGTTAACAGAAAGTTTTATATATTTTTCTAAAATTTCAACAATGGCTGGATTTGCTCCCAGGAATATTGATCAAAGAGCATTGAAAAAGAGAAGCGATTTGGCAAAATTTCAAGAAATTCTAAGAGAGGTTATGATTTTTCAAAACACAATGTTGAACCTTTTAAAATTGAAATTAAAGTTGAACATACTGATTATTGATTCCATTTCAATGTAAAATATTTTTGTTCTCTTGAATTTTTTTAGAGATGCCAACAGCAAATGCGAGAAAGACGATGCCAGTTGTTCAATAATGGGAGGCCTGGCCTGTTTGGTGCACAAAATATGCAAGAAAAACTAACTGAGATTGTACGTCAAGAATTCAACAAGCTTGCAACAACCGAAAATTCTCATAGCAACATAAGTACAAAAACAATAATAAGCAGTCCACTAAATCAAGATGAAGCGTTGAAAGAAGAAATGGAGCTACTTGCTGAACAAGGTTTCATCTTATAAGATTATTTTTTCGGCTTTGAATCTTAAATTTTATTTTTGCAATATGTTCAGAGTTACAAGCTTTGATAGCAATCCCATTCTCGATAGCTACTTTTTTCTCTCCTAATTATCCCATGAGTGCTTCTATCTTCTTTTCATAAATGCCTATTTTCATTGTCTCTTGTTATTTTTCTCTCCCTCTCAATGTTCTTTTCCCTTTCTACCCTACTGCTCATCGCTGATTCTCGAAGATGTGTTATATCCATTCCTCTTCTTTCATCTTGCTGATTCCTTCTCATTTTTTTACTACTCGTTAACATTGTCATCTTCTTATTATTGATTGTCTTCTGTTGAACAACATATATACTATTATGTAGAAGGTAATCTATTATTTCTGATACTTCCAGAACAATGGATAGTACAAGAATATGAAAGACTGATGAGAAGTGAAGAAGAAATGTTCGATATGCTTGAAGATGATGTTATTTGTCCTATGTGTAAAAAGTCATTCCTAGAAGAAATTCCTGACTTTATCGTGTGTTATTCTTGTGGCTTGAAAATAAGAACTGAAATTAGTTTGAAGAAGTTCAAGTACACATTAGAGTTGAATGTTAACAGACATTCAGAAAATTGCCTCCAAGCTCCTGATTTTTCTTTGATGTTTGAAAATAATGCTACAGCTCTTTGGATGTCATGTTCAGCTTGTCCCAATTATTACTTGATTAGAACTATGGAATTATAATTAAATGTATAGATAGTTTTTAATCGTTCAAAAATGAATTGAAAAAATTATAAAAAAAATTAGGATGAAATACTAATGAAAACTTTTTTACAAATAAAAAGTTTCCATCAAGTATTAATGATATAATGATCAAATTTATAAATTTATATATATATTTTTTTATTTATTTACAAACTAAGTTTTCTGTACTTGAAGTCTGAATCAACTCATAAGAGAGTAATAGTTTTGATAGAATCTTAATTATTATGAAGAGTCTTGGAGGTATTCCAAAATATAAAGAATTATATGTAATTTTTGATGAACTGTATGTACATTGTTGAAATTTGCGATATAGCTTATAAGTGAGAATACCCCTGCTGGCAGAGAAATTGTAAATAATAACGTGAATTATGTATTTATTTTTGATAATTTTTCAAATATAACTTGTATTTTAATTTTTTTTCAATCATAGGTTTCCATACGATTCACTTTGTATTCACTTTGTTAGACATGAATATATTATCATTGAGTTGAATTTCTTTGTAATCATGATTCAAAGCACCTTAGTATTATAAAAAGAATTTAATATGTGATAATGATTTCAGAAAATATATCAACTTCTGTCATTTATGTAAGATTTATAACTTATTTTTGCAATAAAAAAAATGATTTACAATTATTGCAATTGATTATCCTGAATCTATCATATCATTTCTTAATTTTAAAGAATACTTTCCTTTGATTGATATTATTACGCGCATGCATGAAGAGACTGAAGTATATTTTCAGATTCTTATTTCGCGCTAATTTTTTTGGTTTCTTGTTGGCAACTCTGCTATACGGTTTTGGTTTTCAGGTTAGTTTTCTGTGTTAAAAATTGAACGTTGAACGAGAAAGGAAATTTCACGAAAGTTGATATCGCAAAAGCAAAAGTTACAAATTGCCAGGCTTATAATGATAAAAGAAGAATAAATATTTGATGTTTCGAAAACTTTTCATTTTGTTTCAAAATTAGCAATTAAAATGGCAGGCCAACTTGTAAGTCCTAAGAACTCAATGAAATTAAAAAATATTAATGCAGCAAGGAAAATAAAGAATGGATCACCAAAAATACGTGATGTTTTGAGACAGGTTAGAAAATTATTTTTGATTACGTTTCAATAACTAAAATTACTTTTTCAATTAGTCAATCCAATCAATATCAATAATTTCAAATGTTTTCATTTGTAGAGATGCCGTCAGCGTATGCACGAGAGACGTGATGATTTGTTCCTTAAAAGAAGACAAGGATTAACAAATTACTCTGAAGAAGTTAAGAGTGCATTAACAGACATTGTTCATGAGGAGTTTGAGAATATAGTATCTATGGAGTATGCAGTAGATCCCAAACTATCACTATCAGCGATTGGATCTGATTATCTATTCAATCAAGAGTGTACAACTCTAGATGAACCTCTTGAAATTGATGAGCTGATTGAAGGTATAATAGAATAAATATCCAAGTTATAGACCTCTTTTCTAGAATAAGTAACTTTCGAGAAATTATAGAACAAATTCACTTCAAAGTTTTTGATTAGACAAATCCAGAAAATTTAATAAGTGTTCAGATGAATAGTTGAAAGTATATTTGAAACTAAGTTTTTTCTCAATCTATCGAGTAAATACTCATAGGAAACCGTCTCAATTTCAGAGCAATGGATACTTGAAGAATACCAAAGAGTCTTGTGGGAACAAAAACATTTGCAGTCCATGTTTAATGATGAGGTGATTTGTCCAATTTGTCTCAAAAATTCACTCCAGGAAATACAAAATTTAGTAATATGCCAGTGCGGTTTGAGATTACCAGTGAAAAATGGGTTAAATGGCTTGAAGCTAAATATTCAAGAACAAGTTAATACTCATTCCTCAGCATGCTTGGATGTACCTAAATTTTCAATTTTCCAAGACATTGACCATATATCGCTATGTTTTTCATGTATGTCATGTGATATTTTTGCTTTAGTTTAAATGTAAATTTATCAAAAATGATTGTTAGTATTAGTTCAGAATGAACAATCAAAGATTTTGTTTAAACGTGATTTCAAATTTAAAAAATTAGTCCAATTCAAAAGCTTTTGGAATTATCATAAGAAAGCTAGATTTCTATTTTTGATACCTATAGAATTTATGTAATTTTTATTAAAAGTGGATTCAATGTATACTTTTTGTAATTGAAGTAATTTAATTCTGATTTAAAGTTCTAAGTATGATATAATAGTATGTCATAAAAATATTGTCATTTGCATGATATTCATATTCTGACAAGCATTCATTGAAATGTTTTTCTTTATTTATTATGATGTTTTTTCATGTATATTTTTGTTCAAGACTTTGGAGTGATTTACCCATAAGAGTTAGAACTAATTTCGTTACGATTTTTGTAACAGCTTGTAATATTTAGTTTAAGATTATTGTTAAAAAATGTCTTTTCATCACATTGTGTTCAAGTGTACATATATACAATATAATATAGTGGTGAATAATATGAATTTTTGTAAAAGTAGACAATATTGTTCCTAAATAAGAGAAATTAATTTTTTAAATGTTTGTCTTCTATTGTTATTCTACCAGTTTCCATAAACTTTGTGAATACATTACTAGAAATAAAAAATAATTTTACATCAAATCAAATTCTAAGTCCAGATAAGTATACAAAATACTGACAAAGCTACATGTCCTCCATGAAGTAAGAGATGTCCTCTAAAAGAGTCACTATTAAATTCTCATACGCATTTGTTTTTGAAAATATTTCTATTTCATATATGAAAATATTCAAATTATTGTTATTCATAATTCACCCCGCGCGTTTTTTTCGAAATTATTATTAGTTCGCGGAATTGTAAATTCACCTTCAAAAGGATCGCATACTGCTTGATATACTTATATACATTACACATGGATATATATATGAAACCAAAACTATTGAGCGTTACAAATTTCTATTTTATATATATATATACCTAATATTGTATCTACGGCTTTCGTGGAATTACGTCTGTTTACACATTTAATCGAACACTACTGTACTTCGGTATACATATACATTACAGGCGACAGAATTAAGGTTGCTTGGATATTGTCGATAGTGTGCTTATAGTGTCTGTTCTCACTTCAAGATTTTGATTGAAACTGAAAAGATATATAGAATTGAAAGGTGTTGAAAAGTAATCATGTCAACCGCTACTGCTGACGTTCCTGCACTCGCAAAAAAGAGCGTAAAAGCTCGACTGTGCAACAAGAAAAATGATCTGACTAAACTTCGTGCAGATTTGAGACAGGTTAGTTTCTTGGATTCTGTTATTAAAGTAGTATTAAATCAAGATCTTGTAGAAATTCAGATATGCATTCATTCAAGTATTAATTGTGAATATGCTATTCACTTGTTAGAGATGCAAATTGCGAATGAAAGAACAACGAGAGGAGTTGCTGAATCAGCGAAGGTTTGGAGTGTCATCAGATGAGGGTGTACATGATAAGCTGAAGGAAATTTTCAAAGCAGAGTTGAATGAATTAGCTACTACAGAAGATTATGATGTTCCTGAGGGAACAACTGATCTTGTGAAGAAGCTCCTTGATGATATTGATAAAGCAGAACCACAAACTGAAGAAGGTATCGTATCTACCTGTTTGTTTATCTATTTGTTTTGTGATTACCATAGATTCAAATACACAGAAGATCTCTAGGGAAAGTTCATTTACCAAGACAACCAGCAGTTTAAATGACAAATTGTATCTTGATGTTCGTGAAAATTTGAGGAGAATGTTAGAATTACGGTTGAAAAGAAGTTTCTGTAATCTATTCTGAGATTTAAGATGAGCTAGCTAAATTCTCAATATTTTCATTTCATTAGTTTTCCTCTTATTTTTTATATATTTTTAAAATATATTTAATTTGAATATTGAAATTTCAAAGAGAGTATCAGGCTTTTGGGTCTCTAATTTTGCTGAAATTTTCTGAGATAGTGTTTGAGTACTGGTACTGGAAATAGGACGTGTACAAAGCCATTAGGCCTGATGTTTTCTAGGAGATATTCATTCATTATTATAGACTTTATGCACACTAAGTATATCTATACATACAGAAACCCTACATGTATATGTATATCACAAAGTTTCAGTAAGATAAGAAATTCAGAGGTCTGGAATTCTTCTTGTTGCTATCATAGAGCTAGGAGCATTTTTCCTAGAATTTTGAATATTAATATCTGTAAAATACCAATTTTTTGTGTTTCAGAAAAAGTGATAATCGAGGAGTATCATAAACTCAAAGAAGAAGAAACTTCAAATATTTTGAAAGAAGAGAGTTAAAGTAATCACAAGTAGTTTTAGAAGGAATACATTTTTTTTCTTAATTTCATAATTAAAGATCTAGACTGTAAGTACTCTTTTGTTGTTCCATGAAGCTTTAATGTTTTATAAGTCTATTAGATTTATTCATTGCAATATTAGAGTTATAGTTCAAAAATATTTAGAATCTACATAATGAAATTAGAAATTGTGGAATTAGATGATCTGATTTTTCCTGATAAAGTATAAAAACATCATGATATGTGATGGGTAAAGATCTGAAAATGAATAATCTGTAACCAACTTTTATTTTTGTTAACTTACAAATATATGTGTGAGATTTAGAAAAAATGTTAAAATGTTCAACATTATATATGGTTGAAAAATAATCATATATTACGTCATCTTCATTGACTTAATATACTCATTTTTCATCAATTGGTGATATTTGAGGCACAGAAATGGCTGTACAAAATTTTGATGTAGAAAAATACATTATCTTTTCTTCATGGATTTTTCAGTAAAGTAATCGATAATTAATCTATTTATTAATTCTTAGTACATAATTATCAGTATTACTCTTCTCTTTTCTCCTTTCTAATTATTTGTCTTTGATATTCATATTCATTGAATGTAAAGCAAAACAGACATATAGCCCGTGATAATAATAATTTTGTTGTAATCAATTTTTCATGAAGTTGATTTTGGAAATATAATGAAGATATGTATTCTTCTGTAAACTCAATAGTGCTTGAAAGATTTATGTGCTGCTAATATTAAATTAACTAATGAATACTCGATTATAAGATGCTGAACAACCATTATTTTGTTGAAAATTTATTTGAAAATTTAAGTATTATTATGTTTACTGTTCTAATGTTTAAAATTCATGTATATTTTTAAACAATTTTTTTTTATATATAAGTTTCTAATATAAGAGACAATCAAGCATATTTTGTTAAAATGATATAAATAGAATCCTGAAATAAATCTTTTGAAGTAACCAGCAATTCAATTATTTTGACCAATTCATGAATTAATTTATTTAGACCATCTATATTTTGGATTTTTTTCAAACGCATACCATGAATAAAAATATGTTATGCTAGGAGTTAAAACAAATATTAATTAGTAACACAGATAAAAAATTTATATTACTGAGTAAATAGTTTGCCAAATGTGATTTACTTGAAAGGTTTGTGAATGACTGGGAAGTAATATTTTTTAATCAAGCTTTTCATATTTATTAACAATGACGCGTTTGGTGATGTACAAAAGTTTTTTACAGTTAATACTCTTACTAAAAATTGGACTGTAATAAGTGTTTTATACATTATCACATTAATTTTGTAATAAAAATCTTGCATTGCATAACATTGTCAGTTAAATGTGTCTATCATCTGTGAGTAGAATGCACACAACAAATTATATTGGAGCTCATTGCTTGCACTGTGCATCAAACCTCGCTCAATCAGGCACGCTTCTATATTTTTCACGTCATGTAACCCGCAAATAAAAGTATTTTCTAAGATTGGTAAATGAAGAGACTTAGATTCTATACTATTATACAAGTTAACAAACTAAACTTTTGCCATAATAGTCGAAATGTAGTATAGATCGCTTTGAGAAAATTTTCTTCTTATACATTTTATATTCCACAAAACAATAACAATTTATCTAAGTAACATTTGCAAAACTTACGCCTCCACCATTGTGTAAAATTTGTAACATCTTGTACGAAACCATAAGATATAACTTACTCATTATATATGTCTACACGATAGATTACTTACTGCAAACTTTTAATATAAATTGGCTCTGTACTTAGCTTGCACTAAGTATTCTATTTTTTACATCACTAATAAATTTGCGCTTATGCACATAATTTAGTTACAATTTATAAAAATATTTTTTTCGATAGGCAGTCATCTCATGATCCGATTCTTCTGGTTTTTATCCCCAACGTCAGTTATTCTATGACCCTCCAATACTAAGTTAAAATTTTTTTGAATTGATTTTGTGCAAATACAATTTTAATCCAAGCGTCAAATATCTCTGCTAAAGATTGATTCATTATGGAATGATCATTCAATTTTTTATTATTTATTTAATTAACTTCAATCAATGTAAAATGTTAGGCAAGTGTCAGGCAAAATATATGCAAATGATTTATGCGGAAGAGGACTCTGTTCATGTATGCATATTCTTTCAATTTAAAAAGAATATGAATACAAACTTGTACGTATGTATGTATGTATGTATGTACATGAAAAGTGCATAGATCATTTTTGATAGCTGATTGGAGTTCAAAAAAAGAAAATAATAATAAGTCAAGTCTTACAATTATACTTCAAGTGCGTTCAGCAGTTTCTTTGATACTGAAAAAATCTTTGAAGTATCTCATAACAAACTAATGAATAAACTCTAATATCCATTTCTCACTACAATTATAATTTGACTTATAAGTGTATATGACATGAAATGTTGACATCGACTTACCAATTTCTAGAAAAATATACATATATATCTATATCAACTCTTTACACGCGCTTTCGTCTCTTACAAAAAAGTATTCAACAATATTTCTGCTCTCAATCCGTTTCAATAATTTCTTAGTAACATACATTACATCAATCGATATCTAAGAAATTGCACTTCTGATAATCTTCTGGAGTTTATTATACTCGCAGATGGAAAACTTGAATACGTCTAGCGCGTAAGAAGATTTTTTAACGTTCTTTGTACAAGTTGTATTTCCCTGCAATTATATATAATCTGCGGTAACTGTCTTTCTTGTTTACAAGTTTGTTATCGAACTTGAAAAAAACTATATTCGTTTCATCAACGAATTTTCACTTATGAAATACACGTTATAATTGAGAATCGATCACTGCATTGACTTTCGCCGCTCACTTTGGTTAACGGCTGCCAGTGCTTCTTCTGGTAAACGAGATGGATCATTGAGAATATCAGTGGCTGTACACAAATACCTCAATGAATTGAGAACAGCTAAAACAAAAAATTATTTAGTATACTTAGACGAATATCTAAAATGAATTATTTTCGATCAAGATGTAAAGCAGAATGGTGTTCACATGTCGATTAAATTCTGTCACAGTTTACAAGTGAGTGGCGTATAAATATGATATTCACCTGGCCTGAGATCAACTAATGAACAATGTTGCTCTACCCATAATATTGTAGTTCTGTATAGATCTTCTAAACTTGCTGTAGATACAGATGAATTGAATGACACCATTAAAGGTTCGAGCAATACACTGAACTGTTTAAAGCGTTAAGGAAGGTATTGTTGAAAACTGGAATGAATATACCGTTTGCAAAAAAATGTGAAATAAATAACAAAACCATTAAGTTAGATGTATATTAGATGGGAATATTTATAATATAATTTTCATCAATCCAAACGTTTTGGATATAAATACGAATGTTTAATGATAAAAGGATACAATCCAAAATTTCCAGTTATCACGCGTTCTCGTCCTGACGTAATCATCGAACATTTCCTTTATCTTGTTCGTCCTTTGCCTTGAAATCGGAGCCCCAGTAGCAGGTAGCATGGCTTGGCAGTTACTAAAGAGCATTCAATAAGTCACATAAATACCAGTCTGATAATCAGTTGAGCTATTATATTAAAGAAGAATCATTTCACCTAGATTTCTTATATTCATTACGTAGAATATAAAAAATAACTTATAAATTTATTTCTAATTTTTAAATCAATAACCAGTGAGATGGTGAAAATTTTCGTAATCTCGATACTTATAGATTTACTACAATGGATATGATAATTGATCGAATTATATGAAATTCGTAAATGAAAACAACTCAATGTATGTAACTTTTGAAGTGAGAAATATGTGAATTTTTCTATGTTATCATAGAAAAAATCTATCGCGCTTTCGTTTGACCTGTTGATGAAAAAACTATGTATGAGGGTGATGTCAACTGACCTGATGGCCGCATTAAGCGAGTCAATCTGTGACCTGAGTTTGTCCATCTCGTCCTTGAGTTGGTGTCTCTCGGAGCGCAGTAGCCTGATATAGTCAGCGCCCTTCTGCAGCATTGCTGCTTTACTCATCTTGGTGTTGGGGTTCTGGCTAAGCTGGGGTATGAGGCTGTATAGCATGTCGAAGCCATTCTTGATGTTGTACCTGCGCTTCTGCTCGGCGTGAATATGGCCTACGCGGCGCTGCTCCTTGTAGTGACCTCGCTCCGGCTCGCCCTTCACGTAGACCCGAGTCGGCGACAGGGGGCTGCCGATGCTCATTGGGCTGTGCATCGGACTCAAGCTCAGGCCCTGCGGACTGTGCGCACTTGTCGAGCCATCTTTTGGCGAGTTCGGATTGCTGCCCCCAGACTGTTGACTCGCCGCGCTCAACATGATTTGCTGACTGGAAGCCGCCTGTTGTAACGACTGCAACGAGTCAGCGTTTTTAATTTATTTTTCTTCTCAATTTAATTATTGTAGTCTTCAACACGAATGAGTTTGAGAAAATAATTGCATCATTTCTAGTGAAATCTTTTCATCTACTTGCTGTGGTGGTTGGCAAAATAAAACGTTCATTTTGTCGGGAAAATTAATCATCACAATTTCAACAAGAATAAAGTCCTACACAATAATATTTCGAAATGTAATGAATTTGAGAAAAAAATCATTGAAATCAATCTACTAACAGCCTATTCGGGGACAAGTGCATTTGATAAATTTATTGAAGTGAAAAATACTGTGAAGACAATCCGCGACTTTCAAAATTTTATTTCAAAGACAAAATTATTGAGTGTAAATAAATCAAACCTGCTGGGCTTGGCTTTGTACGTTGACCGCAGTGTTCATCGTCGGCACAGCGATAGGAGAAGTAATGTGATGAGTGGTATTGGTAACCTGTGTACCAGGCGCTAGCGTCGATGGTAGCATCGGCAGGATGTGCTTGACCGGCTGAGTACCCACCTTCTCAGGCCCTGCACTCACTGAGTATAAATTCGACGAGCCTGCGTACGCAGAGTGAGATCATTAGCACTCGTTACGTATAGAGAATAATGATAAGTTTGATTGACTTACTGTTTGTGAGTAGGTGGGCGAGTAGAACGTTGTTGTTCAGGTTCAAGTTCGGATCACTGACCGCTGAGACTAGTGGTGGTGGATGCATTCTGGGTGCGTTCAACGACGAACTACTCCGAGATCTGTTTCGAACTTTCATTTGGTACTGAAATAGACAAATATAATGCGAGTTAATTTTAATATTGCAATCATTTAGAAGATCTTGCAACTAACATATTTATTTGTTCTAGCATTTACTTTATATGACGATTACAATAATCTATTCATTATAGATTGTAGCTCATTTTCCAATAATGATGTTCAATTGTCAGTGACCAGTTTCCGAAATCTATGAAAATCAACTTTTACATCCTTCAGTTTATAATTCAACTGTTATGATTCAACAGGGTCAATTTTAAGACAAAGCTTGCGATAAAAGAGCCTTCTATAACCAAGACAAAGTTGCTTATGCAAGCGATTCAAGGTAGAGAGAGAGAGAGGGAGAGCTACGTTGAACCAATCGATAAAGTAAACGTTTGAAAACTAACTTTTGGCACAGCGAAGACTTCCTCCTTGATTTCGGGCTGAGTAGGTCGGGGCAGTAGCTTTGTCGGGTGCAGAGCTGGTGCGGTGAGATCGATGCCCGCCGCAGCCGCCGCTGCCGCGGCGGCGGACTGCGTGTGGGACTGTTTGCACTGCAGTAGTACGTGCGATTGCGTCGGCTGATGGGCCGTGACTGCGACCACCGGCTGAGGCGGCGCTGGCAGTGGCTGCGAATACCAAGTCACTTGGCGATTAGCTACGTTTCTTGGCTTAGGTATTGAGATCTACACACGCGACAAATTGATTAACTGGTGACTGTTAGATGAGCTGATATGTGTACATGTTGTGACTGATATTGTTTTTAACTAGCGAACATCGATTCGATTGGGACTCATACAATGCTGTTTATTTTGACACTTTGAATTATCATTTTTTACCGTGGTTATTTGTTTCGATTCGATGACTTTAATGAGTATCCACGCGGAATCAGTGTTTGCTGTGTGCATAAGTACAGGGGGCGAGGGACGCGAAAACTTGTATTTTTCTAAACCAGATTTGTTAGTGTGTTACTTTAGTCACTTTGGTAAAACAGGCACAAATAATTCGACAAATCAGTTTCCAAAGAATCATATAAGTTTCGCAATAGGATTCAGCAAGTGAGCTGAAATTCACCTTGAGATTATTGCTGGTGAACTTGCACTGCTGGGCGTCGAAAGTCTGGGCGGGTGGCGGGAACTTGTAGCCCTGGCTGGCAATCTTATAAGGCTTGCAGGATAGATTCGACTTAAGCTGCTTCTGAGACGACTGCTGCTGGGACTCGGTGAAGCTCGACTGTTGCTGATTCATCAGAGCTTGTACTTGCTGGCTGGCTTGTTCGGGGGTGAGCTGGGCAAGCTGCATCTGCGTTGAAGGATTTTGAAGGGCCGAAGTCTGGATGTCCATAGCATAATCCCGCGATTGAGCCGTTTGGAAAGACATTTGTTGCTGTTGAACCACTGCGGCCGACTGGTAGTTTTGCTGCTGCTGTTGCTGTTGCTGTTGTTGTTGCTGCTGCTGTTGTTGTTGCTGCCGTTGCTGCTGCTGTTGTTGCTGTTGCTGTTGTTGTTGCTGTTGCTGTTGTTGTTGCTGTTGCTGTTGCTGCTGCTGTTGCTGTTGCTGCTGGGCTAATCGGGAGGCACGCAGCGCTGTTCTACTTTGCCGGGATTGTTTTTCTCGCACGGCTGGAACTGCTTGGGGTGGCTGTGATGCTTGGGCTTGTTGCTGCTGCATCTGTTGTTCGTAACTTTGTTGCAGAGAATTGAAGTGCTCGCTGACGTTACTGGAAATCGAGAATAGTTTGAATGCGCCCATCATCGAATGATAATTTAATCTCTTAAATAATAATACAAAAAAGTATTTCTCTGCAATTGTCAGGAATAGGGATAGATAGATGTCAGGAATTATTTCAGAAATCGACCATTATGAGCTTTAGTGTCCACGCATAGGAAAAATGTTACTTTTATGGATTTATTTATCAAAACCAGACATTTTTCTAGTCAATAAATGTCTAATATTAACTGCTAGCTCCAAAACAACATTCCAAGCGACATAAAAAGGAACATAAATATGATCGAAATACAAAGCACAAGCCTTGCAAAAACTTACACGCTATTCCTGAATACAGCTGTTGACTGCTGTTGCTGGGGCTGCGTGTAAATCTTCGCAGTGTACTGGAGATTCTGGAGACCGACCCCACTGACATCCGTCTGCATGGAGAGCTGCTGGGACTGGGCAGAAGGTGGAGCAGCCATGACCGCAGCCACGCTGGGACCCGAGTCGGCCATGCCGCTCACCTGGTTCATCGGCCCCATCAGGTCGAGCTCCGGGTAGTTGTTGCTGAGCGAGCCGCCGTGGAACACGTCCTCTTCCGGCACCGGCGGCAACCGCGAACTCAGAAACTCTGCCACATACCACACGGCCGGGGATATATTAACCGGTTCAGATGCGATTCAGTCGAACGCAAATCCCGTATCGACATTTTCATTATTCATGATCTATACTAATGCTCGCAACGAATGCGGATTTTTTCCCATCAAGCGCGATATAATTGCGTTTCGACTTTGTCCGTTGCAGGCAATTGACTTCGCAAACGGTTGAAGTGTGTTCGCACGAAAAACTGAACGCGACCCAACTAAAACACTCGTGTTCCCGATAATAATAGATGAACGGTAAATACCTTGGAAAGGCTCCAAGTTATCGATGAAGTCGTCCAAGTTCGGTTGTAAAGGACCTAAACTGGGCTGAATGAAGTCCGCCAGACTTGCTCCTCGAGCTGCAACAAGATTATCGATCAGACTGGCGAAATCAACATGGACGGTTGGTTAAATGGCAACTGACCGATCTCGCGGGGATCGGGAAAGTAGAGTGGCTGATTGGAGGTGATGGTGGAGAATAGGGTGTCAGTCATCAGTTCCATGTAGTCCTCGTCGACCATCATGCTGTGGACCCCGTCGGCGCCTGGGGTGCTGCCGGCACCGCTGAACGAGCCGCCCATGCCCATTCCGTACATGCCCGAATTGCCAACCCCGTCGCACCATTCCAACGTGTCCATCGACTCCAACTGTTCACATCAAAATTCAATTCATTTTCCACCCCTCTCGCTTATGTTTCAATCATGAAAAAAACATTCAATTTTTCCAGAAGTCTTGTCGAAAATCATCTATTCGCTGTGTTGACATTATTACAAATCAAAATAAATATTCAGCATTTGTAAGTATATCCATCGAGTTACTCGGGTTTCTTTGTGATCAAGATATCAGTAGTCATGTGCAATAGCTAAAATGAACACACGGATACTGGTTGATTATTCTTTGAATATTTTGTTTCTCAATTACTGCACCGATATCGCTAAACATTGCTGCATAACGACGTTTACTTAGACTCACTTATTTCAACGACAACACTCCCGGTATCTTTTTCATATGCAATCTAATTCGTATGTAATATTTATATAATTGTCAATTTTTCATCGAAACTTGATCCGTTATCGGTGGCTTTTAATCAAGTCACGATAGTTAACGAGTTTTATTGAGAAAGTAAAAATGATATATATAGTATTTGGAGCATTATGTATCAGCTCCTTTTTACGATCCTGTCGAGCTCAGTCTATGATACGTATATCTACGTAAATGAATCCACTATGAGACTAGATATGTTGCAAGTGTCTAGCTATACGTACCATATCGCTGCCATCTTTGTTCGTCCAGCCAAGGATTTTGTTCCGGTAAAACATGCGCCATTTTTTGTACTCAGCTGTCACAGCCGCGAGTTTTCGTTTCCAGTATTTACCCTCTAAAACCACTGCCTGTTTACGTAAACACAGAGAGTCTTGTAAGTATTAGTCTTCGTCAAATTAATAAATTTAAGCATTAAGAACTGGGCGTTTTTTTACAATCTCCTATTTGTATCACTTGCGATGATCTCAATTTTCTTTTTGATAAAATTAACATTTTTAATAGATACTTTATAACATGTTTCAAATCGATTTCTCGACACAATTTCTTTTAAAAAATCATAAAATCGTGAAATTCAGTGAATTTAATTGTTTTCAACAAATATCTCTATTGAGCAAATGAATATTCGACTCCTTCTATATCTATATATTTTTTATCCGTTACAAAATTTAGAGAGCTTATTTTGTAATCATCTTCACCTCATCGTTATTCTAATTCTAAAATGTATAGTTCAAAATCTACAAATCAATTTTCTGACGACTTTCTGATTCGATTAGAAAGAAAGATATCCAGAAATACTATTCTGGAATTAATATTTAATTGCAAATTACACTCTAAATTTCGAAGTGATTTTTTCACTCTAATTTAGACTAACTATTGATTTTTCTCGCCAACACTTGAATTAGAGTGACATCTTTCAAAGTTCGTTACTTAAAACTGAAAACTCTTACATAAGTCAATTGATTTTGAGATTTTGACAGTAGTGTTCATATTATTCTCGATACTTGTAATCACTTGGACTGTATATGGTTCTAGATAACATATTCTGAAATTCAATCCGATAATTTGTTTATTAATTATAAAATTTGAGAATAAGTACTTTAATGAGTGAATATACAAATTCTTATACAAATATAGAGTATGAAACCAATAAAAAGAAAGCTCGGGTTCAAATCACGTTGACGGTAGTTTTGTGTTGAATTTGAAAACGATATCATTCACTCAATGTATATTTTGAGATATTTCGATGGTTTCGGTAAAATAAAAACATCGTGATCAATTAATTCTGCGCTATTCTTCATTCTGATATTCACTATTCCTTGAAGAGTAATATTTTTCCACTTTTCCGAAAAGTTGTGGATCGCTCATGTACTTTTTACTCGGGAGAAGAGTGACAAATCACTACCAAATTTAGAGGGTAAATTACATTTTCTTACCTCAGGTTTATTATGTGTGTCAACGTCAAGTGGGGATGCGAATTGACACACTAACGTGTTTTGCTTCAGTATAACTGAAATGAGCAGAGGGAAACATCTTCAATACAACGATTAGCGAAACAAATAAGTACTATGAATATCCCTCACATCTTAATTAAATAGACAACACAAGTTCAGTATTACTTCAGTTACAGAATCCTACTATTTTTGCTGCTGGGCCTCTTTAATCATATTCATATTTCGTCAATCGTGAGAGTAATCGATGACATAATACCCAACTAAAAATGCCGGTAAAGATATGTATGAAGTGAAACGTGTTCTTTCCGAAGTTATCAATTACAGAAAAAAACAAACACCGTACTTCATCATGACAAGTATAAGACTTTGGGTATCACATACGAGCTAGGTTACAAATTTTTCACGAAACAACTTTTCATACTGCCACCGACAAACCACTAATAAGTGGAGAAGTATCTGATCGATCGTAGCTGATCTCTGCGGCGTCAAAAAAAACCAAACCGTACGAATCTCGTCCGACGAGGAGCTGACTACTCTTGCGTTCGGAGGCGTCAGAACCGGATGTCCGGATGCTGATGTTCAACCGTCGCCGCCGCCGCCACCGCATAGTAGGGCTCAGAAAATTGCTCGAATTGCTGCAAACTCCGCGAACTTCTCAGGACTATAGCCGGCGGAGAGGAAATATCGACACGCGGGGGAGAAGCGAAGGTGTCGATCTAGCGCCGCGCAGCCAACTGAGTGCACAAGTGTTGGGGCGCCGATAAAGCAATGTGCGCTGATTCAGGTGGGAAGGAGCCGGTCACGACTTGCTCGCGTGAATCGATTTTTATTAGAATCGCAATATTATCGGACGACGTGGCGGGGACGACTCTCCCGATGCCGCGGGCCGATTAAGTCAAAAAACAAAGTTGCGCAGGAAGCTTCAACTCTTCATTGAGAAGCGCCGAGTTTTATTGCCAAACTCGCAAGCGAGTGCGTGTGATCGGATCTGTATAATTGGAATATAAGTATACGGAGCAGTAAAAAAGTGCTAAGGATTGTACAAAATCAATAGCTGGGATTTGGATATTTTTGCATTCATTATCGCCAGGTCGAAAATCAATTGACGTCGAAGCGCTGAGCCAAATACATAAATGAAAACAAGCGACGAGCGTTTTCTAACTATGATGAATTTTGCGCGACGGCAAACACTTTTCGTTGATCAACATCTCGAGTCGAGAAATTCAACAAATAATTGCGTATCTCTGGGTGAATAATGATCGGCTAATAATAAACGGAACTACAGCGAGTTAAGTTCACGGGCGATCCAGAGAGGAATAATCCGCGACTTTATCGGTCTGCACGATTATATGGGCGACGCGTCGACGGCAACTTCCGCGCAGCCAATGACCGGGCGAGGAAAAAAAGCTACAGCGATTATCGTGACGGCTGATCAATCGCGGCCAACCCCTTGAGTATATAGTGTGATTTGGAACGAGACTTACATTGCATGTGCCAGCATCGCCAGATTACGTTGTTCAATCGGATCTTGTCCTTCCATCGCAGCCTTATGCCTTTGAACCGATTCCATTTCGGCGACGTCAGTTTCTGTCTGGAACAAATTCGATCATTTCATCATGAAACTGTTATTTTTCCGGTACGTGGATCTGATACGGGGTGCGTCGTGTGGGTTGCTGAGGCAACATAGCGTCCGCAACATTGTGTCAGTTCAGTCGACGAATGTTTTCCCGTCTTTTTTTCAACTCGCTTATACCGATACGAAGCCGCTAAATTTTCGGCAGGGTCAGCGATGCAGAATAACTGGGAGACACTGTACATGAGGATGTATGTGTGTAAATATACCGTATGTACACGTTTCGCCCACACTTACTTATAGGAAAGGTTGTCAACTTAAGGCGACTGACCATAAAATCTAAGCATTTGACGGAATATTTTTTGTAAATCGAAACGTTATACTGAATGAGTGTATACATTATTGGGCTTATTGCGGTCCCTAATAAAACGTCTCCGAAGATTTTGTCATGATTGTTCATCTGAAATTGACAACCTCTCCTAGTTGGACGCACGATAACTCGAGTTGCAATCATAGGAATTAACAAAATTTTGTAGGTAGATTTATTGTTTTATGACTTGGAAATTATTGAATTTTAGATGGATTTGCATCAATACAGTAGGGATGAATATTTAAAGATATTTTTCACTCTAGTTAACTCTAGTCGCCATCACTTTCGATAGTATAATCATGGTGATGCATAGTGAATACGCGAGAATTGTTTGATGTTGATTTAATTTAAATAATATTATTATTTTGATCAAGTCTGCGCTCTAGCCTGGATATGGCCAAATTTGATTGGATATTCTGGTCCTTCCTATACTTATAAAATTAGTACAATATGATAACTGAAATTTACAAGAACCTATTCTGAACTAAAAATATTGATGGAGTATACGCGTGTACTTTGTTAATAATAGTATAATATAATTGCGTCTCGGTGGACAAAGAACCAAATATAAACAGTTGGCCCAATAGTGACTCTTATATATGTACTTTTCATACTTTCTCGTAAATAAAATAAGATAAAGGATCACGAGTCAAGGTGAGGGTCACAATTGAGTGAATGTGTGGTCAATTAGTGCTCAAACCGTAAAAATGAGTCGTCAGCGCTTGAAGAATTGGATAATTCAAATGAATCAGGTTGAATTTTTTCAGAAAACTAAACTAATTTCAGTGATTTCGACCAATTCATAAAGGTTATAATATGGGTATTGCATATAAAAAAATTGTCCAGACTAGGATTTTTTTTGCAAGCGATTTCATAGCCAATCGTTCATATATATTACCCATATTTGCTTTTAAACTCAGGAATTAATAACACCTTAGAATTATTTATTTTGCTCAGTTGATTACGACGATCAGCAACAAGAAAGCAATATTATACAACTTATAATTAAATCTGATTGTATAATGGTTTTGCACGTAATCGGAGGCTAGAAATAAAATTTATCTCTATTTATGGCTAAAAAATATTGTAACTTGAAATATACTGCGTTATTAATGTGAGTCCTCTCTAAAACTTATCTCTATTTCAATGATGAGATCAAAAACCAATACTTGACTGTTGATTACGGAATAAAATGTACAAACGTTTGGACCATAATAGGATATTATGTAGTAGTCAAAATTTTAGTTGCATACTCAAACTTTAGTATATTAAGAGTTTGCGCTCTCCAAGATATTACTATCTTATTATCTTAGCTCAAATTTAAATAGAATAGATTATATAGATGAATAATTGAAATTAAAAGCGTATCAGAAGTTAATGAGTAGACAAAGTAACAGATACAGTTACAAACGAAGTATAGAACGGAGAAGAAAAGAAATTATGTTAAGAATGATTGATGGAAAGCCGAAGACGTTTGTTTTTCATAAGTTTCTTCAAATCCCTACAAGATCAAATTTAATCCAAAAAACTGTAGGATGGAATTATAAAAATATAAAATTATAAAAACGTAAAAGCTGTCTGCTTCAAAATGATTGTGGTAATGCGTTGTGAAGTCAACACTATAATTTAAAGGATCTCCTATGATCATCTGAGCATCTGATCTATTCCAATAGACATATTACACAGTTAATCCAATGAATCCAATCAAAACTTGAATTGTAGTAGAGACTTTGTGTGTAAAGCAATATACCACAATTATAATTTGTTTCTTGTCCCAATAATTTTCACTATAAAACAGCAGCAACTCTGCTTCTTGGATACAATTGAAAAAATTCACAACTATGATATACATTTGCTGATCAGTGTCAATCTAAACGAAGTAGTACAAGTAAATATAATGAAACAATGAGTATTCAGATAAAAGCAAAGTAAAAGGAACGGTTAATTTTTCATGACTCGAGATGAACTTAACAACTTAAAAGGCTAGAGCGTGAGAGTGCTTTGGATTATCATAGAGAGTGCCAGTTCACTGATAAGGCGCGATATAAGAAGGCGACGAAAAGGCAAGCGACAAGCAGAGACATCTTTGCAAGTAGCAAGTTTCCGAGAGGCTGGAAGATTTCCTCTCTTTGCTCGCTCTCCGGCTCGTTTTATCACAATTTGAGTTTCTCCTTGGCATTAGACCCTAATGCGCCCGATGGACTACAGACTACCAGGTGTAGCTTCAAACAACGATGAGATGTACACAAAGTGTCGGATTATCACAATCACGCCGACCAAGAGGAGTTTGAATTCATTTACCTCTATTATTCGAAACGACTATACACGCCCATCGTTAATTTATTAAAACTGTGTTACGCAAGTTTTTTGATGCTGGAATAACTTTCATTTATAAGATGCGGAAGGTATTTGATTCTCTCGATCAAGTTCTTCTAGTTTATTGTAAAAAGGCGTGAATACTTGGGATTTTTAATTTTTCTTGAAGGACGTTATACAGATTAGATAAAGCTCAGAATAAGCGTGTGCTCGCTCGATCAAAGAAAGTTGAGAATTTTAACGAATAGACCAATAAAAAATCACATTCCACGAGCTGAATCAGATTTTATTAGATTCCCAAATTTGGTAACAATTTATTATAGAGAATATACAATGGATCGATGAATTCTATGAATGAGTAGTTTTATTTTATTTGCCTTGAAAATTAAAAAATATGCGTTCCATCGTTCGCTTCTTTGTTGTGCTACGAAAGCAAACATGTCTTACGTGCACGCACGCATTATAGCATACGCTATAGAAGTCAGTCGAGTAACCGTATTATTTCTATTCAATGACGTAGGTAATATTTACGGAAAGTTTCTGGTTTTACAAAACTGATCTTGACATCGCTATAATACGTAAAAAATGCCACTAGTGAAGCTAATTGGGGATATGTTGAGATCTCATGAATAAGTAAATAATCTGCATATACTACTTGCTATGGAATAATAATTGAAGATTATTAAAATGTTGATCAATCAATTGTTGATCATTGGAGGGCCGCTCTATTTGATAAACGATTTTCATTGAGTAGATATATTGACACGTACTGATTTCTATACAAGATTCTATGCGTTGAAACTTTGCAGACTGTCTGCCTTCTTTTAATTCAACATTTCAATATCAAAATTTTGATCAGAATATATACAGAAATTGTTTGTCATATTATTACGGCAACACGTAATTGACCAGTTTTTTTTGCTATAAAATAGTAATAGACTAGTTTGTCAGAAATATATAAAAAAGGATTACCAAATATTCAAATCTTTGAAGAATCATACACTGGGTTCCCGAAATATGTCGGTCCTATAAAACATGATTCAATTTCCTACTTTAGCTTTGGGCTTCTATTAACAGAAAATTGATTTCTTGCATCACAATCTTCAAAATGAGTTTAGCATGGTTATGCGATCCTCAGAACCTGCATTGTGTTTATATTATTTATATTGTCTAATAAATCAAGTTCAAGCTCACTTTACGTTTTCTATGAACAATTATGAGGATTAAAATTTATTTTACAAGACCACATGACCGTGACTTTGGCTTTAGGGCTTATTTCATCGCGAAACGCAGGTGATACTAACGACCTTCACGCAATAAATCAGTTTTCAGTATTGAGAACCAAATTATGAGCGACATATATATTATTCAAACATATTTACAGGTCGGTTCTTTAAATTCTTCAAAAAAGTTAACATTGATATGTTTCGCGAGTAGACATTTTGGATCTATTATTTTCAAATATCTCTTGAAAAGAAAAAACTTTTATAAAGTCATGAAAGATTTTTAACATAAAATATTTATATGTTAAAAATCTATTCCACTATTTTTCTGGAGTATTGAATACATACGTAAAAAATTGAACGTGTTCTTATGATAACTCACTTTGTATCTTACCTTCATTGATATTATGTTATCTACTATCTTAAGTCTCGTCTCCAGACGGAAGTTATTGCTTGAATCTTGATTATAAAAAGATTGTAAAGCACAGAAAATTTTATGTTCGAATAACCGAAACGTTAACTCTGATCGTGTAAAAAAGTTCATACCCTTCTGTCTCTCTCACTCTGAAGGCAGATTGTAAGATGCATTGGGAGACGTTCCTTATATCGCTTTATATGCCAGATAAGACGTGTGTATATAGTTATACATGTGGCCAGGTTATTGGCGCTCCCTCTGATCGGATTGCGTCGCGCATAATGTGCTCGCACTTATCAATCAGGCACCGATTTCACGTACGAGTCCCCGCGTAATCACGAGAAAATTTGAGTCGTCACACATTGTGTCCGATGCCAGCGCTGGGGGAAACTCGTTTGACCGAGAGACGATACCGAACAGGCAGCTATGTTTTCACGCGTGTGCGTTCGGACGCATGAGTGGCTGGAATAATTATGAACTTGTCATTTCTGTTTATCAATAAATGTTACAAAAGAATGAAAATTATAATGGCTCATGATTTGGGGTACGATGCCTTGTCAGATTTTTCGTTGATTATCAATCTTTATGATCCTACGATTCCAAAGCTCTGGCTTCTTGTTTGAAGACTTACGTTTAAATTAGCATTCAAAACGTCATAGTGCATGCACGTGACATTGAAAATAGCTTTTTTCTCCTTCAAGCTCATACATTTTATGAGTCGACTTTGTTCATATAATGGAATCGGTACGTGAAGTATTTCATTGGACAATTGAAGACAATCTATCATTACGTGGTACATACATACACCATTTTTTTACGTGACGTAATATATAGGTGCGATTTCTCACGGAAAGAGATAATCAAAGTGGATATTGTTTGAACACTTGAATCAATTTGATGTTGTAAAAATGCAGCATCAGTAAAACCGTTAAGTGCTCCAAATTCGAGTAAAGTAAGATTAATGGAATCAACATTCAACTAGCTTTAATCAAGATTGAACATTGGAAATTGATGTGATAACATTTTTATTTCTTTTTGTAATGACTATTTTTCTTAAATGAAATTTTCACGTACATGTAGGTTATTGATCATGAAAAATTGAAAATTAAAAAAAAAAATCATTTTCTTATAAAGTATTGATGATTAAGCTCAAAAAACCATGTTTCTTGTACATCAAATCAAATCATCTCGTGCTCTGTAACAAAGAGCTTATATTTTTTCACTCTTACCTCCCACGATCTTCCATATCAATGTTTTGCTGCAAGATACTATCACACTATCACGATACTAACTCGATTTTACACGCGTTTCCTTTCCAACGGTCTACATGCCTCGTCAGCAAACACACGCCACCATGTAAGCGATGTCATATTAACATGAATTGTTTGATACACTGGTTCATTTCAATCACGTGAAAATATCCATCCTATATTCTTTTTTATCATTATACTTCAAAAGAACCAATTTTTTCACTACAATTAGTTGACATTTCAAATCTGATCTATCAATCAATAAGATTAATTCATCGAAACGTACAAGAGCCTGTTCTCTACTCAGCTGTTTCGTTTAATAACTGACTCAACAATCGCTCAGTTTTTTTATCTAATGAAACATATCATATCAAAAAAAAAATCGAAGTGAGCTTGCACGCATATGATAAACATTTGTTTCTTAGCTCCGAGAAATAGGCTAGCTATTTATTGATGATTATAATGATGATGGTGATGACGATGATGATGATTATAATGATGATTATGATGATAATCGTGTCAAAGTGTTCTTGTTATGAAAAGTTCAATTTAATCTGAACGAGCTTCTGCAGTGCTTGGATCGAGACATACACAATTATCCCTGTCATTGACCGGTGAGTAAGCAGCAGCTCGTTTACGCTTATACAGCGCTCAAAGATATTCATGTCCAGAATAGAATGAGCTCAAAACTACCCAGGCATTAAATTGTTAATCTTTTAACGGCATGAAAATGCGAGTAAAAATCCATCTTTTATTAGATGCTAAATTTATAAATAAATTGAATGAATTTCTCACGTGGAATCCCTAACGTGACTGCACTGGTCCATATACATGAACCAGCTTTAACTGCCAGGTGGAATCCAACGTAAACGCGAGTATTTTCCTATACTTAATTTGTTGCACCGAATGCGGGAAAAATAGTAAAAATATCCTGAATGCATCTTTGATCTTGATAACCACCATTTCAATGTCGAATAGGTATTCAGTAAATCCGAAAAAGCAGGTACTATCAACCATCAGGCCACAAACTATCATAGCAAAAGAATTTCTTTTAAAGTGACGATTATTAAGATTAAGAATGTTTTCACATTTTTACACGTTCATATTTAATGAATTAAATTTTCCCTGAGAAAACATCAAATATTTCGTGTCCTCCGTTTGGTCTATTTATGGACTACTCCCATCGTTGCAAAATTGAACAATCAATTAATGACGAGATGCGTTGATCAAGTATGAACAACCGAGCAAAATGATCAACAATATATTCAATATATACACAAACAACATTCAACATTTGCAGATAATTTTCTTTTTGATTAGATAATTTCTTCATTCGACCCTTACTTAAATTATCATCATTTTCATAATTTTTTAAGTTGTTCGTTCTTGATTTTGGTGATTCTTGTTGTGAATTTACTATAACAACATGTTAGAGAATTGAAAATCACATCATGTTATGCCAAGTTTCTCGTCAATTTGTTACTATTAATTAAGAAATATCAAAAAAAGTTACTTTTTGCTAGAAGAATTTATTATTTCAGAAAGTTTTTGTTGATAGTTTATTTACATAAAACTTGATAATTTTGGGTTTCGAGGATCACAGATCACGAGAGTGATAATGCGAGTGATTTGATGCAACTATTTTCATGAAAAAAAGAGTTATGTGAAAAACGTATGCATCAAAGGATTAACAAAAGCCGTAAATCAATGTTTTTAACAAAAATGTATATATACTAAACCGACATTTTGTGTAAACTATGGGTATAGAACGGTTTAAATTGAGTTAGTTTTGATTACTGTATTCGCTTTTTAAGGACAGTGGCCTGCAGCCAACTCTTTTTTTAATCTAACCAAGTCGCGAAATTTTTCATGCGAAAGAAAACGTACTTAGTAGCCTTCGAACGAATATCGTGTGTAATACACGTGCATTTCAGAATAGTATGCTAGTGTTTTAGCTCTGGAGAAGAATATAGGTCTGTTCATTTACCAATAGTCCGTACAAATTAATATTGTTCACGAAAAACTTCATGAGCTTACGATTAAAATAGAAAACTACGTTGACAAGAGCATACAATATATGTAATCAGTCCACGCAGATCAATATTTTATACCATCCAAATTTTCTACAAGTTTAGAAACTACAATATTTTTCGTATGATAATGAATTAAGGAATCACCAAGTGGTATTATTTGAAGTGAATTAACATAAAATACAACACGTCATGTTATATTTTGTGTGACTTGGATGATAAGGTGAATTGGCAAACAGAATTGGATTATTTTTAGATATATTTTTCAAAAAATAGTCTGAATTCAATATGTAAACTTATTGGAAATACTATTATATCTTTCTTAACTCGAGACCAACATTTTCGATTGCCTGAACTAGGTATGAGATAAGAAGGCTAGAACATACTTAACAGAGTGAAAGGGCATTTACTCGGCTTCGGGTTCAGTAGATAAATGATTACATTAACCGCATTTTATTCGAGACGCGTTTTAGTCATATGTATAGATTTAAACTTGATATAATTTTCTGTGGAATGTCTTTTTTCCGAGCTTCAAGTTTCGCATATAATTTTAGCATGTACAATTTCCACATATATATTTGTAATACGAAAATTCCATTCCTAATTTTTACAGAACTTTGATTTACTTCTGGTACAGTACTTTTTACTGATGTTAATCATTGAATTTTGGTGAAATGCATCACAGTAAAAATTTTCAAAATCATCTGTCTTTCTATTGTTAAAAAAAGAGTTATGGGACTCTGTATGTATCTTGTATGTACTCGTGTATGTACTCGTGTATCATAACTATTGTTATAATACACGAAATCTATCTTGAGGCACTTAACAAAGTGTTTTTAACGTTATAGATAAAATCATATCAAATTTAGTGGTTTACTACATCATTTGGCAGTGCTACAAAATTGTACTTATTTCTATGTGGTATATAAGTATACAATGCAGTTGATCAACTAGCTTAAGAAATGATGTCATTAGATTCAAGTCTCATTTAAATAAAATATGTAAATTCTAATAACTTATGCTGATAATCAATTCCGAACTGTACTGTTTATTAAAATACATCGAGTATTCAACTAAAAACAATCCGTATAGTTTCGCACTCCGAAATCTAGTCAGACTAATTTCAATCGGTGCTACGATTTTGTCACTTGCGAAAGAGAGAGAGAGACAGAGAGAGAGAGAGAGAGAGAGAGAGAGAGAGAGAGAGAGGGAGGGAGGAGAGAGAAGCCTGTAGAGGCGCGGCTTGGTTTGTTGCGAGGCTACTTTTAATTGCGGTGCGTATTGTGTGAGCGAGCCACTGCTGCTGGACCTGGAAGGCCTCACTTTCATTAATTCAATTGGTTCTTATCAAACCGAGAGCCGAGTCGATCGCGAACGAGCTACTGCATGTGTAAACATTCCTGAAGCCACTAGCGTTCACTATAATTTCGCCCATGGTTTCTCTGGACAAATCAATATTGTCCCATGTAGGATTGGAAGATTCACTTTTATGTATTTTAGGTAATTGTCTTCATTCTGTTTGGGTACTACTTGAGTTCAGAATACCCCTCCTCTCTTCCAAAAAAGAAAGATAATTGATTTTTATTCATTTTTCCATTATTTCATGATTTTCGCCACTTCTTGATAGAGCTATTATAAAATCACTATGATCCATACTTGATTTTACTGATGCATACGACATAAATTTTCTCACGTTTCAACGATGAATCGGAAACCAGAGTCAGAGAGAAACATCGCTTTGTTCTTATCTTGTAGACGATATAGAGGTCTTAACGAGCAGTCCGGAACTTTGGTTTCTTCCACATATTCCATCTAATGTAATAATGCAAACCTTTCCCAACAGTGAGAATATTACATTATATAACATTATGTACTCAAAAGAAGCAACTACTAGTATCAAAAAAAGAAAATTATACTATAATTCATTTTTCAAGTTTCAAAACAAACATTACAAGATGTGATGGATAAGGTATGGTTTGATCAACTTTTTCAGTCAGAATTTGGAAAAAGTTGAGGAATATTATAATTTTCGATTGATTTTATGAAACATATTTGAAGGAATACACGATAATCCTTATCCTTAATAATTTCTCGTCGATAAATGGATTTTGAATACTGATTAGAAAAGATGTAAAATTTTGAACTGATGATTGCCTTATCTAATCAAGCCTAATACCATCTGTATCGTGCGTGAGCCTTTACCTTCTCTCCTCTAGATTAAGATGAATTCAAACACTGATTGTCGAAAAAGTTCATCCCGTTAATGTATACTTCTACCAATCATTCGATTCGTAATTGTATACGAAGATTTAGAGCAGTTTTATGAATGTTTCTACTCAAAGTTGAGCTAGTGATAACTGAAAAACTTCTTTAGAATGTGTAAAAAATACCTATAATGTATACTATCTTTTTGCTGCAGCGAGAGATGATTGGAAATCTAATCGTCGACGATTACCAGTAATATATCGCATATTTCAAATCAAGTGCAATGGGCTTTTTACTTTATTTAATCTTTAGAACAGCGATTTTCAAACATAAATTCCACATAGGCGCAATCTCCTTTCTGAGTAAGGAAACTCACAAGGAAATATTCGATAAGCTTGGAGAAGCTTTTCCGATAACAGCTCGCAGTCGGCTTGGGTGGTATTGTAGACAATCGTTGTTTACCCTCGTCTCCTCGCTGTGTTTATTTTAGAAACGAATGAATAATTCAAGCATCCAAAAGTGTGCTTTCGTACTTCAGATTGATCGATCTCTGTGTAAAATCGCGTTTGCAAGTGTTCTTCGGAAAGAACATGGCACGATCAATTTTGAGAAAACAATCATTTCATCCAGCCAAAACGGGCCCGTGTGTGATTTGAAAGTCAATCATTTTTTCGCCCCCCCAAATCGATTGCTATATATTCACGCGCGACGGTCGCACCACGCGATTCTTTGGACTTTCACATGACGATAGAGCGACAATCTCGGATATCAAAAAGGACCGAAGTTTCATTATCTCTGTTGATTCAACGATCAAAGGCTCGCAACTCGAACAAGCCGGCAGCTGTGCACTCAGAGATGGGTGGGTGTATATACACAGAAAGGTGTGGAGGGTAAAGCAAGGGCTCACCTGTACGCGAGAGACATGCACTGGAAGAGCTTGTTGAGCGAGGTCTCGATGCTGAGCTGCTGGGAGCTGTTCCTGTCGGCGTTGGAGCTCGCGACGAATCGCTCGAGGGAGAAGCCCGGCGGGGCTATGATGGCCAGCCGGGCATTGGCCTCCTCGTCCGGAACCGGCACCGCCAGCTCGTCCTCGTCGTCCTGCGCCTCGGCCTCGAAGTCCGACACCATGAAGTGGCCCGAGTGGATCGTCTCCCTCGGGTCTCGCTCCCGCAGCTGCTGCTGATTGCCCCGGTGCTGACCGGCCGCCATCTCGGCCTGCGTCAGGCTCTTACGGTACATCAGCTCCGCCTGCATCCTCGCTTTCTGAAACACACATACCAACGCATTCCCGTCAATTGAAACGCTCCTGCACGGGCTCGACGATTTTCACGTCAAATTTTCGGGGAAGCTTGAGCGAATGAGTCGACGCTTTTTCAAGTATAGATACGCTCAACGAGCTCAGGAGGAACGATGGGTGAGAAAGTTGCTATAGCGATAAGATAATACTAGTATAGTTATTTGAAACTTGTGAGAATTTAAGGTTGGGACTGCTCCTTTTGATTGCGATGCGGAGAAACGAGCGAGTCATTGTCGCTGAATTCATTAGGCCCAAAATATGCCATCAATAGAAATCACGAATGATACAACATAAAATATGTATAATGGTTAGTTTCTGGCTGATTGTCCATCCTTAAATATGCTCTTTCAATCAGCTCACTATAGTGCGTATACGCACCAAGCGTGAAGTTTACATTTTGAATGTCAGTTTAGTTTATAGATTTTTTACATTTACAAGCAACGAATTTACTGAATTGGTAGTTGAAATTTCTTATCTTCTTGGCTGTCTGGGAAAAATAAGTCCAATCAAATGTGATTACTTTCATGAGCTAGCTTTGATTCATACAGATTTAGTCTGACAGATGTGTAAGATAAATGATGTATCAATAAAAAGCTTTCAGTCGATGGTTTAGTAGACAAATAAAATAATTTTATCAATTAATAATATTCAATTCTATAGTGATTCAGAATCAATAAAACAAATCGTAATACATTCAAACGTCTTTACTGGATACAGATATAATAATATCCGGGAAAATCATTATCTTATAATGAGCGAAATTCGTTCGTGTAATTTACGAAATCTTTCTTAGTTGGCTCTCATGCTGCGATACCACTTGGCACTACTTTTTTCCATTTAGTATAATTCGCATATTTAAGAGAAATATTATGATTATCTCATTAGAATAGATTATAATGGGATGTCGAAATCATTCGTATTTTTATTCATCACTGTTCATTTCAAATAGCTCCAAAATCTACAAATGATTTTTATTGAAAATAAGAATGAGTTGGCTTTTGCGGATCTATTGTTGTGATTGTTACTCCTTACAAAGAAAAAATTTACTCAAAGAACGGTTGATCGATAAGAATGATCTATTTTAATGTTCTTGCAAACTGAATCAATAAAGAAAATTAATCGAATATTTCAAAGAATCACTACTTCATAACATTCAAGTGATAAGTCCAACTAAAGTATTTATTAAAATATTATATCAATTAGATGATAACAATTATAACCATCATAAGAATTCGACATGAAAGTATTAGCTGATGTCTGATGGAATCGTGTGATAATATGAAGATTTCTGATTCACGTGGATGAACCATTACTGCGTCATCTGTATTAATAAACGCAACATGTGCTATTATTTCAATCGACATTATCATATTATGATCAAAACCATTTGCATTATCGATAGTATGTGTATTAATTTGAAAATGATTGTACGTTGAAGTTCTATCAAGAATTGAGATGACGTCGGAGAAACAAATCTTTTATTGAAAATCTAATGGATCGTTTCCTGTCAACAAAACAACACCTAATTCTCCAAACCAAAAACAAGAGGATACACGTGTCGTTATTTAAAATTTACTTTTTCCAAATAATAAATGATGACCCAATTATGCCCTTCTCGAAATTCTCCTAATTCTCGAATCAATAGCTAAAACAAAATAGACGTACCAGTGCGAAGATGATTTTTGCTGACAATCGCGCACGAGTCTTGAGAATCACGTTTCGCGCGCGTATCGTATAAAAAAATAAAAGCGAATGAAACCGAGCAACAACAAAGTATAGCCGGCCTCGTCATCAGCTGATCGGAGATGAGCACGGATCGATTTCACAGCGCAGCCAGAAGAAAATGAGCTTGTTTTTTTAGGCCTACGCGCGTTGCAGCGGGCGGGCCTCTTCCTCCTCTTCGGGCCTATTCGTCGCCGCGCGGTCCAAACGCAATCGGATGCTCAATGGAAATACACATCGATCGAGGTCGTCGCGCTGTTGAAAGGGTCCGAGGCCTATTTTCGGCCGGCCAACTGTTTTACTAACCAAGTCGCGTCGATTTATGATCTATCGTATTCCCGTATAAGACACGCGATCGCTGAGGTACACCATCATTTGGTATGACAACATTCGGAATGTACAGTTGCAAGCTATATAGATAATCGCTCGTTGCGAGAACTTTTTTTTTTTCGAATCGAAATTGCTCGTGGTCTTCGACGGGAGATTGTAAAATGTGTTTTCCTTCATTTTCGATATTGGTAAAATTATATTTGTGTTAGGACTTCCTACAACAAGACACCACAGTGATTATCGTTCGGTTTCTAATAATAAATACGATTAAATTCGATAAATCGGAATTCGTATTTAAGAAAGATACCAAAGCTAAAATTCATCACTTTTCTTGAGCTCCGAGTGCTTATCGATTGAACAATTCAATGTTTTGTTTATACCGTTATGCCGCGGCTGCGACTATATTCTAAGGGAACTATTATCTTTTTTTGTCAGCAATATCTTTGGTGATAATGAATCTTAATGAATGGCAACCAGCATCGAGGCAGAAGCAACATGTCTTTCAACAAAAAATTTAATATTCGTTTCTTTTATGAAACTTTGAATGAACATTGAATTAGAACTACCCATCGTAAACAACATCATATACTGTATCCATTGAAATTTAATCCGTCATTATAAAACATGCGTAAACAAGCAAGGTTTTTCAAATACAATGTCCATGCCACAAATGTAAACAATAGAGTTTTCCAGCTCTAAAGCGTTATTTCACGAATAATACGTGTTGATGTGAACTTCCCACTGTAATTCCAAGTAAGTATATCACAATTACATCATTTAAAAACGACGAAAATAAATCCTGATATACACCAGATTGGTTATTGGTGTTTTTTCGTCCAAAAAAAAAAATCTGTTTACCGAAAAACAATTAATAATCTCGTTCGGACATTGGCGAATGAGAAATATTTGGTAATTGAAGAAAAAAAAGGAGGCAAAACGGTCAGCTCGGAGCCGTGCATCACTCTCGGGGCATTCATTCACTCGGAGCCCCATGTGAGCATCCGCGTCCCGCATCTCAGCTGCTCATCTGGTTTTTATCTGGCAGCGGTGCTCAAATACTGTGCGTGCGCTTATGCAACCCGCATTATTTAAATAGGCATACAACGACGCGAGAGAGCCACGGCGTCTAAGTCCACTACTTAGCGCAGCCGAATGGGAGACGGCGTTATCGTCATCGGCGACGACGACGACACGCCTCCAAAGCCCGACCAGAGAAAACACGAGGCTTCCGATGGCGAGCCATCGGCCACTTGGCAGACGAATCAAGGCCGCTAATTATTGCTCGGGCGGCTTGCTTTGTGTGTACGACTGGATTGGAGTCGGTGCACGCACGAGTCTGCTTTCTTGGTAAGGCTTTTTATTGAAAGAAAAAGTTTAATTGGGCCGAATCACAAGGCTCGGCTGGTCTAAGCTTTGTGTAAACAGTGTTCATCAGGCATGAGAAATTTGAGCGGATGCATTCAACTTTGTGGCGGGCTTGGATTACATCGAGCTATTGAATTCTCACAAGAGCGACAAAATTCTGTGTCTACTAAGAAGTAAAAATGACTGACTCGATTGTTGGAGCAGAGCTTATGCCTTGTTGACGAATTATGGAACATGCTTATACAAATGATGTGCATGTCATCACTGTTTCAATGTGCTCGAGTGGCTAATACGAGTTAATGTATAGAAAATCTCTCACAGTTTTCAAAGAGAGGGTCTTGGCAATCGAGCAAGTAGGAATATTATGAGCAGAGGAATACAGTACAAGTTTCATTTGATAACTCACCATGAATCTACTATTGGACAGTGGTTCGAGGGGGGCTCTCTATCAAAATCACAATGAAATTGTTGTCGCAGCATGAATTAGTACTAATCACTTGATCGATGCCAAATCAAAATACATGCTCTGCAATACTCCACGAGAAAAGGAAAAAAAATGCAGCAAGACTGCAGTTTGGATTTGTCATGGGCCAACGGGAATGCGTTCACGAGGCTGGATACGAGCATTGTAAGTAGCTCGCCCGCTCTCCGAAACGAAAGCTCCGCATTCCAAGTGATAAGTACAAAACAACACGGCGTACAGGTTATGTCACCTCGCAACCACTCGGAAATCCCCTTGGCCAAGCAGACACGCGCAGCCACTGCTAGGCGAAGCGATCGACTCGCGCCAGAGAGAAAAAAGAGAAAGAAAGCAGCTGTGATTTGACGAGCTGACGAGCCGAGGGGTCCAGCTGGTGGCTGCAGGGCCTATATATATATCATATATAGGTATATATATATATATTATATATATATATATATATATATATATATATAATATATATATATATATATATATATATATATATATATGTGCGTGTACGGATCGCGCGAAAACACACTCACCGCTGGGGCGCACTACAAGCTGGGCAGACGCATGGGCTCGAACGGCACTTTACGCGCACGTAGCTCGTATATATACGGACGACGGAACAATTAGCTGCTGCAGCAGTCTCTCACACGCGCGCAGCTCTCTCTCCGGGACACGAGTCGCACCCGGACGGCGACGAGCGCTTCTACGCGGCGGCGCGGCGACGCGCTCCACGGCACTACTGCTGGGTTGATCCGGTGCTCCCGCTGGCCATGGCCGCCGCCATTTGCGCTGGCGACATATATACATATATAGATATATGTGTATAGCTGCTGGCCTGCTGCAGCATGTTTTCCCAACTTGCCACACACATCCCCCCTCCCCACTCGCTCCCTCTCTCTCTCTCTCTCTCTCCCACATCCGAGCTCTTTTTCTGAATTCTCGCGCGCGCAGCTCGCGATGCACCATCCGTCAGCTGACCGCGCGAATACAGCGCACCCTATACATTGCTTCATAACCTCTCTTTTGTAACTTGGTAAACTTCGACGCGCGCCAACCGGGCAATTTGTTGGTGACTGATATGGGTGACGCGTGTTTTGTAATTTAGCTAACACTGATCCGGCTCTGCGCGCTTCCTATTTACTGTGCGCCTATGCTTTTGTTTGTCGGTGTCAACCTTTAACGAGAGCCTGCAGTGTTGTATTTGAAAAAACAAGCTCGTTGAGTGCTCGTAATTGGTTACCCCCGTGTAAAAGTAGTGAACAGCATTTTCATCGCGTACATCAGCGATGCATCGTAAATATTAACAGATTTTCATGAAATTACTCGGTTGGATCCACTACAAAACATAATGGACAGCAAGAGTAGAGGGGATGAAGAGGACAGGCAGAGGGACAGGGTAAGCAAAGGTGTAAAAATCGAAAAGGACGTGCAAGAGGACAGGTTCAGCAAGGTTAGAGAGGATGAAGAGGATAGAGAAAAGAACAAGGACTGCAAGAGCAGAGAGAATGAAGAAGACAGGCGGAAGGATAAGAAAAGCAGGAGCAGAGAAGATGAAGAGAACAGGCAGAGGGACAGGGTGAGCAAGAGAATAAAGGTCGAAGAGGACGTGCATGAGGACAGAGCCAGCAAAAATAGAGATGATGAAGAAGATAGACAAAAGAACAAGGATATTGAGAGTAGTGATGATGAAGAAGACAAGCAGAAGAACAAGGATACCAAGAGTAGAGATCATGATGATGAAGAAGACAGGCAAAAGAACAAGGAGAGCAAGAGTAGAGATCATGAAGAAGACAGGCGAAAGGACAAGGTTGGCAAGAGTAGAGAGGATGAAGAAGACAGGCGAAAGGACAAGGACAGCAAGAATAGAGAAGATGAAGACGATAGGCGAAGGGATAGAGACAGGAAGAGTAGAGGGGATGATGAAGATAGACGTAAGGATAGAGATAGAAAGAAAAGAGATCGCTACAGGGGCAGAGATAAGGATGAAGATATGGATCGGTACGGAGATGATAGAAGCCACAGCAACAGGGGCAGAGATAGGGATGAAGATTTGGACCGGTATGGAGATGATAGAAACCAAAGCCACAGCAACAGGAGAAGGAGCAGAGACCGATACAAGGATGTTAGTAGCAACAGGGATAGAAGAAGAGAATCTCGATCTCGTAGCAGAGGTGATAGCAGAGAGCGATACAGATATGAAAGAAGTAGGTATCGGGATAGAGAAGACAGTCAAGAGAGGTATGGCAAAGTCAGTCAGAATTCATACTATGGAACTGAAGTTAGCAAGAATCACCTGGGAAGTGAGAGAAGTGCTAGAGATAGCTCCAAAGAAAGAAGCAAGACAGAAGGCAAGAAGACAGAAGAAAATGCCAATCCTGAAACAATACCTCCAAGGCAAAGGAAAACCGTAGATTTGCTCACGTCAAAAACTGGAGGAGCTTATATTCCCCCTGCCAAACTTCGCATGATGCAGGCACAAATTACTGATAAAAGTGGAGCAGCGTATCAACGTATAGCTTGGGAGGCTTTGAAAAAGTCCATCCATGGATACATCAACAAAGTTAATACTAGTAATATTGGTCCCATAACCAGGGATTTATTAAAGGAAAATGTTGTCCGAGGACGAGGTCTCCTAGCTCGCTCCATTATTCAAGCCCAAGCTCTTTCTTTAACATTCACAAATGTTTATGCAGCCTTGGTAGCAGTTATCAATTCAAAGGTAAGCTTTTTTCCTCTGTGGATTATTGATAAAATTGATTTTCCATATTTTACAAAAATAAACTTTAATCTATTAATTCATTTCAGTTCCCAAACATTGGAGAGTTAATTGTCAAACGGTTAGCCATACAATTCAAGCGGTCATTTAAAAGAAATGACAAAACTCAATGTATATCATCATCCATGTTCATAGCACATTTGGTGAACCAAGGTGTTGCTCATGAAATTCTCATTCTTGAGATATTGACGTTATTGGTGCAGAATCCAACTGATGATTCCATTGAAGTTGCCATAGCAGTGCTCAAAGAATGTGGAATGAAGCTAACACAAATTTGTAAAAAAGGTATTGAAGCTATTTTTGAAATGTTGAGAAATATTCTTCATGAAGGTAAACTCGACAAAAGGGTAAGCATTTGATATTCACTTTGTTTCAAGTATTGGAAGCATTGATTATTCATATAAACAATGACCCTTCATTCTAGGTTCAATATATGATTGAAGTAGTATTTCAAATTCGCAAAGATGGTTTCAAAGATTTTGAGTCTGTTATAAATGAGCTTGATCTTGTCGAGGAAGAAGATCAGTATACACATTTGGTGCAACTAGATGATGCGTTAGACGGAAAAGATGTACTAAGTAAGTATCTCACAATAAAAATTTGATTCTGTTGAACTGATTATTTAATTTCCCATTCTATATTAATTACTTATTGTTCATCTAACTAATGTATGATCAACTATTCTTAGATGTTTTCAAGTACGATGACGAGTACGTGAAAAATGAAGACAAGTATAAGGAACTGAGCAAGGACATACTTAATTCAGATGACAGCGATGAAGATGATGAAGAAGGCAGTGGAGATGGAAGTGAAGAAGAAAATTCCGACGAAGATGGAGAAGGTGATGGAGAAAAGGTTGAAGACGGAGGAGTGATTATAGACAACACAGAAACAAATTTAACAGCTCTCCGAAGGACTATTTATTTGACTATACATTCTTCCCTTGATTTTGAAGAATGTGCACATAAATTATTAAAAATGCAATTGAAACCTGGACAAGAAATTGAATTTTGTCATATGTTCCTTGACTGCTGCGCTGAAAGAAGAACCTATGAAAAATTTTATGGCTTATTGGCTCAAAGGTTCTGCGCTATTAATAGAATCTTTGTTGGGCCTTTTGAAGATATATTCAAAACTTCCTATGACACTATTCATAGGCTTGATACAGATCGTTTGAGGAATGTTAGTAAATTTTTTGCCCATTTATTAATGAATGATTCCATTTCATGGGCGGTATTATGTCATATCAAGTTGAATGAAGAAGACACTACGAGTTCGAGCAGAGTTTTCATCAAAATTCTATTTCAAGAATTATCTGAGTACATGGGACTTCCAAAACTTAATGCAAAACTGAAAGATGAGTATGTATTATAAATATCTTATTAAAGATGTGAAGAAGTGTTATTAATATTCGTGACTAATAATTTTCTCTTTTGTAGGGAACTTCAACCAGCATTTTCGGGACTATTTCCAAAGGATGACCCTAAAAATACTCGCTTCGCAATTAATTTTTTCACCTCTATTGGTCTTGGTGGCTTAACGTAAGCAATGCTACTGAAACAATTAATTGAAATGAGTCTTTTTGATATTTTAATCTTAAAATTTTTCAATTTTTATTGTTACAGGGATGATCTTCGAGAACATTTGAAAAATCGCCCGAAAGCTGTAGTACCTGAAACAATTGTAGATACTATCAAAAAAGAATCCTCAAGTTCTGATAGTAGTAGTAGCAGCAGCAGCAGCGATAGTTCAGATTCTTCGTCTTCATCGTCGTCTGAATCAGAGTCATCAGAGGATGAAAAACGGAAGAAAAAGAAGAAAAAAGAGAGTGCAAAGAAAAAGCTGAAAACTCGAGGAGACAAAGATAAAAAGAAAAAAGAAAAGACTCGGAAAGAAAAGGCTAACAAAGAAAATGCCTTGAAATCTAAGAAACGCGATAAACAAAAAAGAAAGAAATGATGTGTCTAGCTCATCAGTGCATCAATTTCATAATTTTGTAAATATTCTAATTAAAAAAATTTCTATTTAACATATATGTATGAATATGTTTTTGTTTCTTGGAAAAACTCCTTATCTCAAAATTATTTACAGTTCATGAGAATATTTTTATGAGTCGTATTGTAACAGTACATACATATGGACAGATATGTGTATATTATACTTTAATTCTTTTTAACGAAAGATACAGAGATTGAATTTTTAAGTTGTCTTGATGAAAATTTTTATACATTTAATGTGTCCACTGTCAGATTATCAGAAAATTTTTAATTTTTCAATTATTTGATTTTTTTATTCCGTTTATTGATCGATTGACACTTGCTTTGGATACTGACTAGAAGATGGCGCCATACTGTTGCTATGGATTCTACGATTGTTGATAAATGGAATTGAAAGTCTGAACCTTGATTGTTATAACGCTTGTACAGTATTTTTAGATTTATCCACTCCTACAATAGATTTTGATTCTAATCTTAGCGAATAACAATGGAAGGATTTAGTATCCAACAAATAAAGGATCTTCAAAACTTGATATCGCCTCCTAAAGATGATTCAGAGTCGGATTCGGAAGAAGAGGATCTAAGACAACGGTTGTCTCGACAAAAAATTAGTATGGTTGGATTATCTGCTTATATTTATTTCTCCAATTATCAAAAAATGCCGCTCGAGTCGTGGAACTTTCTTATAATGTTACAAATCGAATTTTGTTTATGTCTACAAAACACTTCTCATAAACACGAGTTTGAGCGTACTTTTTTAACACGTGGAACACCCGTCATTCGCCTCTCTTACCAGCATTCAGAACTGTAACAAAAAACAATTCCATCAAACGCGGTTTTCGCGCGTCCATCGAATAATTTCCAATTCTATTTCAGCTCCCGGAAGTATTGGGAAAACGATTAAATCGGAAGAGAAGCCTGAGTCACCGAAAAAAACGACAGAGAATAATATTTCCGACATATGGCATCCCGCGGAGGTGAGCGCAATACCGGAGGTTCAAACCGAGGATCCGCGAAAGGTTCCCGAGTACGAGATGAAGTTCAAACAAGCGGTCGGAACCGAGGATGTTTTCCTTGGGGTAATATAATGTGCATATATGCACGTATATTTCCGCGGATACTTTTGTTGATAGAGCGGTACAATTTTTTCGCGCTTTGCAATATTTACTTTTCCAGATGAATCTGAAAACAACAGCGACTGCGTCTTGCGAATGGATCACAGTGAACGTGAAGCTACCCGACGAGAAGAAGGATAAGATCGAACTTTCCGTCGAGGCGGACGTTGTTGATCTACGCAGCCCTAAGTAAGACGTACTCGCACCCGTTAATTTCCCCAGTGCCACCGAAATCCTCGTTTACGCTCGGGATTTTCGCTCAGCAAATTTTTTTCTTATCTGCGCTGCTCTAGTCGGTTCTTAAGGGGCGGGCTGTCATAAGTAAACAATTGCCGAAATCCCAGTGACTCAGCTGTTGTCTCAATTCACGTTAATTTGAGTTAGTCACGGTAGAAATACTTTTGCCGCGGATACTTTTGTTTTTGCAAATCGAATCCACTATCGATCTTGTTTGGGCAATATTTTTCCCTCAACATTACTTCGCGTAACTGTTTTCCATATTATTTAAAAAAAAAACTCGGTTGTGTCTTTGTTAATTATGTCTATTTTCATACCCTATACGAGAAAAAGAATCGAAGGATTAACCGCGAGTCAAAAGTTTCGAAAAGCTTCAGCTAAGAAAGGGCGAAATTCACATCGAGTCCGCGATGGTATACGATTCACGTTAATCCGATCGACGTATAGGTAATAAACTCACGCGCGTATCGTATCGGGGCGAGAATAATCAAACATATAGGCCGATACATCGACGCGGAAGTTTGATTGTGACCCGGCCGTCTGTCTCGCGCGCGGCGCGGAACCTATATATGGTATATATAGTGCTGAATTATCGCGCGCCAGGCAAATATTCGCAATCGATGCTATACAAGCGGAATTTCTCGTCGGCTCATTGCACTTGGGAATTCCGAGTGGCGGCGGCGCGCTTTCGACTATAATACTCGAGCCTCTCTCTCACCGCTAACCGCACTTACACATGCACATAGACACACACAGCCAAACTTATATATGCTTCCTCTCGTTCTGGGGCTGATCGACGCGGCAGATATCGGCTGCAGCTGCCAACGCCTTTTCCCGTCGATCCCAATAGCTCCTCGGCGAAATGGCATTCTGACAGCGACTGCCTGGAAATAACCCTCAAACTCTCGAGAGAGCTCGACGACGTCAACTTCTGAAAAATGTACCCGCCTCCCCCCCTGCAGCAGCCCGTGTGTGCCAGCGCCACTTCCATATTTAAGTACACGCTCCTTTGCAAGCCCTCCACGACGGATACGTATATACCTCGTGCGCCAGTGTGATTTTCATCAAAATCTGCATATATTATACATATCGAATACTTGAAGCGCGTCTTTTACCTTCACTCGCCGCTCGCATGTGGCGTTTATTGGACACTTTTGTACTGATTCGCTTGGAAGAGAAGTAACGTTATAATCAATTCGATGCGATCTTGAGATTATGGTTATCGACGCATCCTATCATAGAACGGCATAAATTATGATATACTGTTTTAACGACTTGATACATGTATTCCGATCGCCTCTTGGTTCGATATACAACGTACGACGCGCTGTGAGCTTTTCAAGTATCCATACAGTACCAGAACTTGTATTGATAGTATTGTTTGAAGTGCGAAAATAAATTGTAACAAATACACATTGTTTATAATCTACTGACCAATCGCAGCATCTAATCGAACATGAGAGATGATGAAACGTTAATACCCCGAGCTTATACACACGCGGTGTACTGTGTTATTTCGAGAGCGAGCACATTGTATACAATTGTAATCTATTATTTAACGCAACATCCTCACTCGATATCGGCAATGAATCGCAAATAACATGCATTATTTGACGTAATCACTCGGGTTGCAACTACAATCCAAAGCCATAATGTATGAGAATAGATCTGACAATGTTGGCAGACGGAATCAAAGACCGCGAACCGAATGATGCATTGGTAATCTCCCGGAGACGAAGTCATAGTCTTTATTCATCGCTCAATTCATCAAAAACTTATCCAGCGGACAACGGGAACTTTGCGAAGAAAAGAAAAATCCGATTGCCGTCGCATCATTATTCTTGCAAAGGACTTGGCGAAGCGTATAGTCGCACGCATCGTAAGAAATACATGCCCAGGCCGCCACGTTCAGTTTGATTTGGGTCTTATATACATTTTAGTTTTAAAAAGGCCGGAAAAAGAACGGATTACGCTATAATGGTGCGTCTTCCTCACGCGGGAGGTTGCCCGTGATCACGGAAAATTTGAAAAAACTCACTAGACCCCAACAACGTATATACGTCTTCATATCGCGAAGCCGATGGCATGTATGGATCAGAGACACGCGTGTTAGAAATTCGTGTGGCGCGCGCGCAGTCGCAGTGGCCGCGCGCGCTTCGTCGAGAGCCGCGCGCGAGTGCGACAAGGACGGAGCGAGTCGCACGTTGATAAAGTGGTCGCGGCAACTTCTGAGCCGCGAGCCTCCATAGCTCAGGGGTTAGAGCACTGGTCTTGTAAACCAGGGGTCGAGAGTTCAAATCTCTCTGGGGGCAGTTTTTTTTTCTCTTCTTTCGCCGATCGACCACTTTCCGATAGCCCGTTTGGCGCATATCGCGTCGGCCTTCCAACAATATTCACCTTTCACTTTAATTGCCAGCGAAAAATGCGTACTCCGAGGATTCGCTCGGGATCGACGATCTATCAATCTCTGAATCATTCGTGTATCGAGATCCTGTAATTTCAAATGCGTATTCTCGAGTGTAATTTTTTATTTTCCCCTCGAGTAGCGGAGAATCGGGATCGTGCGATTTTTTTTACACAACGATAATAAATACGCACTGATTGTGAAAATTCTCGAGATTCGCGTGGTTTGCCGGATCTATCCTTGGACGGAAAAATGCTACGACTACAAGGAGAAAGATTTTACGATTTTTGTTCATCAGATAACACCTTGAACGCATATACTCAAGTGTGTACTATTCATATTTTCTTCTTCATATTTTCATTCGGCCTCGCACGAATGCTACGCGCAAGTGGCTTATGCTAGTAACCATCAAGTAGATCTTTTGATTTTTGTATTCGGAAAATATTCGAATCGATTCATTTTCTTTTCTTTTTCATTTCAAGTACCATAAGAATTGACTGTATTGGTGGGAAGATTTTTAAACTTACTCTTTCGACTATAGAAAGGATTTTTGATGCCTCGAGTAAGGGCATTTCAAGAGTCGATGTGAGAGAGTGAAGTAAGCTTGAACAGCTGCGGGGGATTCGGATTCGGTTGTCGAAGAGCAGTGAAGAGAACAGACATAAACTATTCTGCTTCTTCTGTCTCTCGCATGCCAACCTCTATACGTGGTTTTTTGCCCAATTTTACGAGCAGCAGCTGCGTTGGCCTACATTCCATTCGCTCTTTGTGGGCTTTTTTAGCCTCTGTACAGCAGCGCAAGAAGTTCTGGACAAGTGTAGGTGGTACAACTATCCCTAATTAGGAGAAAGTTCTGGTCGGCGACCAGGTATGAGGTCTAATTCGCACGAGCAACCCGGACTGATTGTAATCAGTTTTAGAGTGGCTTATAATTAATATAGTGCAGTTTCCTCACTATCCACTGGACCTGGGTGCATGTAAGCTCTGGGGTGTCGTTCATAATTCCTGTAACTTGCCTCTTAAGCTCACCAATTTCGCTGTGACAACGATACCCTTAGATCACGTTATTATTCAAGATAATAATCTTAAACCCAATCAGTTGGAGTATTGATCACATTTACATGCTTTTCCATGGAATTTTCGCGAGAGCATCAATCCCAACGTGATTGAAACAGATTGTTCGCATCAGTTCTCTATTATAGTGACATATGCGGTTAGATACACAATCAAATTAAATATTTGTTTGATTTGTCTCAATTTACTTATCTCTGATAAAAAAAAGTTGTATTTCATTAAAATTGATCCACGTATGATAACATCATATTTTGAGTGGATTTTTTATTTACGTAAAAATCATGTTTTGTGTACATTAAGATGAACGATTATGACTGGAAAAGCTTGAATAAATATTTATTCAAAATTTTTCACATTTCAAACACTCGTATTCGAGTATTTGTTTGTCATCTTCTCATTTTGGGAGAAAATCCACGAAATATTAACTACACTCGTAAAAAAAGGATAATTTTCTCTAAGATGGTTTTTGTTAGGGAGTGAAACGAGCGTTTCAGGCCTGGTGCTCGAATAGAAAAACGTCACTCATTTTCTCCCTCATAACAAAAAGTTCTGTAAGCACCTCGCTCGCGTAAGCGCGTAATGCCCTTTCGTACAATTTTTTGAAATTTAATCGTGTAATCTGTTTGTACATACCAAATTCTATACAAATAGAATAGTGGTCGCAATACTCCTAAGAAACCGCGGGAATATAAATTATGATCTTTTCAAATACACTTCGAGGATATTAATCATGTATTATATAACTTTAGAAACCGACAAAACCTCGAAAAATACTGGTTTTATGAAAGAAATTTTTTTTCCTGGATCCGTCGCCTGCCAGTGAAAAAAATCTCCCAAAATTCCGGACCATTTCTGAGATGAAAAAAAAAACGCGTCTCCAACATATTATCTTCGCCGGTCTTTAACGTCAACTCTGCGCATCCATATGTCAAATCGATTGCTCACCGGCTCGATAGCGGAAATGTCATATTTTCGTAATTGCAGCGCAAACACAACTAATGGCACTACACATCGGCTCGGCCGCGCTGCCGCCACTCAATGCGAGTATTAAAAAAAAAAAGGAAATAATAATCGAACAATTTCCATACGTGTATACTCGGCTGACAAAGCGCGAGAACATCCTGTTCGTGCGACTCGAGGCGGCGCGTTTTAATCATACAAACGACATAATGCGTGTGTGTGTGTATACGAGCGCGCGTTCAATCTTGGCGGTCGCGATCCTGTAATAATGCGCCGCGTGTCGGCCAACGAAAATCACTCGCAAATGGATTATACATTGGCGCGCACGTGCGAGCCGATGACGAACGAGCCACGCGCGTCGCGGATTCCCCAGCCGAGATAATGAAACTATCGTTTCGCAGTCCTCCAGCTCGTAATGCGCCAATGTATAGCTCTTCTCCGCTATGCCGCGCGGCTGTATATACGCGCGGCGATAATCACACAACGATAACTCGTTATCGCTCCGGCGAGCCGTCTCGCCACCAAGTCCTCTCTTCACCTTTTCACCTTTCCGTGCAGTAATTTTTTTTTCGCCCCACCAGCTATATAGCCTCGCGTTGCTCGAGAGCTTAATGAGCGCGGGGGTGAGCCCGGGGTTTGTTCACACTCGTGCAAGTTTTTGCTGCCCTGACATCGTTGGTACACTCCGATGAAGAAAAGAACGAGCTTTGCACGCCCTTCAACGCGGCTCCCGCGTATTGCGCGTGGACGAAGTTATTCGGGCCGTTCTTGAGCTAATCATTGAGCCGTATTTTGAAAAACGTCTCCTACATCTCTCACCGGAATAACTATAACCGATTAGACTACGACCGTGCTCCGAGATCCAACAGCTGTTTCTCAGATTAGGACAAGGACATTATAGAAGTTCCGACCGAATTTGGAGGAAGTACAGGAATCAGAAAACCCTCGGCTCAGAGCGATAAGTTTTCTTGGATCAGATGCGATTTTTTTCACGAACAAATACAATTTTTAGAAAAACTATGAGAACTCGACGTCCTTTGATTTTACAAAAAAAAAAAGAAATCACCATAAAATGAGGAAAATAAACTCCGTTTCGAAATATTTCTCCCTAAAAAGAAAAGCACGAGTATTTTAAACGTCAAAATTCACTAGCTAGAAAATACACACCTACGTTCAGGAAGTAAATATGTGAGAACTGGAAAATATTTCGTTTCCTCAAAGACAGAGCATTCTAAATAATTTCGAGGTTCAGATGAACAATTTTCTAATCCTTTCAAAAATTGAGTTCACGGCCAGGACTTATGTGCTGATCGTAAATGTAAGATACGAGTACCCTATAACTCCCATCTATAAGCTTGAATACATACTATACATTTCAGTACAAGAAAGTTTTACTATGTGGATCGAAAAAAATATAAAGTTTGTACAATTATACAAGTTTTTCAAAACGAGCGAAAGTGTAATCAATTTGACTATAATGACTATGAACTATGAATGTTTATACGCTAAAATTTAGTATTTTTGGATAAGCACCTTTTTTGGTAATTAGATTTGTGAAATTGAGAGTGAAATCAATAATCGAATGGTTGGCGTTAATTGCGACCCTAAAAGAGAGACAATCTACTGAAGCATTGGATAGGAAGCACAAATAATGAAAAAAAAACTAAATTATGAAGGTGAAGCATCAAAAAGTCGAATTGCACGTATAGCTTCATTTTCTTGTCACAGTTTTTATAATATCAATTTGACGGTCAAAAGATTTACATACTCACGGTAAATATTCTCTCTATATAACAATGCACGTTACCGATGAATATATCATAATAAAATCACGATGGAAATTTTGAAAACATCTTAATCCTTGAACCAATATAAATTCAATTCAAAAGGTAAATCGGGGCGGCGCACAGTGGGTATAGCGGAGACGTAAAGTGGCCATATCTTGAAGGCGATCGAATCGAGTAAAAGTTAATTTTAAAAGAATTCTTTCGCTCAAGTTTCAAATCAGCATTTCTTTACTTTTATAAGTGTTGTAAGGGAACGTTTTCCCCTCTACAAGTAAAACCTTTTTAAATTTATCAAGTCAAACGTATAGTGATTCGGGCAAAGTAATCTGATCGGCTAAAGAGTCAAGGACGGAGCAAAAGCATACTTCCAACGCGGCTCACGTCACTTTTCCATATTCATCAGCCCATCACATACGCGACGAGTGAATTTCGTCCGAATTTCGGTCCGAAAGGATAAGCCGGAATCGGTACGGTGGCACAGCCAGCTCGGGAGCAACAGCGTGAGGAAAAATGAGACTCACGCATCCGGTGGGCGGCCGATTGATTTGGGAGAGCTTGCGGCCGATCTCGTGCGCCGCTATATACACAGTGCGCGCGCGGGGCGCGTGGCTTCGGCGCCTGCTCGTAAGCTGCACGCCGCGACGGCCGAGAGCGCGCCAGCCGCTCAGTCGCTCTCGCAAGCTCCGGCCGCAAGCTCGCGCCCGTCCCGCAGCGCGTCGACCGTCTCTCCAGCGTACGCTTTTCGCGCCTGTTCGTTTTTTCCCACCTGTCCACTTCGCTTCCGGTCGGCGTCGATCCCCCCGAGTTATCGAGTGTGTGGGGGGATGAAGATGCGGGGCAACGTCGTGCCTCGCGGGACCGAAGGATCGCATCCGGATGAGCCTCGCTGATTGAGCTCCCGATATTGGCCGAGCACTCGTGACTCATTGGTAAGTAGTCGCATCGCTGACGCTGTGCAGGAGGTAATTGCCGGGATCGCCGCGGCGAAACAGTTTCATTGTTCGCCCGTGTAACTATCCTCCCGATACGGTTCAGTTTACTCTCAAGCTCGGCTCTTCGATTTTATGGGAGCGATTCTAGCGTGTCGAGGCAGAACGGGGAAAGTTTTTTTTTTATTTTCTTATCCTCCCACTATCCGAAATCCTGTTCCGCGAGGAATGAAAAATTCTCGCGGGATAATCCGAATCGGCTTTGTCGAGGGACTGATTGAAATCCGCGCGAATTTTCAAGGTGGCCCCCCGGATTACGGGCCGAACGTGTCTTTTGAATTTAAATTGCCACACGATGCAAATGCGCTTCGTTTACAATTTATAACTCGGGGTATGGCAAAATATGCATGGATACCTCGCGTGAGCTTGTAACTTTAGAAACTGCACGGAATAGAGAGTAGATTGCTCTAACTCGGAGAGAATACATTAGAAGAATGGTGGTAAATCGTCGAGACAAAGTTTGGACAATTTTAAGTTTGAAAATATCCCCAAGACCGTATTTCAGCTCGGAGCTTTTCGAAACGTCCATCATTCGGGATCGAACTTATTATACGGTGTACGCGTTGAGCAAATCTCGGGAAACGTTTGGCGTATGTTCACTAATCGAAGGATTTGGGTCCAAACACGAATAGGTTTTTCTACTATCTCCTGATATTTGATTTCCCGAAGGGTAATATATCGAAACGTATTAGTTAATGCAAACCTGATGGAACTTGTTGGTAAAATTGTTCATTATAAAATTAAGGATTGAGATTATACTTCTAAAGATTATTATTCTATTATACATAGATAAACTCCAATGAGACGTAAATCTTGATTGAGATCCATTAGTGGTCCGTTTTTCCGCGGATTAATTCAAACTTTACCCAATATTAAGCCTTCGAGTGAAAACAACTCATTAAATTATAGACAATGGCTTTCATCACAGTGGCGTTCTTCTTTTTATCAATTTCATAACATCTTAGTCCGCATAAGAGTATCCATCACGATGAATTTTTGAATAATTTGTACTTTATAGTCACCACGTAAAATATTGATGATAAAAACAAAATCGCATTAGTTCGAGTGAGTTTTGTAGTAAGAATTACAAAATTCATCCGCGCATTTAGCGATTATTTAATGGATCACGTTATTTTCACGAATCTTTTAAATTCTCACGCTTGAAAAATATCTCCCAAGTGTGAGAGATATCAACTCTCTTGCATTCGTGACAAAGCTTGCTTGTAGGGAAAAGGGAACATAGTCCACGATTTGTAGTGCCATTTTCATTTCATGCTGTATGAAGCTCCCGAAGAAGTCATTTTTTATAGAAAGACGTTCAGGTGTTGCTCCTTCATTGAGAAATATTAAAAATCGTTTGTAGACGCCAAGAAATGTACAAACGCTATTCCTTCCATTGTTGTAAATGGCGAACATCATATTGTTGAACCATTTCCAACTGCGGAACAATACAACGGAGATTGTACAAAAACTTTTTTTCCTATTCTTGTCTCTGGCTACCCAGCCATTCTGCCATTACTAAAATGGACTCATTCAAATACAGAAACTTATTGACGGGAAATTTTTTAACAACTTTCTGAATAATCGTATAGAAACTATTCTGACGCATAAATTTCTTCTATATTCAAGAGAAAAATAGAATATATTTACGAGCTTCATATTTTCATTATATGGTTTTTTATTTTGCAACCGTCTACAATAAAGTTACATAAAAAAACCCACAAATTTTGCTTAAACAACTTTTATTTTTCGGTCTGTAGTCGGTTATAGCAATTTTCATTTCGGTCTATGGTTTCGGATTGGATTTCATCGATTCCGACGCGTGTTTTCCTAAAATCCCTCAGTCGAAAAGATAACTCAATATCGGTACCGCAAAGTGAATTCATTTCGCATCGAAGTTAAATACAAAGCTTTCAATTCGATATTCATCTCGTTTCGAAAAGTTTTATTACCTAATGGAACAATTTAGAATCTACAAAACAAACACACCTATATATACTTCTTTACTTTCGGTACACAAATTCAGTATCTAAAATTCTGAGAATTCATTAGTACTGAGAAGTCACTTTTACGAGTCGACCAAAAATTCCTGGTAAAAATATTCCATCGAACAAAGCGTATTTCTTTCTTCTCATAACATGCAAACATCACGAGAAGATGCAATGAATGTGCTCTCTCTTATACGCTCATAGGCTTCATAAGCTAAATCACATTTATCTCAGCGGAATTAAAATCGATATTCACGCGGCCGTACTGCCGCTGATTGAACTGTGGCCGTTGTCGGGTGGGCAGAAGAGCGGCTTATTCTCATATACAGTTAATTCGAAATCGAATCGCGGAAAACTGCTCTCGCCACTCGGGGATCTCGAAGAAAAAAGAACAGGGTAAAAAAAATTGATTCCATTCCCGATTAATAGGAAAAAATTGACGAAGAATAATTATCGTGTGGCTTTACCGCGCTGGCGTATATATATCTGTTGCGCCGCTCGTAACGACCAGTTAACTTGGTACAGCGCTTACTCAAGTCATTAAATCCGCGTAAATTAATTACGAGCCGATGGTCCATCACGAGCTCGATCAAGCCGCGATTTCGATTCGGCGTCGCGGAACACCGATACACCCCGGCGGCTCGCCGCGATCAAAAGATATACATTCACGCGCGCGGGGGCGAGCACTAATCCGGACGGAGCTTTCGGTCGAATCTGCTCGCTCGGGTGGCATCCCCCGACGGCACAAGCTAATCAAACGTCGGAATCGGACGAGCGGTAAAGGCTGGGGGGAGGAGTAGACACCGCGGCGGGGCTGGACAAAGGCCCATTAATCGTGTGATATGCCGGTGCGTACACGCGTAATCCGCATAATCCGCGGACAAAGCTTGCGTACGCGATCGGAATCTCGAGAGCAGGAACGTCTAATTAACGGCGTCCGAGAGGCGAACATGAGCGATCGCCACGTCAAAGCCTTGACGGCCGTGCATATCGGCTCTCTCTCTGCCTCCATCTCTCTCTCTCCGCGCGCCGGTGTTATAATAATTGGCGCGCAAGAGGATGCGCAGTCTCCCGCCGGATCTCGGCCCAACACAGACTCGAGTCCTCGCACCGCACTCGAACCGACCCTGTTTACCAACGTATTCCCACCTATGTGTACTCGACTCGCTCCAGATTAGCCTGGCTGTGCCGATTTCACTTACGAGCAACGGGTTTTATTTCCCTCCAACCCCACCTCGGGACCGATCGACGGCGGCGCAGTTGCCGACGCGACTTTGCCGAGTGGATTCGTCGAGGGGGCGAGAAGAGGAGAAAAAAAAGAAAAGCGGCTGACGGTATGTATATATATACACACGTATAGAAGGGCTTTTCGCAAGCGAGCAGCGGAAAAATTTCTCGCGAGATGAATTAAACATCGGGCATATAGGTGCGGCGGTGGGTTGGTCGCGAAGAGGCAAAGCGAAAGCTCGCGGCGGGGAAATTAAATACACGAAACGGGCGCGATTGGAAGGGTTGAGGGAGAAAAAAATCCGATCGATAAATATTATTGAGACGCGGAGAAAATGCTTCGCGTGTGTGCGGCGTAACGAGTGTGCATACAGAAAACTCCAACCACCTAAGTTGCTCCGGTGATTTTATCAAATATTTGGAGGCTCCGACGCGCGCGACACAGAGACGAATCGTCGCACTCCGGTCGAGTGACGTCGGGAACGCGAGTGTCTACTCGAAACGATCGTTAATAAATTATTTGCGCGATATCGACGAGCCCAAACGTTATGTATGTTTTAAGATCAACGAGGGGAATCATCACTTCGTGGTTGACATTTTTTAAATGGCCTCTCGAAGCTTGTTCGAAAAATGAGAGACCGCACTAGAGATTTTTTAATATCTCCTCTTTGTATTTTCAAAGCTCGTGAAATCTTGTGCAATGAGCTTCTTACTCTAATCTCTCTACTCATCCTCGATTTTTTTCCGTAAAATCATTTGTTTGCCGCTTCCCGCCGGCTCTTTTTTCTTGGTAAAATTATCCGCTGTGAATTTCCAACAAGTTTCCAAATTTCACGCACGAAAAATGCAGTTTCACGGATAATATCAATCGTAGAGACTCTGAAAAGCGCATCATTTCAAAGGCTCCAATTTAATTCTCGTTTTATCAGCGATGTAAGAGAAGCGACGCGGTCCGGTGATTCAGCTCTGTTTGACAAATATGTTTTTAATTTTCCATCATGAAGATGACGCGATGACTCGAAACGGCTTGCATAACCGTTGAAACCTCAAACTTTATCAACGCTCGCGTCCCATTACTATCAAGGATAACGTCGCGGTCTAAGGAGGCAGGGATAATCGTATGTCTTTTGCGAAAATGAAAAATTCCCCCCCGCGAACTCCGGCGCAGATGTGGCACTCGCGCATCCGAGCGTGTTCGACTATTTCACCGGGAAAATTTACAGGTGAAATTAGCATAACGTCTTATTTTGGGAGTTACGACTGCGCGGCCGCGAGGATTTTCGAAAATTTACCTCTCCGGAAATATTTCACGCCTATAACGTTGGAATATCAAAGCGAAACGCGTCTATATACGTATAATCGCCGTTGAAAAACACCGCTCGATTACTCGGCGGCGCAATAATCGCGACTCGACTAAATTTTTTTTTCATTAAGTACGTAACGGAACGCATCGGTCGCGCGATCGACACGTCTTTTCCCTCCCCCGCGACGACGCGCAGAATAAAATACGAAATTATGCAGCCGGGGCATTATTATCTTGCCGACATTATACACTATAGGATCGATCGTCATAAGCAATTCATTCGACGTCTCTCGCCCTAATAAAGTCGCGCGGAGGGCAGGGGGGTTGGTTATACGCGAGCTATTCCCGGCATTCAATATGATCCTTCGTCTTCTATCCGCGCCCAGGCTTTGATGAAAAGCTCGGCTCCGTTCCGCGGCCTCTCGATCGGTCGACCCGACTCGAAAAACCGCGCGGCCTTTGAATTATGTTTGTCCCGCGATTTACCGCCAGCGTACAAAGAATATTAAAATTCGCCGTCCGTCGAAGCGTAATCCCCGACCGCCCGCGCGCGCGCGTGTGTGTATCAGGCGAAGACCGGCAAAATCACAATATTCTCGTATAGGGGCATTATGAATCCGCGGTGATGTTCGGTTATTATTCACGCATGAGCGCGTATAATTAAAATCAAAACACACTCACACACGGCGTATAAGCGGGCAGCAAAAAGCGAAAATACGGGTATATAGAAAACTCGATGAGGCAGTGGGGGGTGGGGGTCGACAACAGTGAATATCCATTTCATTAACGCGGGCTCGCGCAAAGCCGGCAAGCGCGGCTCTCAAAGGCTTTTGAGCATTCGGGCGTTAGGCTTTCGCTGCTTATTGCGCCAAACGTATACACTCACACACAGAGTCGGACGGACGGACTCACACAAACGCACACACACACTCAGGAAGCGGGTAATGCGTTGAAAAGAGCTCTCCGCGCGCGGAGAGTGGCTGGATCGCGGCGCGCATCTGTGCGTTTGAGAGGCCGCGCCGCCGCGGCTTGCCATATCGTCGATGCTCCTATATACTCGCTCCCTCGTGTATCTCCTATTCATCCATATATCTACTACGTTTTCGCACTGCGCTACACGTTTCTGCTCGTTCGCGCAGTCCTTCAGCGACTTACGATCCTGTAATCGCGCCGATCGCGCTTTTACATGCACACACACACATACACAGGATAATTAGCGCAAGGAAATAATCCTCGGCTCGAGCGCGTGTTGATGACCCATCAAAATTGAGTAATCGATGCTCGAATGTATATACACTTGCATACGCGTTTGCGCGAACTTGGAATTAAAAATAACCTAACGCAGCTGATCGGGTGATTATAGGTAAATAGCGCGCGTATGCGTGTGTATGTGTCTACAGACGTGTATAGTTAACTCGCGCCATTGGAATCTCTCTCTGTCTCTCTCTTCTCTCTCTGGAGGAATCCAAATTAGTTTGCGCGCAGCTTTCGCAGAATGCGCCGCCGCCCCCGCGCGTAAACTTCGATTGATATAATTCATTGGATTGTAAACGTCGACGCTCTCGCGCTAGCACGCTACACAGCTCGCCTACAACGAGTTTCTTTTTCTCGCCTTCAGTCTTTCTTGCGCTCGCGCTCGCCCCGGCTTTATATAGGCGGACGGAGCGCGTTGGGCTGCGCGAAAAACACCGGCCGGATTACAATTGCCAAAGTGTTCGACGGGATTAGTAATAATAAGTTTGTTCTCTTCCTCACGTCCTGCTGTACACGTGCACACAACACACAGTCTTGGGATATCGCGCGGACCGAGCTGTGTGTATATAATATGCGGATAAGAACAACAGAAAGTTTGCCCGGGAGCTCGGGCAAAGAGCGTAAGCGCCCAGTGCGGCGAATATGGCTTTTTGCCCGGCTTGCTACCCGGCAAACTTTTCAAAGGCTCAGAAATTAACTTTGTCCCTCCCCCCTTCCCTCCCTTTTCTTCGTTCGCCCTACCCTCCCCCCCCCGCCCCCTGGACGTGAGATGGTTTTATTTCCTCCCGAGCGCGCGCGGGCGCGATATCTAATGGATCTGGCATTTAAAAATGTACGTACACGCCACGGCGCGCGGCAACTGGTTTGCGAGAGAAAAAAAACACAGAGTTCGTCTCAACGTCAGGCGCGCGAGAGAGACGAGCGCGAAGCCAAAAGTCTTTATAATATGCCATTCATGCGTCGCGGACCAGATGAAAAATTCTTGAATATGCATTGCTCGTCTGCCTCTCGGCCTGTCAATGGCTGAAATACTGAATTTTGAGAGATGGACTTTTTTCTGATTTTTTTATTCACCCCTCCCCCTATAGTGGCGGAAGAAAAAGCTTATACAGAGATGAATATTGAAAGCGTCGAAACGCAAACTGACTGCGCGGCCGGTGTAGGTAGATACATATATTCGAATTGATTCACGTGTGTATATAGCGACGTGATTGATACAGAGTATTTGGGATATAAAAGATTGCAAATTTGTGTGATTTGGCAACGGGTGATGAAAATATGGTTCGATGGCCGCCATTAGCGTATATCGTACAGTAATTATAGTTTGTGAACAATTTAGTGATGATTTCAACTGTATGATATATGCAGAGCAAAATTAATTTTCTTATGAAAATGGGAAAAAAGTAACGCGATGATTTGAAAAATGAGATTACTCTGTATATGATTGAGTACTCACACGAGGAGAAACCATCCGAAATATAAAATAAAAATTTACATTTCGACTCAAAACAACTGCGGAGAAGTTGCTTGAACTGAAAAGTCGGCAGGCGTTGATTTGCAGGCATTACCAGCATAACCCAAACGCGTCGATAGGGAAAAAAGGGTGCGCGATACTACACGCAATATATTGTATTCGCATAAGCTACGTTGGGTACGCTTACCTTTCGAAATGCGCCGAGATTATTCAAGCACGAGCAGACCGATACGGATTCAATCGACTTTCTTTCAACAACGGAATTTTCCGAATTTTTCCTCCGATCGTCCGATACGATTGGAAGCTGATGAAAACTGAAAAAGAAGTCCGACACATGAGAAACACCGACGTCCATCCTGCAGGCGTTTATTCCACGGTGAAAATCCCTATATTGCCCTCGTGTAAGCTTTGAATTGCTGATTTGAAAATTTCGAAACGTAGCGGAATGCATTACACACGCTCGACGTGTTTTTCCGGAAAATTTTAATGTAACGAAAGCAAACCTCGCGTTCGCTATCGTAAACCTGGGCTTCTCCTTTGTTTCGGGGGCAGAACAGAAAGAATCCCTTCGGAAATTTCATTCTCGGGAAGCTTTTGAGCGAACGAAAGTTCGATATCTCAAAATTCGCCGGGGTGGAAAACGACGAAAACAACGTATACAGTATACACACGAGAGATCGATGATTTCGCGCTTCGAAACTGTACGATGTATTTCCGTGGGGGAGGGGTGGGGGGCGAGAGTGAAAAAGTCGGGGCGTGGGTATACGGGCCTGTGGGTGTCGAACTGTCGGGTTGGGTGGGGGACACATCGGGCAAAAAGCTCGACTTTGACAGTTTGAAATCTCGTGGCACACGAAGCTGGTGTCCCGCGGAAAAAAAAAAAGAAGCAACCGTACACCGCCCCCGCAATATATTCCGCATGAAAGTCACAGCGTACGGCGATCCTTTCCGCTCGTAAATGCACACGTGCATACGCGTATATATGTATGCATGCGCGCATTCGAAGGGGATCGATGTAGTCACGTACACGTAGGGGTTCGCGCGCGCGACAGATAGCTGCTGCGGGGGGCAGCTGGGCGCGCGACTCGCCTTATACCGTGGCATCGCTCGCGCGCGCGAAAAGGTAAACACGGGCGCGGATTGCCGGGCTGGAGATGGCAAATACTCGCTGCGTGTAACTTGAACACCAAACATTATCTCGAGTATACGTATATACACATCCCCGCCGATATGGACGTGCTCGCGAGTCAGGTGTAGCGGAGCGGCAAACGGCTTGCTCGGGGCTTTCCAAACCTCGTATTTACGCGGGAAAATTGTCGTTTAATTCGGAGCGCCCTTTAGAGGAGGTGTGCCAAGGAGTGCGCGCTTAAATTAATATTCCAATGGGACTCGTGGGGTTTGAATAAAACTTCTCTCGCGTCCCATGCATAAATTTGTATGCTAGGCTAGACGGGTTCAATTGAGACTCGGGCGTGCCGCCTCCCGGCGTGACTTTGATTCCGCTCATTCGATAACCACAATGACCCGCCAAAACTTGCCGCCGCCGCCGCCGCCCCCGCGAGTGTTTACCATGCATGTACGCGCCGAGTTGAGCGGTTCTGGGCCCGCGTCGCCTCGATATCTACCTAGTTAAAGCCCCCAACCCACCCACCGACAACGGCTCGCTCGGATTCGCCGAGGTAACATTATTCAACGGCGTATGCCCCGAATTCTTGGGATTGGCTTGTTAGCGACTCGGCAAAGCTCGATTGTCTGTCTACGTGTATAACGAGCGTCTGATTGAATTTCGACGAGGTTCGCGTTTTCTCCCGAGCGTATCCGCCACTTGATGATTCGTCCGGAATCTCCGATGGGCGGGGAAATAAAATGGTGTATTTCTGTGTGTGTGTGTGTGTGTGTGTGTGTGTGTGTGTGTGTGTGTGTGTGTGTGTGTGTGTGTGTGTGTGTGTGTGTGTGTGTGTGTGTGTGTCTCTGACGAGTGAAAAGAGCGAACGAGGAATATTGAATAAAAGAAACGATATCGGTCATGCGCAGGTAATACCGCGGCTACCTCTTCGATGATCCTTCTTCGTGTGTTTTACCGCGGAAATTCTCGCAAAAAGCAAAAAGCAAAAAAATAGCGAAACGCAGGAAAATTGTACAACGACGCGAGCTCGTAGCGTATAATCGGGGATTCTTTAGGGACGCGAAGTAGAATTTGTCTTGCCGTGTAAGGAATGTTGGCTCAAACGACCCTGTAGCACAGCAGCAGCAGCAATTTTTCTCCTGAATTTCTCTCCGCGTGGTATTCGGTCAGTGAATTTCGTTACTTTCTCATCGATCGGCCCGTAAATTTTGCCGACAAAACCTCCCACGTGCGCCGGCGGAGTCGTGGACCAACTGGCCGACGATACTCGCATCTCCAGACTCTCGCGGGAGACTAATCATCGGACGGCCAAAGCTTTTTAGCGCGATCGAAACGCGCTGTTTGTATACCTTGGCGGGTGAATCGAGCGTCGCTCGCGAATAGATGCGGATGATCACGAAGTCCTGTATAGCTCGTACACGGTGGAGAACCCCAAGTCACGAGGGAGTTCGTGTATACACGGGGCCGCGCACTAGCGTGTCCATTCGTCAATGCCGAGAAACGGGTGCGCGCAGTGTAAACGATTCAGCCCACGCACATATATATACATACACACACCGCAAAACTACTCCTCTCGGTGCAGTGTATATATCGACGAGAGACTGCAGTGTCTATACTGTACATATATATCATATCCGAGGCGACACGCGCCCGGGACAAATCAGATCGACTCTATGTATACGTATATACGCGCGTCGAGTAAAAAGCGGCGCCGCAGTTGAAGATCGGGAGCCGCGGGCTCGCGCGCGCGCAGATAAACTTGATTAAGCGTGGAAACGCGGGACTGCAGCCCCCGCGGTTTTGATTTACGTCGGACGTGGCCGGCACGCATCGTTTCTCGCGCTGTTTTCCGATGCGCGCCTTTTGCGGACCTCGAGCGTACATATACGTATATGTTTGGGGGCCGCGGGCTCGATATTGATATCGTGTTTTTGCGGGAGGGAGGGGAAGACTAATCTATACCGGGGAATAGATCTCCCATTGCCGTTGGAAATTGTTAATTTCGATGGTTGTTCGGGGAGTCGGAAGAAGCGAGAGTTATTGGATACTTCACGAGTCTGGAGTATAGGATGAAGATATTGCATGTTGGATATGCTTCCCGATGGGAAACCCAATGTTGCAATGTATGTATACAATCCAATCGTTAGCCTCCGCAACGATTCCTGTTCACGTTGTGTCGAGTATCTGAAAAGAAAGAAAAACTGAAAATCCAACTCTCTGTAGTCGTCGTTCGGCCATCTTATTATAATCCTACTGGAGAATAGAATCATCAACTTTGCGATATTGCTGTTTATGATTGAATACATACTTTAATTTCATAATGTTGGATGCGTAGTTGATATTCGTCCAAACTATACGTGGAAATACGGATGAAATATGAAGTGCGATACACGGCAACCCTACAAAACAATGTTCATCAAATGAACTTCGCCCCAGGGGGGCTACAAGTTTTTGAATGTTTTTTCTACCGCGTTGACCGTTTCGAACTACGAATGTACACACACACACACACACACACACATACACACACACACACGCCCGTATATATAATTCAATCGTCAAAAAAATAGCAATACATCTTCCGATCTCAATCGTAACTTATAGTTAAGGGGTAATATCCGGCAAATTTTTTTCTTTTCACTTTTTTTTATTGGCTTAAATCATGCTAAAACTATCTTAGAATCTAAATCTACAACTCCCAAGTATTGATCTAAACTCAAAATTCGTTTAAATCAATTTTTACCGAACAACTTTTAAATAAGATACATAGCATTTTGAAACTTTGAACGCGTTTTTCTCAAAACCATGTTTTCAAACTCGGCGAGCAGTATAACTGAAAAAGTTTAGATTCGATTGACTTGAAATTTTAACTGTAGCTTCTTCATTAAATTATCTAGTGAAGTACAGACCATTTTAGCGATTGATTGACAAAAGAAAGTTAAGTATAAACAATTAAAGTCCACTTTTTTTGTCGAAAAAAATTTTTTTTTTCAAACCGTCGCCATTTTGCAAAAAAAAATTCTAAAAATATAATAATGTGTACTTCACTCGATAATCTAATGAATAAGCTACAGTTAAAATTTCAAGTCAATCGGATGTAAACTTTTTCAGTTCTACTGTTCGCCGCGGAAGAACTTTTTAAAAAAGCGGTTCACGGCAATCGCTGCACAGCCGCCGATTTGTAAAAAAACTAACAATAAAAAATTTTTTTCTATTCTCCAAGATTTGTTCAATCCAATGATATATTATTCATATACTCTACATCTCAAATGTCGTTTAAAAAAATTCATGAAAAAAGCTTTGTTTTTTTGAGCGGATAATCCAGAAGCCGCGACGTACACCGTTAAAACTATGACCTATTCAATGTTCGGACAAAGATTACATGGACCAGCAAACGATAGCTTATTCAATCGTATACATCTCACTTTCAACTATACCGCCACACGTACATTCGAGCATTCGAAATCTCTATTTACAGACGAGCCGCGCGCGGCAATAACGATATTGCACACTCGATGCAAATCCAAAATTATCGAACGGCGCGGCGTGTGGCAACGGATCATCGCTACCAGGATATGTATATATGAATTAATCCCTTCCCTCGGGCGCCCCTGCAAACCGTTATTTGTCCAGCCGAGATTCGATTGATACTCTATCGGATAAGTTCCGGGAACTCATCGAGTCCGATTCGGATCTGATTGCAGACGGGGCACTCGGCGTAAACACTAATTGATTGGAGCACGCGGCGGCACATTTTTGTCAGGGGAATTAACGGAAGTGAGAAATAAACCGTGACATACATATACATATATGTATAATAGAGCTCGCCAGCAGCCAGCCGAACGAGTCGTAGACCGTGCCAAATGCTTCCTCCATGAACCCTATCGCACACATATATATGCATACACGAGCCCATTCCAAAAGTGAACTTTGCACCGAGCGTATGTTCCCTCCAACTTACGCTCGGGCCGTCTTAATCGTTACGAGTCTTGCGGGACGTGCGCGCTTCGATAAGTTGCGAGATTCATTCGTCGCGCGCAGCCGTTGGAGCGAACCGATTCGGAATATCCAGATTGATCACAGTAGATATATCTATACGTACACTTACTTTTGCCCGAGGGCTTTTACATGGCTGGAGCAAGTTGGAACGGATCCTTTACGGCCAACGGGTCTAATGCCGGGCGCATATTCATTCTACGCTTCGTCTTCAGCTGCAACCGATATTGTATTTTGGCACAGGTCATGCGGTGTAACAATATTGTTATACACCCCTTTATATACCTTATCGGAGTAAGTAACTTTGATGGAGCTTATTGTGATTATTCATCGAGATACGCAACGTCGCGAATTAAATGTGTCAGTGTGATGCTTGGAAAGGTTATTGGTTCCGGTTGAAAAGTACCGATCGAGAAGAAATTCTGGGGAAGGTATATACGCGGGAGCTTCAGAGGCGCGACGCTTATTTGTCATGGAGAAAGATGCGGCCACTTGAAGTGTGCAGTGTGCGAACCGAGATGAAACCAATGTAAACATAGCAACTGTGCTCTAGAGCGTGTGTGAAAACGAGGTCGTTAGGAGGAAAATATTTCAAACCAAGTGGGGCGAATCAGGCTTGATTTATTCAACGAAAACCGGATTATTTGGGGGGAAAACATTTATATGAAAAACGACTGGAGAATTAATCCCCGAATAAATGTACAACGCATTTTTGGACAAGTTTTCTTACGAGTATAAGGATTCTACGTAGATTTCATGTGAGGCGCATAGAAGCCGAGGGAATTTTCTCTTCTTCAGATCTGTAATCGTATGGCAATACAAACTTTAGATCGTAAATTTAGAGTGGTAGGTTCAAGTAAAAAATCTTTTGGTGATTTTATATCCATCCAGAAACGCGCTTTCATCAAACTCCACGAAAAGACTTTATCGTACTTCTCGACTTCTTACTCCCCGCGTGAAAATAGAAAGCACGCAATGAAATTTCTAGAACTACAGCTGATATATAGGATAAATATTGGGTAAATAACAGAGAAAAAAATTGATTCCCTTGAGGAATAGATACTTAATTGAAGGTATATTTTCAGTTAATTGGATTGATTAATTCAAGGGGTTAGTTGCCTTTTTCGCAGTTTTTTCATCAGCTTATGTGATTCACCTAAAACTGATATCTCATCATCAGCCTTATGGGGAATACTTTTAACAATTTTCACAGCTCATTTTCCCGAGGATCCTCCGAGTAGTCTGCAACGTTAATATAAAACTTCAAACTCGGTTATCTCGGAGCTGCATTTTTCAAACTGATCTGCTGCATAACTTGGTCAATTTTCATCCGATGGTTACGTAATTTTAACTGTGGCCTCGCAGATACATAAATTATCGCACGACTTTGGTTTTTTGCTATCAAAAAACAATTATAGGTTTTATGAACAATTTTAATTCGATTTAGCAAAAAAAAGTTTCAATGTATTCCCTTGTGCTTACAGTGAAAACCCATTTTGTTTAAACGATAAATCTCTTTTCGAAGATGGATGATTGGTTCTATGGAACTACAGTAAAATTTTTTATAGACTACAAGGGAATATTCACTAGAGGGTCATAAGTTTCAATGTCAATAATTTTCAAACCTATCGAATGTCATAGAACTTGAGTGAATAATCCCATTCTATTGCTCATTCGCCGTCATAAATTGATTTTTCAGTTTCAGGATTTAAGAGAATAAATTGAGAGTTCTCCAAAATCAATATTTTTGTAAAACCCAGGTAGTTCGACAACTAAATTTACTCACTAAATTCGTTACAGTCAGATCTCATTGTTTTACAGTGAATAATCCATTGTTAGTAAAACATGAGTGAAACAATCCACTGTTAGAAAAACTTTTTCACTGTACTGAATCCGAAAGTAAAATGAATAAAAAAAAATTTTTATTCATTTCAGACAGTATATTTGTAAATAGCTACCCTGCACAACCTCTACCTCCTCGAGGAAGAGACTCTCCCGATTCACCCATTGTAACAACGCAATTTCGTAATCTTGATAAACCCTCAAATTTTCCCTATACATCTCAAATCATTTGACAGTTGCAAATAAACAAGATTGTCAGAAGGCTTTCAAAATCAACTAACCCCGTTTAAACCAACGATACGCGAATACACAACGCGCGAATGTCCACCGCGTAGTGAAAAATCTTCCCGCGAACCCCATAAAAACCCTATATCGTGCGCGACTTGGCCGAATAATGTGTTTATACGAGCAGTTGCCGCGAGACACCCCCGAGATAAGATTAGAGTTGACGCGGGCCGAGTTGGCCACATAAAATAAGAGCAGCCATAGTCGCGGGTGTTTCCGAAGCCACCCCGGAAACGTAACCGGCTGACGATATCCGGGATAATCCGGCCCGCCTCGAGACAGCTAACGAGGAAGAAAATAATCCGCGAGTATATATATACGGCGTGTGCCACAATGCCGAAACAGCGGGATACGGGGGTGGTAACAAATGGAACGCGAGACTCGCGATGTGTGCGGGCCGCGATTGAATTTCCGCGCCCAGCCGATCCGTATACGTACGCGGCAGCGTTTAATTTCCGTTCGTCTGCTGCGGCGGGTATATTGCGCCTGCCGGGGCTGTTGCGGGCCGCAGAAACTGCTGGCGGCGCTCCCGGCAATCCGGTGTCGATTGTGCATGTGACGTACTTGTGATTTTTTTATTGTTGTTGTTTCGCAGGTGGCTGGAGAGCTGGTCGCGTCTCGGCACTGCAGCCGCGCGAGGCAGGATGAATTGGCCGCTGCGTCTGCTGCCGCTGGCCCTCGCCCTGGCCGCGGCCGCGACGCCCTCCGACATACACGCGCACCAGCTGCTCAGCGACGACGAGATCTTCAAACCCGGTGAGCGATACTCGACGTGTTTGCATCTCCAACCCTCGCTCCACTTCCTATACGTATTTTTATGGGTCGGCTTGCTGCTGCTGCGCGATGCATGTATAACAGGGCGAATTTTTCGGCTTGACCTGCGGCGAGTTATTGTAAATTCATATACCTGACACGAGCGATTTTCAATTGCGCTTGTCAAAGAGAACTAGGGTCGTCGCTGCGCCGATTTCGTTTCCACGTGACGGAATAACAAAATATGATATGAGGGGTTTCTCACTCCAATACTCTTACAGAGGAAGTATCGTGCAAGTACTGCGCATTTATAATACCCTTTATTTTCTTATCGATATTAACCAAAAGCTACTCTTCGGGTCAAGCCACTCGATAAGTTTATGCTGATTAGATGAAAAATTGAATGCCATTAACTTCAGTAGCGTGGAGTACTAAAATATAATACCTTCGACATTTTCAGGGAGTTAACTATAAGAGTGAGAAGCCCCTAGAACTTCACATAGGGTCTTATGGCAAAAATCGATCAAAATTTTTCAACTGAAAATAGAAAATAGGGACAAATCCAAAGTAATAGGTATATTTATAAGTAAGATCATGATATGCACAAGCAAATCATACGTTGCCGCGCGGAGAAATAAGATCATAGAATTGGAAAAAGTAGATTTTAATGAATTGCACTAATGTTTACGTGCATATTTCGACTGACTAGGACAGTACACAACCCTTGGGTCACGTATCATACAGAAACTTTGTGAAATAGCTTATATATCTATACAACCATGAAGTCTAATGTTTCGATTTCCCACTGAGATATTCCGTCAATTTATCCGATTTTAAGGGCATTTGCAGTCTATCTATATTGATAGTTTTTCATATATACAGATATACTGTTGATGTGCCAAATTAAGTATGATTCAGAGAATATTTCTGGAAAATCAAAACATACGACTGGGTGGCATTAGATATAAGCTGTTACAGTACCCAACAACCAGCTCACAAAGTTTCATCGGGCGATTGGTTTGCCAAAGGTTGTGCCAACTCCTATAGTTAGTTGCAGTGTATTTTTCCTTTTCAAGCATCCACGAGTAGTCCATTATATGATTAATCGAGAAATTGTTGAAAAACTATTTAGGGCTCCGAGTAGAGCTGGGCATTGTTACTGCAACGCCTAACGCCGAAGCCACCTTCAAAGCTCCGGAGGAAGCTCGGGAAACGTTTAGTTCTTTGCGGTTGATAGTTCGTGGGAGCAGGTGAAAGGCATTGTCTAGCGTATACGCGTGCAGTGGCCGACCGAAAAACAAATAAGTTGAAAATCCTCGTGGGGAACTTTGTCGCTCGCTCAATAATTAATTATCATCGTTCAAACGTATATACAGACATGACTGTGTGCGGGGATGCTTTTGCCCCCGTTAAACGTGCAGCGTTTATTCGTCCTCCAAAAGTTAAATTTGTCCGAGGCAAAAAAAAGAAAAAACGCGCTTTTGCCGATGCGCATTATAGAGAAATCCGTTGCTGGTTTCTGGCCCGGGCGTGTGTACACGTGTCGAGTAAGCGCTGCAGCCACGTCCGAGCGTGCAGCTGTAGGTATATATACCTATACGTGCTGTTCGGAGCTCCGGCTTGATTTTATTGCGCGTACGACGACGCGACGCGCCGATTTCCCTGACTCCCGTATAGCTGATAAAACGAGGAGCCGACTATACTGATTCGCACGATCGATCCGATTGTACGTATATACGTATATACACACTAACAGTCGAACCGAAGCGAGCTTGTTTGCCGGCGAGGAGCTCGAGTAGCGCACTCCGAGCCGAGGATAGTTACTCGAATTTCATCCGGCTGATGCGTATCTCCTTAATAATTCCCTGCCCCGCGAGCCATCAGCCGACGCGCGCACGTGACTCGTTATGAAAATTCCCCGATCCACGGTTTTCTCGTTAGCGCGACCTGTTTTCAGTTGAAGCCCAGCACGGCAAACCACGCGGCTATATGTTATATGCCGTTTGAGAATCAATGTCGATGAAACATGCGCGGGGTAACTTGAATTTATAGATGAACGGCAAAATCCGAGCTATAGATTCATCTTATCGTTTTACTCAACTAATGATCTTGTATATCGATTCGTTGTCGCAGTATTACACGAGTGCCTAATTTGATGGTACGAAATTGGTTTTTTTCTGTTAAAATCGTGGATACTCTTTCTCAAAGGACGTATTTTACACTGGCTGAACTTTAATTTGTAATGACGAAACCAGGCTCGTAATACGTATCTCATTAGCTTCACGAGCATCGAGTTGCCAAAGTAATTGCCTCGAGATAAGATTGTAATACTCAATGGCGAAAAAAAAGAAGTACGAAATTACAGCGGCAGAGGGGAAAATTTGAAAAGACGCTCCATATTATCATTTCAATCGCGCCTCGAGTTGTGGGGGTTGGGTGGGGGTCGACTTTTCAAAAGTTGAATTACATTGAAATACAAAGATAACGAAAGAAAGTCCCCCCGGCTTCAAACGCGACTCAATGAAAACTCGGACTGTATATGCACGCGCTCTTGTACACGTATATAACTGTATATACAAAAGTGACAAAGGCTTTCCCTATTAATTTAACAAAAGTCCTCGGCGAAATTTCAGCGGCTACTTCATAAGCTGTAAAGTACCTCGACCCTCTAAAGAGCTTTAGCTGCAATTGGAGTCGCGGCTCCCGACAATACGGGGGGAGAGCAAAGTGCGCCGCGGCTAAAGTGTCGCGCGGGGCTCGAGCTCGGAGGGGCGGAGAACAAGAAAAAGAATACTCGCAACGGAGAGCCGGGAGCCGCCGATTGGCCGGGCAAATGTTATCGGCTAATTCGTGCATGGGAATTGGTCGAGCATACTCGGCGCGCGGCGTTATTACCCAGCTCCGCTCGAGAACGGGGGCGAAACGGGTCGCGTCGAGAGACACGCGTATACGTGTATACGCGGAGAGACATACGCTTGAGGCGCGCGTGGGACGTGGGCGAAACGACGTGCGAGCACGCTCCGTTCCTCGAGAGAACGAGCGACGCGTCGCTCGAGGAATAAGGGCAAAAGGCGGCCGCCCCGCGGTACACACATAAGCAAGTTGGAAAAGTTGCGCGCGTGCCGCCGCGGCGAGAAGAAGAAGGAGGAGAGCCGACGGGAGTACACTCCATTTTCGGAAGTGGAAAGCCCGATATCGATTGTGAGTCGCGGCCGCTAGTTTGGCCCGCAGCTCTACGTGCAGCTGTATAGTCGCGGGGAGGTGGAGAGGCAAGGCTGGAGCAAAAAAAAAACGTAAAAAGCCGAGATAGCGCGCGGGGAGGTACGTATAAAACACTGCAGCAAAGACCGATAAAGAAGGAAATAGGAAAAGAAGCCAGTGGAGTCGAGTGGGAGGAGGAAAAATGTAAGAGAGAGATAGACAAGTTTGGCCGTTTCTCTTTCAGTGCCTCGATTATACGGTGACAGGATACCCAGGAGGGCGCTGGATCCGAGCGACAAGAAGGTTCAAAGAAAAATCGTCCTTTATCACAACTTCTTCCGGAGCCGGGTCGACCCTCCGGCCGCCAACATGCTCGTCATGGTAAGCTCATCACCCCCGCAACACATTTTTCTCCCTCATCGTCCGACCCGTGATCGTTCACTCCACGCGTGATGTACACGCACGCGGAGCCAATGATGATCCGACCTCTTATACAAGGTGTTTTTCTTTGGACGCGTGTATTGGCGTGCGTTGGGAGAATTGGGTAATTATTCATATAAGAGTCGAAAACGTTTGGATTGCTGAATTGAAGTATCGTGATTCATCATTGATAGCCGACTCGGTGAAATTACACGAACTTCGGGATCGTTATCTCAAACATATATATACGCCACTCTTTGTCAGGACCATCGTTACTCGGCCGTTCGGTTTGAAGTTTTGTTCTGATTTTATAAAACCCACGTGAAGCGAGCTTTATTGAAAAAGCTCGATACCGCGCGGCTCATGACCCAAAAATACCCCATCGAGATGGAGATAGATTGAAAATATCGAAGCAACGGGCTCCTCCATCGTGATTCGCGTTTCATGCGCGCGTAACTATATTTGCCATGAATTTGAAGAGTACTTCCGCGAAATAAAATCCATTTCAATTTCTCCTAGCCGATTCATATTATTTCATTTCATTTCATTTCATTTCATTTCATCCGTATGTCTCTTGCAAACCTACCGGGAAAAGTGTAATTCTTAAAGGGATTTAACCTCGATTTTTATCGTATTTTTTTTTCTCCCGGTGCGCAGGTATTACTTGCCGTAGCTGCGCTACTGCGTGTGTGTATGTGCACGACTGCGAAACGTGTTCTAATGTGGCTCCGATTCAATTTTCCGCGCCCCTGCGCGCATTTGCCGCCACTCCCGGGGCTCCTTCATATCTTGATGTTTGAATGGAGCCACCGGCTAATCCGGCTCGCTCAAATGCGAATCTAATGATACGCGACTCGTTTGGCTCCGCGTGTATCTGCAGGGGATTTTTTCCCTTTTCTCGCCCGTCGCGCCAGTCGCGGGACGGGAAGATTGAGCCGATAGCTCGGGCTCTCTCTCGCTTCCGTTTCATCATTCCGGGCTGAAGTATGAAGCCATTTAGTAGCTCGGCATATTGAATTCCATCTCGTTTCCAAGAAGCTGTTACGTCGCCTACGATCCTGCACGTCACTCATTGATTTCCCGTGTTTGATCAAGACTACGTACAATTTGTATTTCCAGTAGATTTATGTTTATGTGTATGTGTGTGTATACTAGAAGGAAGACGAATTTTTCTGTATATATGGTGTTGACGCGTGTGAAAAAGCAGCCGTGCCGCGAATGAATGCAGGCTCTGAATTGGGAATTCACCTCCCGAGGCAGGAGTAATTATCACTCAACTAATTCTCTTGGAGTTTCCGAATGCTGCTGCTCCTATCTATACTTACATGAGAGGCTGGTGAATTTACGTGATCCACATCATGACCCGCTAAGCTGATTTACGTCGTAGAACGTAATGTAAACCCTTTTGAGAACAAACGTAGATCGCATTAACGTTTGCCTATCTCTCGGATACCTTTAATTCTCCTCACGATGATATATCGTTCGGTAATTACGCGAGAACGGTTACACTTCCTACCCTTGGACCGTTCACCGTTTGACCGGATACTCGCGATGAATCTGATGGATTTCATCTTTGAAAACGAATGAATATAAAGAATTTTACACTCTATAACTAATGATTCTATTGCTCGATACAAAGTCTTGATAAGGAAGTGATTACCTCGAGCTGATCTATAGACAATCAAGTACATGGTGCGAGATTTTACCACGTTGAAATAATTTTCAAAGAAATTTTTCCCCTTTCAGAGATAACTTCCACGGAAAAAGTTATTTCGAAAAAAATTTGAAAAAGGGAAAAAATGAAAGAATTTTAATATGGAAAATCGTTGTATGAAATATTCTTATATCAAGGAGTTGGAAGTCTTCACCAATACCATGTAGAGTTTTTAATCACTTGCCTCCGGATAAGCAAAAGTTACCAACGCCTGGTGTAACAGACCGTCTGTTTTCGAAATTCTCCGAGTGCACATCGAGATCGGAAAATTGATTGAAAAACGCGTTGTAATCTCCCAAGAAGCGAGTTCCCCAAGTCGAAAAATCGATTGTCTCCCCTTCGCTAATTAATCAAGAAATTCTTTGGCAAAAGCTTTGCGGAAGCTTCAATCATAAGTTTTGAAAATGTGCCATAAATCATTTTAATTAATGCACCGAATACTTACTTCGCTTCATGAACTTTGCGCGAACTTTTCGAAATGTACAAAAGCTCCCGATAAAATATAGAGTCGGCAAAACCTTGTATTTTGATCCCCGCGCACTGGTCAAAGTCCCTTCTCGCTGCAGTGCGGACGGCTCCTGTACAAGAACATGCAAGGAGGGGAAAAATTTATTCGACCAGCGGAAATCCTTATTGATGCTTCGTCCTTTGTTTGGATCAATTGCCGGAGATACAGGCTCAAACTCGCTTATCACATAGATCCGTCGATCTCCACGACAAGGGGAGGGTATTCGCAGGGAAATACGTTGGTAATAAAGGGCACGGCTGTTGGAGCCCCCGAGCCCCAGAGAAATATATTGGATCTTTAAACTGCGACGCCGGGGAGGAGGAGTTTCTTTGAATCCAATGAAACATATATAGCATCGCAGCCTGGCGGAAGAGGTCAAGCGATTATTTTTATTGTTCGAGAAGACTCGCTGGAATTCCTCCCAAATAGCCTCTTCCAGGCCCTCGAGCTATTCAATGGATTTATATGCTAATCAATCAGCGCTCCAAACTTTCGTTTTGTCCAGATTGTCCGTGGAAAAAGTTGGGACAACGCGTATATATATATACATACATACACACCGTAATAAATAATTTCGAGCTTCAAGCGTGAAATGGCTCTCTGCCGGCTGGAAATATTTTGATTCACGCACAGCCGGGCAAAAGAAACGCGACAGACGCCATTTGTGCATGCTCGAATAAACGTTCAAAGACGCATTCATTAGGCTGAAAGGAAGTTTTTCACGGCTCACAAACAAAAGTATGAAAAGATGTAATTTACCAAAAGCGTAAAGGTGAATTTATGAAAAGCATAAAGAACGGCCGCCAAGTCAGCCGAAAATCCGGTAATTTCAGACCACCACAAAGGCATAAAATCCGCAGTCAATATACGTTTAACTTATTGCACTTCCTTTTGCCTTTCAAAAATTCGCCATTCCACCTGATAAATCCGACCAAAGTTACCCCCCCAACTTCTTTCAGCCCCGTTACGCCCGCTCGTCACATATTTTCGAATTATACGGACCCCCCGCGGGCTCGCGAGTTTCTTTTACCTCACATCCTCGCCTACTAACCTGACGCCGAATAATTAAAGCGCGCAACTCCCGAATTAACCTCGCAAAGTGTAAGCGAGTGTAATTTCAAAATTCGAGGAGTACGCAATGATCCAAACGCTCCGGTGTACGGCCGAGTAGCTTGACATCATTATTCCGTATATATACGCTCGCGCCGAGAAATTTTCCACTCGTTTCACCCGCTTTACAAATTGAAGAGCTCTCCTCCCCCGACGTGGCCGCTCTCCGAGGGCCATTTTTCATCCCCGAGAATTCACTTGCTGATATATATACACTCGCGTGAGCATTGTTGCACACGGGCCGGCCAAGTTTTAGACGGATTCCCAATTAAAACCATACGCAACAAGCTTTTTGAGTATATAATTACTTTGCACGATTCCTCTTCCCCCGATTATATCCTAACGAATAATTCATATGCGTTACCCAATCAAAAAGCTCCTCCCGCTTCGTATCAAACGGAAAATCGCGTCGCGAAAAATCACTTATCGGTATGATTTACGGCCCGAGTACACACACACACACACACACACACACACACACACACACAGACACGAGTCACACCGTCATATATATACAGCAAAGCTCGGCCGAGGAAACTCGCGCCTACACACTCCATCTCGCGTGTTGTTCAGAAAAACGAGCGGGACAATGGCGCGCGGCTCGCCGAAATTAATCCGTCTCGCGCGCCCGCGACTGCCACACTCGAGCCGCGTGCAATTTGAGCCAAGAGTCGCAATTAAAAGGAAGAATTGACCCAAATGCCATGAAGGGGGAAGCCCCCACACACACCCCGCGCACCAGCTACACCGCCTCGCCGCGAGAGAATGGCGGTCTCTCGCGGCGCGACAAAAGAATTGAAAAAAAGAAGAAAAATAAAAAGTACAAAGCGCGGCCGACTGCATTGGATGAGAGGAGTGGTGTGTGAGTGTACTCGTGTATATACGTATATGCGTGGGTGTTTCAGAAGTGGCACGCGGGGGCAGCGAAGGCAGCGCAGAGGTGGGCCGAGGCCTGTTACGCGCTCACGCACGACAACGCGACCGGCCTGCACACCGACGCCTTCGGCAGCTGCGGCCAGAACATCTTCATCTCGACGGCGCAGGTGCCCTGGTGAGCTGGCCAACTCCATGTGTATATATATACATCGGTGAATCACCGATCGTTCGTCAGAGAGAGCTGATCCCGCGCGCCAAGAGCTCACTAATAGCCTGCTAATGTCCATTACGTTCCCCCCTCGCGAGCTCCCACTTTATTTTTTCCAGGGGCAATTAACCTATCCCCTCTCATATATGAGGTTCGGGTCTCCATTCTACCGCGAGTCTTGGATGGTCTCCTTTTTTTTCTCCCCTCTTTTTTGCCCAATTACCGTATCGCCCGGGCGCGAGAGAAATTAGGAGACTTTTACGGAGAATTAAAAGTTACGGAGCTAAAGGGTATTCTCGCGTATATATAGAAAATTGTGAATATACTACTCCATCTGATATTCGATTTTGTGGAGTTCGTAGATGTATCATATATGGTATTTACATTATTTGGGCAATAATTTTCTTTTTTACCGTTTCGTTTTACAAAATTCATTCTTTGAGGGGAATCTTCCGACGTTATAACTATAGAATATATCTCGGAGTTTGTTGATTGTCTAATAATCGATTATAGATATAGAATTAACGATATCGGGGATGGGTTGCGGACTTGTTGGAAACTCGACAACCGTGACGAATCCGCGCTATTACATTTAGATCAGCAGTAATCCTATAAAGTCACGCATTCAAGCTGAACTGCCGCTTTTGTTCGATTGAGTATTAGTTAAATTTCAACAAATTAAAGCTTTATCCATGCCACAAGCCGGAAAAACTCCTCTACTGTGCGTCGAAAAGTTCGAGAATATGCGTATTCCTTCATATCCGGTTCAAGGATCGTATACTGTAGATCGGGGGAGACCAACTGCGCAAAATCTGAACAGTCGGATAAACGATGAAATTCCGACAAACGGGAAGCATTTCAAAGCACACATGCCTTTTTTTATTCTCGCATTATCTAGTAACCGCTGATTTATCGACAACGTCGCACCGACTGACTCGTATTCAATCCTCAAACCGCTGAATCATTGTGGTTGCATCGGTAAATTAACCATCAATCGTACGTCCCGATAATTTTAGCTGTATAGCATCGATTTCCAGCCGCGGTCACGCCGAGCTGCCAAAAAGCTTCGCGGGCGAAACGACAGGGCTATATGGCCGGTTTCGAGCAAAACATCCGAGACAATTTGCACGATAGAAAAAAAAAGGCCGAACGTCAGTTGGTAAAGGGACGACCGGGTAGAGGGTCTGATTACAACGTATATATATATATATATATATATATATATATATATATATATATATATATATATATATATATATATATATATATATATATATCCGACCCGAGAGCGTAAAAGCCAAGCGTCCCCGAAGCTGCGCGCGTGTTCAATCTTGGCCTGCACAAATACAGCCCCGTGCAGTTCCTAACGAGAATAAAAAGACGCCAAAGTTCAGTGTGATTTCAGAACCCCGCTGCAGGATCTCAATACGGTATATACACCGAGAGAAGTTACCCGGTGAAATTTAACGTGGAAAACACGGTTACCGGCCGGCCAATCATTGTAAATACGAAGTGTAACGTGTGTTTGATCATTTTTTACGAGGCCGGACGGACGAGAGATGAAGCTGCCGAAACGATGGAACTGGGGTAAACTTTAAAGGTCAGAGAGGGAAGTTCGATGTGAATGACAACGTTTAATATACGAACTGAAAAAGAACTTGTTAGTTCTCGGATCGACGGCGGATTATTGTATTTACGCTCATTGTATCATCAAACATTTTATCAACAACGTATCCGCACAAAGTCCAAAAAAATATCGGGCAACTCGTAGATAGGTCACGTATAGTTAGTACACGTTGGCTCGGATAAATTGTACCGGCCCAATTTCGTGTTCATTTCGCTGCCTCGAATAAACGAATATACCAGGGGCGCGTTGTAAATTTTACTCTCTAAACTCGTCACAAGGAAAAACCACTGTATGAAAGTGACAAGTACTTCGAGTCCGCTGAAAATGTCACTTTTTTCGGTATGAATCAATCTTTCAGTTGCAAACAGTAGTTTTTCACTGTGAGGAAATCAGAGGTCAGATCTACGAATTCCACAGGATATCACTGGAGAATTTTCCGCTACCGTAATTTTCACTCTACGGGATTTTCCTCTCGGTGCATAACGCCGGATAAGTGTTCTTTCCCTCGGGTAGCCACAGCGAGTATAGTCCAAGTGTGCAAACTGACGGGTCGAATTGACGGCGCGAGCTGCAACTCGGGATGCAAGTTATGCGGCCGATACCGATATGCCGCTGTATATATACATACGTACGTATCAGTCGCTAATCCTGTGCGAACGGAGTGAGAGCTCGGGTTTATTGCCTAGTTTTCAACTGACACACAGTCGAGATTGTCGCGGTCGAGTTGGGCAAGTTGGCTCGCCCCGAGTCGCGTAAGAATTAGTTGGCGCGCGCTCGCGCCTGGCCAAACTCGGGGCTACTCCACTGGTGTCTGCACGACTGCACTGCTCTGCCCGCAGGTTCTTCGCGGTGAAGACGTGGTTCGCGGAGGAGCGGCTGTTCAGCTACGGCCAACCCGAGCGCAACGAGTTCACCAAGGTCGGGCACTACACGCAGATGGTCTGGGCGACCAGCCACACCGTCGGCTGCGGCTGGGCCCAGTGCGACGGCGCCCGCGGACCCAGGGGCGTGCCCTACTTCAGCTACGTCTGTAACTACTGTCCTGCGTGAGTATGCCCAGACACCGCACTTCCGAATGGATTTTGTCGAACGTTGGCTCGAGGCAAAGACGTTTATTGTGAAATACATCGAAGGACTCGCAGATTCGCAGAAGATGTTTGGAACTTTCTTTTTATAGGCTTATGTCTCTCATCTGATTGCTTCTCTGACATATCTGTAGATATATCAGAGAAGTCATTAGGTTCCATGCGTACTAACGAAATTTGATTTTTAGCTGTTTGAAAGCTGTTTGTCGTGAGTCTAACGCTATCTGTGAAACCCAATATACTTGGAAAAAAATTTTTTACGCGCCAGATGAAATTACATTTGTTTCATCGTGAGTAGTCACTACTAGTACTAGTCAACTACTTCAAGAATTTCGAAGATTCCAGTGCTGCTCAAAATTCAAAGCAGTCCAAGTAGAAAGCAGCTTGCGAAGCCTTATTTGTGGGGTCACGAGCAATTTTGAGTTTACGACAAGCAGTTTTCGAATAGCTCAAAATTCAAGTTACAGAGTCAATACGCAGAACTTTTAATGCTCCCCTTGTGTTTTTTTTTATTTTTAATAGTCACACCTTCAGAACTATTTCTATTTGAAATTGTACATGTGAAAGTGAGTAAAAATGAATCTGTTCATTATTTCATCTACAAGGTATTTGAAGAACAGTCTTCGAGAAATGGGAATAAGTATCTATACATTTTTTATTATACTAAGGTAACTGTACCCAATGTGCCCCCCCCTAAGGGTTTTTCGCGAATTTGACTATGATAGACTTCGAATTTTAAAATTCTGTGAACGGCATCTCAAAGCTTAGCTCAATACCTATTAGAAACCATCTTCATAATCATCATTCGACTACTTTAACCTATCGAAAATCGCAATTTAAAAAAAAACGCAAAAAGGCTAAATGCACAAAACGTGTACTCAATTTGGCACAATTTTTTAATCATTAGCTACAGCCTATATAGGCCTACAGGGACGATCCAATTGGCATTGAAACAAAATCTCAATCATGTTCCCAGTGATATTTATACAAAATTTTTAACATACAACTCAAAAATACGCGTCTAAATCATCGTAATATGTCTATACAAATATTCAATGATTTCACTCACTAGGAGACTACTTGGGATGTGGGTCACCAATCTTGACCAAAATTTTTTTGGTGTTTACTTGTGGCAAGAATAGAGTGTATCCAAAGTTTTAGGGTCCAACGCTCCCAAACTTCCAAGATATTAATTTATGTGTTTTAGTTAAAAACGCTGGTCTCGTCCCAAATGACAATATGTCATCTGAGACGTATTTTCCTCACTGCACTACACTTTCATTGTTCTCACTGAACACTACATCACATTTTATCCTCGAAAACATATAAAAGGAGTAAATAACGTGTATACTCAACAAATCTGACTTCCATGTCTTACTCACATAGAGTGAAACATGAAATATGTGAAAAAATCAACGCTAATCGACTTGGCCAAATCGACAGTGCCAAATTGGGTACAGTTACCTTATTATGCTTCTTTAGCCTATTTTACGATTCCATAGACTTGACATAATTTTTTGATACATATATAGCCGCTGGTATTTGCTTCATAACATAAACAAGCTGAAAAAGTTAAAAGTTCTGTAACCTTGTTCAATTACGCTTGGAGTACCTTAGACTTTCTATGATATTCTCGCTAACTTTCTCAATTAAATATGTCATATATATATATATATATATATATGTCTACATTAACCCATTAAAATAAGTTCAAAATATTTTGTGACCTAACCAATTTTTTTCTATCATATTTCACAATAAATCATTTTTCTTTGTTAGGTCTAAGGTGTAGGAAACCCATGAATGTCAAATTTAAAAACTTTCATGTTTATTTCCTTAAAAAAAGAACACCAGAATCTTTTCGCAACCTGATTATTAAATTAGATGTACTAAATTATGAAACTCCCAATTATCCATAGTATTGTTAATTTCACAAACATTGAAGTTTACATTGGAGCTCGTTAAATTTTAGAAGTTTATTAATAAACCGTACTTTGAATTTAAGGTTATTCCTACGAACAGTATAATTTTACCCGATAACCAAAAGCATGTACTTTTGTCCGAAATTATTGAGTGGTATAACGTTCGGATACACAATATTTCAGGATAATGATATCGCTGTATCGCTCTGTTTCAAGAAGAAGATTAAATTTTGTTGACGGGGGCTCTATTAACCACCACTTGCCAATTTTGAATAATTCCGCTTTATTTGCAACGCTTTGATGAATATCTTCAGGCTACAAGAATTCATTAAGTTCAATGTTGGAGCAGAATTAATATTCATTTTTGTGTTCAATAAACGAATAAGTAAACAATGATTCATTCATGGAGTGTCGTGCAGAATTTTTTTGATTTCCAGAGAGTTATTCAGTCTGTATATTTTAATTCACATTGGCAATACAACTATCACGATAAATCATAAATTCACTACCAACTGAATGGTACTAGAATATATACATTTTTGGGTAAACTTTTTATGAGTCCCTAGGATTGTTCAGTTTCCAAAGGGTAGAAAGGATGTTATTCTCTGCCATGCTCTTAGCACGAGTAATGTCTCAGACGAATTGAAGCTGAACTCCAGAGAATGACAACCGATGTATCAAACTATTTTTATTCATTTTTATTTATTTAGTTAGTTGTTTATGCATCGTTAAATTCATTATGATCATATGTTACCATGTGACAAACTATGATGTCCCAAGAATGGAGCAGAGTCATTAAAAATTTAAAGTTGGCAATTATTGGGTTAATCGGGTCTTCAACACCAACATTTCATAGTAATAATTCGAGGATAATTTGTATGCAACGAAGTTGACTTTAGCTTTTGTATCACAATTTTTCCTCTTCAACTTCATCGGTGTGCTCAATATTAACGTACAATCACAAAACGTGAGTGGCGAATAACAATTAAATCGTGATTTTCGGCTGTTTGATAACCTTGGATAACTCCTATTGAAACCGATATGTAATAAAAATTGCACTTAACACGAATACAGTGAGAATTCGCGTAATAAAACTGGTTTGTTCGTAGTAATATGAGCAAGAGTTTCAAATGCAAGTCACTTCACCTTAAAATGTACAATTATTTCGACGACCTCTTGAACTTACATATTACAATACTACACACTTTCGTGAAACAAGAGTTCAATGTAAAACGGGTGAATTGCCGTGATTATACGTGCACCAAGTGTCTCGCGCACTTTCGTACATTTTTTAATCGCCATAGAAGAAGGCGGAGAGGAAGCCAAGCATTAAAAACGGGATATTTTCAAATTCAACGATAATTATAATCACAATCGGTCGCTCTATTTTAAACGCCGCAGTGAAATTTTCATCTCCCTTGTATATGGTGCAAGAAATAATCATACGTAACCCGGTGTAATTTACGCGGCTGTTTTCTCACTTTTTCATCATTTGAACTGCTGAGTTGTAAAAATATTCGTGCATTATCCGCGAGCAATGGTATTTTCCACAAATTCGAAGGCTGACCGAGGCGAGATTTGCAAGGACAAAGTTCGTAAGATGCTCGCTAATTCGAGTACGGTATAGAATAATTGTGAAACAGTTGACGTGTCTCGCGACGCTTAAAAATTCATCCACGTGATTTCTGGTGACTCGTGAATTTCCACTGCTCGCAAAAAATGCACTTTCTGAATTCCTTACGATGAAAACCCTCCGAATTTGAGATAATTAAAAATTATTCAATAGTGAATATTTACTATTCATCAGTGGAAATTGCGTAAAAACTGACTATCGAACACGATTGGCTAGTACATTTTTTTCTCAATATGCCAAAATTGAATAATTTGATAAGGAAAATTTTTCAGATTTTCGAGTAAACATTCGCCTCACTGCTCAACAACTTTTTCAATTTTCTCTAATGAATAGTGCATACGAAAATATGAAAAAAACTGCATGGAAGCAGAAGACTAATGCACTTTGAGAACGGTGACTCTTCACTGGACTCATCCTGTGGTTAATAGTGAAATCGTCAAAACTACAGGAACGATGATGGATTTACATAACATATCAGTAGAAATGCATCAGAGTGAATTAGTCTTTCAAACCTTCTTTCTCCACTGCAAGGAATTCACAGTGGTACCGGTCGAATTAAGCTTGCCGAGGTAGCCGAAACAAAGAGGCGGGGGAAGAGGCCGTTAACGATAAACACGGGTATGAACGATGTGATTTCAGGGGCAACCGGGAGGACAAACTGTCGGAGCCGTACGTGGCCGGGGACAGCTGCTCGGAGTGCCGGGACCAGTGCAGGCTGGGCAAGCTGTGCAAGAACTCGTGCCCGCGGGCCGACCTGTGGGCCAACTGCCGCGAGCTGAGGGACGCGTGGCCCGGCTGGCTGTGCGACACCGACACCGAGCAGGGCCGCGAGCGGCGCAGCTTCTGCATGGCCACCTGCACCTGCCACCACAGCATCATTTGAAGCCACCAAACCCGTCAAACTCTCAAACTCTCTCTCTATCTTTCTCTCTGCCAAAGACACTCGATTCCAATTAATTACGAACTAGCCGTGCCGCGCCCCACGTCCCTCGAGCATGTGCCAAGCCCCGACTCTGTATACTCTGTACTCTCCTACCTATAAGTCACCTTCTCCGTGTGTTCCGTCGCGTATAGCTCCTAGTCGTACGCGTGCCGATCGACAGGGTGGAAAAAACCCCCAATCGCGTGGTCGTCATGCAACCAACATGTAATACACACGCGCAAACACCCACACACACACACTGTATTACATTTGTTAGCGATATTTTTCTACGAATATACTGGCGAGCGTGAGCGCATTGTCGCGCAAGTGTAATCGCGCGTAGATAAGAATCGGCCCGTGGAGATAAGTATATATTATATAATATATGTGTGTGTATCGGCGCCCCCAAGGGAAATATCAAATGTACGTGTATATCCCCTCTGTGCTCCATATGCCCCCCGGCAACGACTCGTCGCGCTCGGCACATTCGAAATTGTACATAAATATACGGGCGCGAGTCGAATCGAGGGCGAGACAGACACACACAGCCGCGAGGAGAGGCTAAACGCCGAAAGCTCGAGTGTCAAAAGCTGCGACTCCCGGCGTGATCCGCGAGGCGCATACACGTTGCTGCATCTGTTCGGGGGTAGGGGGCGACGAAGCTAGAGAAGCGAAAGCTAAAGCCCGGAATAACGCTCGCGCGAGTCGAGGTATTAAGCGCCGAAAGTCGCGCGGGTCCATTAACATAACAAGCTGCGCTTTAGCGAAATTCGAGCCGAGCGAGTCTTAGTCTCTCTCTCGACAAAGGATCCGCGTGTACGAAGAAAAAGAGGAAGCGTGTGTGTGTGTGTGCGCGTATCTGAGTAAACTGTAAGAGCCGCCGTGAACATGAAGCTCTGGATGAAAACGTGTAATCGCTGCGACACAATACGACGCGCTTCTCGCTTCTCGGCTCGATTTGCACCAGTTGCAGCTTCGTTTCTTTTTTTCGGGCCCACCCGCGCGATGACTTTGAAGAGAGAGAGAGAGAGAGACAGAGGGAAAGACGAATCGCGGCCCTGTAACCCCGGTGTTTTTTCGCGCGCAAACTTGGGCAATCCGAGGCGCGGGCTGCACTCGGGCGAATCCCGAGCTGTAGGGGTGGCCCGAGAGAGCAGAGCAAACCCCGGAGATATTCTGCCGTGTCGACGTTAATGGACTTTCCGAGCAAAAATTGCGCATGTGTGTGTGCGTGCGCGCGCGCGCGTTCAGCGCCCCTCACAAATCGGTCGCGCGTTCCCATTGTTACCCGAGCGTTCTCAACGAAGCGCACTCGAGCTCGGGGCCATCGCGCGTAATCTCGTCGGATCGTCTCTCGCCCGACGACCGGCCATGTACCCCTCGTTATACTCTCGATACTTTCCGATTATGTTTTTCGCATTTTATTTCTGTATTTTATGATTTTTCCCAGCCTCTCACACCTCCGGTGCATATCGAGAAAGAGAGAGAGATAGACACAACTCCTAGAGAAACCAGATTCTATACGTGTACACTTGACCGAGTATATATATATTGTTGAAGAGTATGAGTTTCGCGATACAATATGACGCATATCAGTGTAGTGTTATCGAGCGGTTCGTATATATACCTTTAAGTGTGTGTGTGTTGTACAGTGTATATGACACTCGAGAGCCGGATGGCACGGGTGACATGCGATTGACGGTGATGTCGTGAGGTAAGTGCAACCAATAAGGCCTCCCAACGGTTCTCTCGCTAATTCGGATATTACGAAATTAGAATTTGTTGATTCTGTTCAAGAGGATATCGATGGTTATCAAATTGAAAATGTTGAATATCCAAAATCACTCAACTTAGGCATTGTAAAATTTGTGTAGTCAATGAGCCCTCCTTGTAATTCTCTCGTGTTCTAGCGTCACTTTAAGCATTCCAAATATTTTCACCATTAAGGTATTAATTAATATTAATAATTATTATTAAACATAGATATATGAGGCACATTGGCAGTTCGCTTTTATTGCACGGTAAAAAGAAAATTTTGAGTAAGATAGAAAATATATTTTTAAAATATTTTATTTTTTTATATTTTTTTAAAAATTACATGCAAGGAAATGAGAATGATTTCACTTACTTATTGTTTATCAGTTAGCTGAGTGAAATGAGAACAAGAGCTGAAAAGAAGCAGATAGTAAAACTGGAAAGTGTCGTAAGAGGGTGGTTGCCAAGTGCCAAACGAGCAAGGAAGCCACCGAAAACGTTGTTTTAATACTAGCAGCATAACGGCCGAGCGCCGCCGGTGCCCAGAAAGTACATGCCCGAGCACGAAATATCAGAGACTGGGGCGTTCAAGAGATGGGGGTCGGCGCATTGGCTCCAGGGCCACATTGGTTGCACTTACCTTATAATTCCGCGCGGATGCGGTGGAAGAACGGTATAATACGAGGCCGGGGGTTCAAAGTTCACGTGGAGTTTGTTCCGCGCGCGCCGAGTCGAGGGTGGTTGGTATAAAATGGACGGAGCGTTGTACGGGATCCACGACGAATGATCCCGCGCAAAGTCGGCTCGCGATTTTGCTCGCCCTGTAAATAAAAGGAAGTGGGTGGGCGGCGGGGGTGAAAAGTCCGCTTTGCATGTGGCTGAAGTTTCAATCGATTTCCAGGTCGAGTCGGGCCGGGAGTGGCCCATTACACGAAATTGCCCCCGGAGCTCCCGCGCGCGCGCGGTGCACTGATCAAAAGTCGCGTCGACGAGACGGAATTTCGACGACTAATGATTCTCCCTTTTTTTTGCATCCTTCTTCCTTCCTCTTTCGAATTTTCCTCTTTTTTTTCTCTCTCCCTTTTTTCCGAAGCTCCCGAACGATCCCCTTCTGGCCTCCGCGAGTGTTTACCCCGACCTCGATCGGACCGTTCTTCCACCCAGGGACCGGCTCGATCACGATGTATTTTCGATTAAACGTTATAGACGTTTTTTCTCCCCGAAGTAGACTGTCCTAGATTAGACGTCGAGTTTGACCGTCTTGTCTCGCCATTGTTTCGTGTGTGCGTGTGTGTGTGTGTGTGTGTGCGTGCGCGCGTGTTACATTGTATATGATATGTTGATGGTTGATGCGAGTGGAAGAGTATAGGTGCGCGACGTGCTCTGTGGACCGAGAGTCGCACTGGAGGAACGAGAGCGTACGAGGATAAAGAGGCGCATACATGCTCTAACAATGGAAAATGACGAATATGTACATTTCAAATGATCGTAAATAAATATGGAGATTTATTAATATTCATACGAGAAACTTGTATATATACATACGACTCTTGGCGACTTCATAATTTTCCTCTGGTTACGTCAAATCACTTGCGACGCATTATCCCATTTTTCATCTCCTCCCCCCTCCTGTACGTCACGACGAAAGGAAAAGGAGAAAAAAACCGCTGTCAAGTGCCTTAGCAGTATGCTTCCTCAAAGAGGCTTCAACATCTCCCACAAATGCGTCCCAAACCTATATTTTCACTATTCCACTAGCGTAGATACTATCGTTCATTTTTTAAAAATTACAAAAAAATTATTTAATCAGTTCAATTCGTATCGCTTCCTCAATAAATGGAGCATTCGGACTTGGTGGAACTGATTGGAAAGATTTTGTGTCCTTTGCCGTCGAAAATGATGGAAATGGGTAATAACCTGCGGCAAAATTTCAAGAAGTTCGGACCATTCCTTCGAGAGTTATCGTGGACGGAAAAAAACATACATAGTCCCGAGGTCCCGATTCGGTGGGTCGATTTTTGCCCCATTACGAAGCTTTCTCTATGAGGAAGCGAAAATAATTGAACCGGCTTCTCTCTTTTCAAATAAACGATACGTGTATAATGATGTTTAACCTGTGCGCGCGCGTCCTCGTGTTTAGTCAGAGCGAACAATTTTCCACGTTATTCCGGCACACGCATTTTCCCCCGCCGCGGGCCGCTGTTCCCCCCCTTTTTTTGTCCCCTTGATAATTCTATTTGCATCAATCTTGCTTCGGCGTTATTCGGGCCGCGCACAACGGGCCAAAAATGTTTTTGCCGATTTAATTCAGCCCGGAATTCGCCCAACGTCGTTATACATGTACGCGCTCGTTCGTGTACGCGATTCTCGTTTTAAAAATATCTATATATATTCAAAGCTGCAATTACGAGCGAAGCGACGTTGCGCCGTGGATAAATTCGCGCGTGTATGCGAACGAGATTAATCCCGCACCTGCGCGCGATCCAATCGAGCTACAATCGAGCAGCGCGACAATATCGCACGATTATAATAATTTTATCTATCTTCCCAGTCGCGTATACGAGTACGTGTACACGCAGTTGAAATTCTAATGGATCCGTCGGCGCCCGCGGGGGGATGGCGTCCCGCGCATAGTCCGATAAAAAAAGAATCCTGCCGGGGCGACAAAAATTTCCCCGTCCGCGACGAGCCCGCTTCTCTCTCTCTATCTCGCTTGCTTTCGACGGGAGAGTGATGTTATACGCGCCAGCAAAAGTATGTCACTTTTTTTATGATAATGGCCTCGGCACGCGCGTCCGCGCTTGGCAACGACGCTGCCCGAAACAAAGAAATTCGCTGCAGCCCCCCTTCCAGACAAGTTTTTTTTTCCATTCCCTCGACTCGCGGGCCGCCGCCGACGCTCAAGGAAACACGCCAAGCTTGCCACGGGCTATTACGGCGAAGACGACGAGGACTCGAGCCTGCTGCACTTCAGCGTCGCGCCCTTGTCCTGTTCTCTCTTACTCTTTCACTTCTCTGGGTTGTCTTTTTTTTCTCTCTCTTTTTTTATACACTTTTCGCTCTACCCGCTATATCGTGTATATATACGTACGGCCCCGTTTAACAGCCGTTGGCAGCCGGACTAATTTTCCTACCCTTTGTTCCTCGTGATGCCGCTCGAGCCGAGGAAAATATTTGCATTTATTATACCCCCGCGAGCTTATCATATATTGTATACCTCTCTTTCCGCGATAGCCTCGATTTACCCCCCGGAACATATAATATACTTTAACTTTGTTCTTTCTATTGCTCTGATCGAAATGACTCGTTTAATGCGCGTATTTATTACCCGAGATTATTTCCTTATACTCCTCGTCGATTACGACAATTTTCTCTATGAATCTATGGGTTCGTGTTGATTAATTCGAACGATGGAAGGTGACTTTTATGGCTGCTGCGTAGCGACCGACAGACATTCATTGTGCGGTAAATTGCAAGACAGGTGAAAACCATAGATTTGAAGTCTTATACGCTTATTATTGCGTCTGATTTAACTATATAAATGCTTATATAATTCCCAACATTTCTTGCACTGAGAATTGGACAAAAAACGCTATTTATCTTAACAAATTACGGAATATTGATATTTTGAGAAAAAAATGCTCTTCAATTGAGTGCAGCGCTCGACAGCTATGAAATTTTCACTAACAAACAGTAAATATTTTTAACTAAATATTGAATTTTAACTATTTTAGTACATTTCTCATTTGCTCATTTTGAAAAGTAAACAGATTGTTATTCGAATTTTCATTTACTATCTTAATTCTTTTTATTTCACTTATCTGAGCTGATATACGCGTGCACGACGCTGAGAGTGTCACGCAAATTAATAGAGTAAAGCCTTACATTCTGATCAACGTGGGCTTTGGCTGGTGGCAGTCGAAGGGCCTGCACAGGGGGCCGACAGTCTCGAGGGAGGTGCCATAAACTCGGCGGTTCCCCTGTAAAGCGGCCGTGGGACGACCGACGGGTGTGCTAACTTTCGAAATCCACCGAGCCGTCCTTATCTCGTCAGAAGAGCTGCAACAGTGTGTCAAATGAATTATTCGCTATCACGCCGTGATGCATATACGTACGAGTCAACTGCTGCCGAACACCCGACACGATTATTCAATATATAAATCCTATGATTCGAAATCAACTACATTTTGCCATTTGAACACAGTTTTAACGCAGGAAACGCGAGATCCACCCTAATGTTTCTCAATCGCGAAGAGCAACTAAATCAATTTCAGTTGTGCGTTTCCCAACCCCCTGGGGAAAATCGAATGAGCAACTTTTGAAAAATGCAGACCTCACGCTCGGTCTCTCTATCCGCGTCAACGAAGCATTCACCGAAGAATCTCAATCGCAGTCTAATTCTCGAGCATTGAATGTAGTTTGTGCATGTATATAAAGCGCGGGACCAACCGAGCAACAGCAATTCGCGGGCGCCGGAGAAGCTCGCCTCGCTCGCTCTCGCTGTCGGGCGTCAGGCAGTTCGCGAGCGCATCAAGTTATTGAATAATCCTAATCAACGGACACACAGTGTAAATGAGACATTCAATCGTTGGAGGGGGAGGGACGCGCGTTTATACGCCTGACTTTACGGGGAAATTTATGTTGATTATACCGACTCGTATACACCCCGCGTAATTATCTCCGCGACTATCCCATACATGTATACACATTAGCTCGCGCGTGTTATGTATACGCTTCACACACACTCACACACACACACACACACACACAACGGGACGCGCTCACGCGCACCTGTGCTTTATGTGTGTGTATGTGTATAGCATCGTCCAGTATAGTGCAGACTTTTTTCCGTGTATGAGTTTGAAAACATTTGTTTACATCGAAAACGGAATACCAGTGGTCGAAGAACTATACCCTAAAGGGAATAGCACCAAACTGAGAGCAGTTTATAGTTGGGTGAACTATAAATCACCAACTATAAATATAGTTCTATTTTTTTTTCTGTTAGTTAATAGTTCTATTTTGACCCAGCTACGAGATATTGTGAATTCAACTACACAAATTTCACCTAGGAACGAAGTATTAATTATACTATATTTGAAAGAGATTTTACTCTATATAGTACTTTTATTTATAGTATAAATATGATTAAGTGGATACAGCTGACTGTAATTGTTCATTAAACAATAATTATTGGGCGATGAACAATAATCAAATAGTAATTGAACATTGTTGAAAAAACTATAAACCATGAGAGTTATTTAAAAAAAACATGAAACGTGTAAAGAATAAAACAATAAGTTATTACAGTTTGACTTATTTTACGTGTTACCTATACAAAGCATACTCGTTCGGTCACCGATGAGAGTTGAAAAAAAATTAATAAATTTCGCTTTTTTGTGAAGCAAATTTAAAAAAATACATACATAGTTTTATGACTATACAGATTTGTATGTTTTCTTAGAATAACATATTGTTTGGAACTGTTTTCTGCATGCGACTCAACGAACGCATTCACTCAAAGAAATCAATACCATTGAAATAAGTTTGCCTACAATAATAGCACTACTTTTAGACAAAACCGAATGTACATGTGCCTCAATATACTCAAGTTCTGGGAAAAATATAATATTAATATTAGAAAAATAATGGAAAATTAATTTACCATCTACTGCGTATATAACTAGTAAATCTTGATATTTACCAATTTTCTTGCATATATTGGTTTACTATGGGCAATCAAGGAATCTGCCCACTCTGATACTACTTTGGATACTTCGTTAAAATAATAAGCTAACTTTTGGTGGGTATGAGATCTTGATCCGGGTGATCTAAAACAACTTTTGTTTAATTTAGAGTACTAAAGTGACTATCATGATGGTTATATGACCACCTATGATCTTGGACGTATTTTTTTTAAAAACTTCAACTAATTGTTTTGGATTTTTTTTCCTCACTCACTTGACAGAGAATCTCCCATATATTTAACATATAACATAACAACTGTTCAACTTGAACATAGTTTAATATTCTGTTTTGTTATGTTTTATTCATTATTCGATATTTTGTTCGGTAATATAGAAATTCGAATGCCAAACAAGATAACTGAATTATAATCTCGGAATCTCATTGATTCCAATATTTCTTTACTTTATTTTCTTTTAATTATTGTCATCCATCAATGGAAAAATATTCGAGAAGATCGAACTAATGCCTTCAGTCACATCAATCTATGAACGTAAATAAAAAGTGAAGCACAAAGGAATTTCAGCACTATAGTCAAATGCGTTATGAAATCATATTTTTATTCCGCGTAACAATCTGCGCCACACTTTTCAAAAGATATCACGTAGGCCCTTGAATGCAAATGAATAAGCAGATTAAAAAGACTCATGCAAAGTGATATTTAGCCCTTTTCTTCTTCTGCAGCAACGGTTGCTAGACACGTAAACAATGGTTGCTATGAGTAAAACGGAGATTTTCTATCCTGTGCAGTTGAAAATACTGGGAACGAAACTACGTGAATTTATCTTCCCTTTAGCAACGGTTTGCTAGGGGTAAAAAAAAGGTTGCTGAGGAGCTACCTTTGCCATCTAAAATAATGGAAACGGGACATAAATGGATCATTTCCAACCTTCGTAACGGTTGGTAAGGAGGTAAACAATGGTTGCTATGGAGCAAATACAACAATTCAGTGTCCTTAGCCATCGAGTGTGACTTAAAACTGATTTTCCGGCTTCCAAAGCAACGGTTGCTAGGGATGTAAACAAACGGTTGTTTCGATGAATAAGCAGATTAAAAAGACTCATGCAAAGTGATATTTAGCCCTTTTCTTCTTCTGCAGCAACGGTTGCTAGACACGTAAACAATGGTTGCTATGAGTAAAACGGAGATTTTCTATCTTGTGCAGTTGAAAATACTGGAAACGAAACTACGTGAATTTATCTTCCCTTAGCAACGGTTGCTAGGGCGGTAAAAAAAGGTTGCTGAGGAGCTACCTTTGCCATCGAAATGATGGAAACGGGTCATAAATTGATCATTTCCAAATTTCGTAACGGTTGCTAAGGAGGTAAACAACGGTTGCCATGGAGCAAATACAACAATTCAGTGTCCTTGGCCATAGAGTGTGACTTAAATCGATATTCCGGCTTCCGAAGCAACGGTTGCTAGGGAAGTAAACCATGGTTGCTATGGGTAGAACGGAGATTTTCTATCCTGTGCAGTTGAAAATACTGGAAACGAAACTACGTGAATTTTTCTCCCCCTACCAACGGTTGCTAAATGAGTAAACATCGGTTGCTATGGGCAAATAACAAAATCAGTGTCCTTGGCCATTCGAGTGTGACTAGAAACTGATTTCCCGGCTCCGAAGCAAACGGTTGCTAGGGATGTAGACAAACGGTTGCCAACGATATCAACAGTGGTTGCTATGGGAGATGTCTTATCGATTCTCATTGACTTTAATGGTCCCATCGAGCACGTTAAATGGAGGATTTCGTCGAGAAGAACACGTTAGTAACGGGTTTGCTAGGGAAATAACCAAGAAATTTCGCTAAAAATTGAACTCGGCCTAGATTTGCCGCGCGACTAACCTGTGTTGCAAAATTTCAAGAAAATCGGACCAATCCTTCGAGAGTTGGGGGTGGCAAAAGGGGGTGGAAAAAAGGGGTGCAATAAAGGGGTGCAAGAAAGGGGTGTAAGAATTGAGAATGGGGTTCAGTTTGACTAATTAAGTTTGCCATTGATGTGAGCATGCGCGGCTGTAAAAATTGCAAATAAGCGTCATTTTTTTTTGTACGTTTATAAATAATTTCGGACCAAAGTCACAAACTGCCAACGAAACAAGATTTCAAGTAGTATAAATACAAGTATCCGTTCGACTAGACATTAGAACCAATTCAAAAAAACTGGTAAAATGAAGTTCCTCGTAGTCCTAGCTGTCGGAGTTCTGGCGATTGTCGCCCAAGCTTATGCTCACTCCGGTAAGTAATATTTTTCTTCGTCACCCTTATTTTTTATTCAACTTTCGAACAAATAGAAGTTATTGAAATTGGTCCATTCGGTTATACCGGATCACTGTCAGAAACAGTCGAAAATCGATGAGATATTTTATTGATTTGTCTTGTTTTGAGCTGGCCATTCTCAGGTTCAAAATGACAGCTACTTGGCTTTATCATCTTCCAAATAGGACCGTATTTTTTTTTCGATTTCGCTAACATTTATTCAATCGAATACATTATTAGACGGATCCAGTTCCACGTTATGTATATTATTCCTTCATATATTCCAAAATTTATAAGAATTTTCCTGATAAATTCGATTTCATCATCGTGTATGAACATTCCGGTTGAGACTTTTGTGAATAGGGATGTTTTCTCATGTCATTTTCTCATTAGATTGTCCCATCCATAAACCAGATTGCAAACAGTGATAACTAGTGGCCGAGAAACGCTAGAAGACAGATATGCCCAAATGAATCAGATGTTCTAACCTACATCATCGCGAGCTTCACTTGAATAATATCGCTGTAACTATATTGTTATCACAATATAACTTGATTAAAAATATGGGCATAAACTAATGATGAGTTGAAATTCATTTATCGTTATTTGGAATTATCGGAATTACTTCCATATAACCGATTCTATCAGCCTTTCCAGAGCAATGCATCTCTAGTTGATGATCATAATCAAATTAGCTTGCACAAGTGTATCGTACACTTGTTTTCAAGATCAAGACAACATTTTCAAAATAACGTGGAAAAACAACGTCCAAAATCAGCTTTTCCTCACATCATGATGAAATAGTATGTACATTTCTTAATAATTCTTATCAAACTTGAGTATTTCTCCAAAAAGTTTCTACCGGAGCAGCATGTGTGTTTTGGTGTCGTGTCATTCTGTAGAGTGAAATTCAGTAAGCTCGCTGCATATTTAAAACTTGACGAAAGAGGATAATCCGTCCTAGGGTTGCCTTTCTATTGCTCGTGAATTCGTTGAATTATACTTCATGAATTCATTTATACTTCGGGCGAGGATTGACCACAGAGATATTATATTCGATGCGCGAATCAACGGGCGACGTGCGCTGCACGTATATTTCGGAATTTATCATGGCGCACGTGGCGCGACCGACCCGTCGTCACCCGCTTCATTACGTCCCGGTATACACACACGCGCACACCCATACATACATATATATGTATAGGAGCGAGCGAGCGTGCACAACTATAATATATATACAAGTCGGGGATGAAATTCGACAGCACGTCGTGAGCCAAGTATATACGCGCGGGCCGCTAACGAATCTCGATCAATCACTCGGGCTCGCGCACGATTGCCCCGGCCGCGTGCGTGCGTTTGCCTAAATACCGCGTGGCGAAATATCGCGAGCGGTATACGTATATACACGCTCCGGGGCGCGGAAGAGGAGAGACGAAGGGGGTGGGGGGGCGATAAATTCAGCGTAACATTCCATTTAGCGCATAATATTTTCCCTGTCCGGGATTATTTTCTTAATCTCGTTCCGGGCCGCGGCTCGTTGGCGGGACCAACCCCCCCCCCTACTTTTTTTTCTTCCTCTCCTTACCAAAATAACAAACGAATAATGCATAGCACGCGCGGCTCTGAACATATTATACGCGCGGTGTACGCGGCGCGGCGGATTTTCGCCGCTCGTTAAAAATAGAGGGACACACATTTCGCGCAATTAAACCGGACGAGGATGAAGAGGTCGGCGTGGCGTGTGGTGGAGGGGGGGGCGTCCGGGGCTAAAAATTCGCGTGTACACACACACACGTAGGAGCAAACGGCTCTCGCCTCGAGAGAGAGGCCGGGCAATTTACGAGGGCGGCTAATTGCGCGCCGCGGGATAATTCGCGCGCAGCCCCTTCTGCTCCGGGCCCGTGATTTAATATAAGATTTATCCGGGCGACACGCGCGCGCTTTTTCACGCCGCCGCTCATCGCCGCGCTGTGTATATACCCGACTGATTGCGACATGCCGCGTGTGTAGAGCACCAGCTCTCGCGCCCGAGTATTAATTAGAGAAGCGGAGCCGCGAAATTTTCGCTCGCTCGTCCGAAATGATTATGCTCTCGCGCGCGTAGCTCTCTTGGGCCGTGTTAATGAATAGTCGCGGGGCCGAGTCGGAAAACGCGCGACGATAACAATGATGATAACGCTTGTGTATTAATGAGAGTTTGTCGAGCGGCCGTAGCCGCTGTGCTGCGTATATATACGCTAGAGAGAGAGAAACATGTATCAAATATACGTAGTGAAACGAAAATGTGATAATGGCCTTTCTCGCGCGAGAAATTTTAATGATTTTGCAGCTCTCTTCCCCGCCGCCACCCGCGTCTATCTTCATCTGCGCGCGCGCATAACGAACGTTAATAATTTGAAGGACCCGCGGCGAGTGTACTCGATTTAATGGCCTCTGTCCCGCGTTCGATTGTTCGTCCCCGGCACGTCGTGTACACGACAATTTGATAATAATTCGATCTACGGTCCGTTCGGCTCGTTCGAATTACTCGCCGTGTTCGCGCTATCGAAACATTTGGCATTTTTGGGAAATCCACTTCCACTCGCGACGGGAAGAACGATTCACGCGAACTTATTGAGAAGTGCCGGGGAAAACCGAAAACAGAAAACCCCTTTCTAATAACGTGTACGTTACTGATAGTATATAATAACGCTCATGCTTCTGCGAAGGGACGTCCGGGATTTTTTCGTGTGGCTCGAGAACTGTCTTGTTTCTTTCGGTAACCACGGCCTGTATATGGAAACGGTGTTTTCAAGAATCTCTTCTGGAAAATTCGGGCCAAGTTAAAATCGTGCAGTTCCCAAAGTACCGTTTGTTGCGGAGGAGTTTTCTCGTTCACGCGGAATCTCTTTGCACGCGACGTCGCATTGTTCGCCCGACGACAAGCGCACATATGAGTCGAAGTGTTCCCATTGCCGATATAGACCACGGCGAAGCTAGTATATAATCTATAGCATAATAACGCCTCGACGTTTAGTATCAAGATAACCATTGGGCCCGCGGCGAGTGGATTAAAAAACGACGCGTATATAACTTCATTTCGCACGCAATTGAGTCGCTGGGATTTTTGGTAAAGCGATGATTCTCGCGCGATCCCGGCGCATAAGCGCTCGGCGTGAATTATGACAGGCTCTCGGTCGAATTGCGCCGCGCGCTACACTCGTTCAATCAGTGCCAGGTGACATTTTTCATCCCTCCTCAATTATCACTCTCAACGAAGCGGAAAAACGCAAATCCGGCATAAAAGCGTGTCCGCGCGCGCGCGTGTGTGTGCAGCTAACCGACGGCTGATTTTCGACATGCCGGACGACGGTATATATATAACTCGAATGGACAAATCTGCACTTGCGTTCAGCCGAGAACGACGCGCGCCCGTGTACGTATAACGGGGCAACGAAAAATCGAGTCGATTATTCCGATAGGTCGGAACACGGGCCAAAATGTATACGAGAAAGAGACCGGACCACCTGTATATACGTATGGTTGGCTCGTTGCATAGCGGACGGGGAATCGGCGGCCAGGCGAGCACAGACGGATGGGGTGGAGGGGACGCGGGTTTTTATACGCCCGCTGCGAAAGTGTGTATACCGACGATACACGGGAATTCGTTTAGAGGATTTCCGAGGGCGCGACGTTTATACATATATATGAGGAAAGAGTGCCGAAAGCCATTAGTCGTTCGAACGCGGGGGGGTCCCGGGTAGGGGCCGGTCCTCCCCCGACGCCGTCGATTAAAAAGACTCCCCCTCCCTCAGCTATATACATATGAACACGCGCGACTACCGGCGAGCGCTGACCGACTCATTCACACGATCGGAGCCTCGCGATTCCCCCGACCGGGCGAGAGCGTAACGCGATTACGAGCCGACGACAAAGTTCGAGGGGTGCATATCAACTCGAAAAAATTAGGCTTTCCGGAGGCAATAGGGTCGTTACACGGCGCGACTCTTGTGCTTTTTGTACTCGGGCTGCTGATTCAATTTTATCGGTATACAGCTTCTTCATTTTTACGGCTCGCTGAGCGGTGAAAGCACACTGTGTCAGCTGATCTGACGCAACAGCTCAAAATGATTACCGTTTCATCCTTTGGGTCGTATCGGCCGTGAGGAATTTTTTGTCAGATGTTTATATTTGTATAGATATATCATTGATTTTTGAAATTCAGCATGTTTGATAGTTAATCTGTCTCAAAAAGTACACAGAACGTTAGACTGCGTCGCTCGACATATCAGCTGTTGGAGTACCCAGTAATCTATTCACAAAGTTTCGTCTTGCGATTGGTTTCCTGAACGCAGTTTGCAGCCGAACTCCTTGCGAGTATCACTATCCAATGGATTGAGTGCAAACGGTAAGTAATTTTACCTTCGAATTCTACTCGATACGCGCGGAATTGAATCTTTAATTTTAAATCCGGATCGCCAAAAGAATACTCGAAAGTTTGCACATGCGTTTCGTAGCCTTCTTCGAAACACGGGTCTACCCAAGTTTTTTTGACGTACTTTGACCCCCTGAAAAGGATTTCCCTGGATAGAACACAAGAAGTGGTCCAATCAATAATTGTTATTAACAGAAATAGGAACAAATTCATAAAATATGCTAGTTTGATTTGAGAAAATTTATTTCACATTCTCCCTAGGACGGATTATCTCTTTCGTCAAGTTTCAAATATGTAGCGAGCTTGCTTGATTTCACTCTGCACAATGACACGACACCAAAACATACATACTGCTCCAGTAGAAACTTTTTGAAGCAATACTCAAGTTTGATAAGATTTCAACGAAACGTACTATTTCATCACGATGTGGGGAAAAGTTGATTTTCCCCGTTGTTTTTCCACGTTATTCAGAAAATGTTGACTTGATCTTGAAAAAAAGTGTACGATACACTTGTGCAAGCTAATTTGATTATGAGAATCAACTGGAAATGCATTACTCTGGAAAAGCTGATAGAATCAGTTATATGAAAGTAATTCCCAATAATTCCTTTTATAAACGTACAAAAAAGAATGACGCTTATTTGCAATTTTAGTAATTTCGATAATTCCAAATAACGATAAATGAATTTCAACTCATCATTAGTTTATGCCCATATTTTTAATCAATCTATATTGTGATAACAATATAGTTACAGCGATATTATTCAACTGAATATAAGTGATAATAAATATTCAAGTGAAGTAAATGTTAGCGAAATCGAAAAAAAAATACGATCCTATTTGGAAGATGATAAAGCCAAGTAGCTGTCATTTTGAACCTGAGAATGGCCAGCTCAAAACAAGACAAATCAATAAAATATCTCATCGATTTTCGACTGTTTCTGACAGTGATCCGGTATAACCGAATGGACCAATTTCAATAACTTCTATTTGTTCGAAAGTTGAATAAAAAATAAGGGTGACGAAGAAAAATATTACTTACCGGGGTGAGCATAAGCTTGGGCGACAATCGCCAGAACTCCGACAGCTAGGACTACGAGGAACTTCATTTTACCAGTTTTTTTGAATTGGTTCTAATGTCTAGTCGAACGGATACTTGTATTTATACTACTTGAAACCTTGTTTCGTTGGCAGTTAGTGACTTTGGTCCGAAATTATTTATAAACGTACAAAAAAAATGACGCTTATTTGCAATTTTTACAGCCGCGCATGCTCACATCAATGGCAAACTTAATTAGTCAAACTGAACCCCATTCTCAAGTCACGTTTCTTTTAGTAACAATGCCAAAATTCATTATTTTTCATAAACTGTATCTGGTTTACGGTTTGTAGGAAATAAGTTTCATCCGCTTTTTAGAAATTATACTGACATTTTAAAAACCTCAAGGGCCTACGTGATATCTTTTGAAAAGTGTGGCGCAGATTGTTACGCGGAATAAAAATATGATTTCATAACGCATTTGACTATAGTGCTGAAATTCCTTTGTGCTTCACTTTTTATTTACGTCCATAACATGATGTAACTGAAGGCATTAGTTCGATCTCCTCGAGTACTTATCCAATGATGGATGACATTGATCAAAAGAAAATAACGTAAAGAAATATTGGAATCAATGAGATTCCGACATTATAATTCAGTTATCTTGTTGGGTATTCCAATTTCTATATTACCGAACGGAATATCTAACAATCAGTTTGTTTGATAAAATTTGCCATTGATGTGAGCATGCGCGGCTTTAAAAATTGCAAATAAGCGTCATTCTTTTTTGTACGTTTATAAAAGGAATTATTGGGAATTACTTTCATATAACTGATTCTATCAGCTTTTCCAGAGTAATGCATTCCTAGTTGATTCTCATAATCAAATTAGCTTGCAAATGTGTATATCGTACACTTGTTTTCAAGATCAAGTCAACATTTTCAAAATAACGTGAAAAAACAACGGGGAAAGTCAACTTTTCCTCACATCGTGATGGAATAGTACGTTTCGTTGAATTCTTATCAAACTTGAGTATTGCTTCGATAAGTTTCTACCGGAGCAGTAGGTATGATTTGGTGTCGTGTCATTGTGCAGAGTGAAATCAAGCAAGCTCGCTCCATACTTTAAACTCGATGAAAGAGGATAATTCGTCATAGGGCTGCCTTCCTATTGCTCGTGAATTCACTGAATTACTGAATGAGATTTTTTCACCGACTTTATGAATTTCACGAGGTTCTCGAAGGTTCCATAAGCCAGCTTGAATACGATCACCTTATACGAAACTTGAATAATTTTGCATAATTGCCAATGCAGCGAGTGTACAATAGGAGGCGCAGCCCGAGCGGCGTGTTCAGGTTTTGGTGGAAAAAAATCGCACCGAGCCCGTGAAATCAGCGCGCAGGAGCTAAGAAATCAGTCTATAGGCTTGACTTCTACTCCTCCCTGTATATTCCACCCCCACCAGTGCCGCTAAAAACTAATCATCAACTAGAAGATCTCGGCGATACGCGCGTTACATTATTGCCCCTCCCTACCCGAAATGTGCGTTGTTTTCCGATCCGTTTGGCGGGTTCGTCGTAACGCGGCTGCGTTTTGTATTCGCTCGCGCCTCCGCGGGGCGTGATAATTAATCGCTACAGTCAATTGTCCTGGGCGTTCTTTCAGCTCTATCCGCGGCCACCAACTGCGGGGATAATCGCTCGAGTCCGCTGCAGTTATGCGGTTGTCGCGCAGGCACGATCGTGGCCAATGGTCCAAGCCGAGCCGTGGCCGCTCGAAAAACGATTGGCCTTATCGCGAGCTCGATTAAACGCACGCGCTCCAATATACATTCATATCGCGCGCCGTTGTATTAATGAGCTCGCGCGCGCGCGGAATATCCGCGTATTCGCGCGTGAATTATCTCAGCGCGGCGTACGTATTCCGTTCCGGAGCGCGATTAAAACGCAAAAACGCCAACCATGCGCTGGCGCGAAAAATTCCCAATCTCTCTCGCGGGATGCGCTGGTCGCTATTCACTCGGAGCCCCGGGGTTTGGCGCGGAGCAACGAATACGCGCGGGTTGGCGGACTCGTGAATAAATGAAAGATCGATCGAGTCAAGTGCGTATATGTGCGTACACACGCTGGCGCGAAAGCGAATTTCGAGCAATGATATACAAAACCGAGCGCAACGGACGAGGGGGATATACATACGTATATATGGGAGGTGCGCGCGGGGACGGAAGTTACACATCCTTCCCTCTCTGCTGCTGCTCGCAGTGTCCCCCTCCACCGCCTCCCCATGAGAATATCGCCGTTGCGCACACCCATGATCGGCCGGCGAAGGATGTGGTTACGGCCCCCCCTCCCCAACCCGTTCGGTTCCAAATAACCCCACTCCGCTGTTGCTCCGCTGCAGCGCGTACAACAGGTACCGGTCGCGCGCGCGCTCGCTCGTTTCGCGGAAACACACTTGTATAAGGAGCAAGGACGAGCCCAAGGCTACAAATTAAAACGGAGCTCGTTTTTAAGAATAAAATTCACTTGCGGGCGTCCCGCTAATTGTATTTCCCACCCCGATTCGAGCTGATTTTGAAAAAGCGCGACCATCCTTTTGGGGCTCGCTTCTTCCTGTATGTAAGTGTGTATATGCGCGCGAGCGTGTGTGTTAGCGTTGGGGATTTGCCGGAGGGAACAATTACGGAGGGGTACTTTTTCTCATTGAAAAGAGCCCGCGGCGCAAAGAGGATTTGGCGAATGATTTTTCATTGGGTCATCGCTGCAATCGGATTCGCGTGTAGGTGGACCAGCAAAGGGGCAATCCGTTGCTGGGCTACTCTGCGAGCGCCGAGTAATGCTCTTACGAACGTGTATACATATGCGTTGCTAAATTCCCAATATTTGTCATATTATATAGCTTTCTTAGATCTCAATTTATACTCAGTAAATGACATCCGGGCGAAAAAGTGATAATGACATTTTTTTCTGAAAATGACCTTTACTGTAGAACTCAGAATCAAACAAAAATCGATGACACATTTATTTCTCTGGTTTTCTTTACGTTTATATTTGAGTCATTGTAAAACCAGAGAAACATGCATGCTAACCAATGGCATATATACTTTTCGAGTGAATATTTACCAATTCCCTTGAATATATTGGTTTACCATGGCAATCGAAGTATTTCTCCACTCTGGGATAAGTCTGGATACTTTAGTAAGTAAAACATAAAGAGCTAACCTTTGGTGGGTGTGAGATTATGATACGCGTGATCGAAATCAATTTTTGTCCATTTTGAGGCCTATACCGATTATCGTAATGGTCATATAACCCTAGCTAGGACCTTTTTTTGAAAAAGTTTCAGATGATTTCCAGCAATAAAATGTCATCATTACTTTTTTACTTAAATTAATTAAATTGGGCGTCAATTTATAAAATCTGAAAAAAATCAGATGACATCGTGGGATCACATAGAGTGTCCGGAAATTTTTGCAGATTTTTGGATTTCTTTCACTCAATCACTTGACAGAGAATCATCCATATATGTACGAGCTTGTAAATCGACTGTATATAGACACGTGCATTCAATGTCGTACACGTCAGGAAATTGATCCGGCGAGATTGGCCCGTGTGATATTGAATAGCAGTAATGATTGGGGACGTAAAAGTCACACAGCTGTACAACTGTATAAGCGGAGTTCAAGGGAAATAAATGCGCTCGCGCGATTTATCGTCCCTGCGGGCAATGCGTACACGCACATCATCAATTTTCAGTTTTCTTTTTCTTCTTATTGAATTATTGAATAACAAAAAAAAATAAATAAATCATTTGATAAAATATTAGCAGGTTATCCACCAAAATATTCTACTTGAAAAGTAATATTTTATCAAATCTGCTAATATTTTATCATATGAACAAACATTTTTTTGACCAATTCAAACCTACACTTTTTCTTACGTGAGTGAAAGAAACGAAAGTGACCACTTCTGTGTCTCAGAAGTGGTCGTTTTTCCAGCCTATGCAGATATAACGATTGACAAACATAGGACAAAGCATGTTAGGATTTCAGCCGGATCTTGAGAGCACTTCGGATACTTTGATTCTATGCATTATTTTTCTCCATTAATTTAGAGGTGAATGTACAAACGGAGATGAGAAATTGAAATTTCGCCGAATAAAAAGAAATTGATTTGGTTCAACGCTTTTGCTTTATATGTACTTATATGTAAAACGATTGGGTTTGGCGTTTTGTCTGACTGGCCGTATCACCACCTCGTATCGATATACACATGAATATCGCATTGGATAATTCACAATTCGATCGAGTCTTTGCGAGCGCATCTTCGCCGAGAGCCTCGTCACGCGCATCTGCGGAAATGGAAAATATAGCGTGTGTGTGTACATATACGTGTTATATAGATACGAATCGGTCGGGCGCGTCGAACGAATCGTCAAGCAGTATTAGCAATATAGAGTCGGAGGGAGAAAAAGTAGGTACACACACGTATGAGCTCGTGGCAAACAAGGCTCGCACGTGTATATCCATACATTTATATATACGTATATATATATATATATATATATATATATATATATATATATATATATATATATATATATATGTACAGGGACGAAGGACGTGCGCGGGGGGAAGTCGCGTGCGTGCGTAACGATGGCCTCTCTCCGCTCGGGCGCGAGAGTGAAAAATAATAAAAGGGAAGCCCGGCACAGGTGCACAAAGCAGCGGCGGCAGCAGGAGTGTATCGTCGTGTCGGCCGGGCGGCGGTGGGGGCAAGGGAGCGCGCAATATGTAAAACTGCGTCAGCGGCAGCGGTGGCGGGGAAAAAGGAGATCGGTCAGCTGTGCCGGGAGCCGACACATCGGCAAGCGGTGCGCGCCACTCAGTCCGATATAGCGTGCCGAGCGCGACCGGTCGCGAGTCCCGCGCGCGAAACCAACAGTTATACAAGTATCTTAAAATTTGTCAAAGGGGACATGTTGTGAGGTGTCGTAAGCAATGGTGGGGACGGGCGTGAAGTGGGCGCAGGAGGCGCACATCAACTGGGAGCTGAACGAGCGGATCAGCCTGAGCAGCGGGCCCGGCTCGGCGAGGCTGGGTCCGGCCAGCAGCTGCTCGAGCGGCTGCGAGGAGCCGCCCGCGGCCGCGAGCCCGGTGCAGCGCCGCTGGCGGGCCGCCCGCGACAAGCTCGACCGGACCAACGCCCACCTGGACAAGCGGCTCGCCGTCATAGACGAGCTCAACCGCAAGATCCTCGCGAGCCACGAGCGGATGCGCGAGGCGGCCGCCGACCGGGACAGGGCCCGCTCCTGGAGGCCCGAGCCCCCCGGCTGCACGCTCGAGCGCCAGTGGCAGAGGGACGCGGCGGCCGCGGCGGCAGCCCAGGAGAGGACCGTCCTTAGGCAGCTCAACGAGGCGATCGACCGGTTCGAGGAGGCCCAGCCCAGCCAGGGGCTCGACTCGTCGTGCGACTCGGGCGTCGGGGCCGAGGTCGCCGCCGTCGCGGCCACCGCCTCCGGCTGGCTGCGCGTCGACACCGGCCTCGAGTCCAGCCTCGTCTACCTCACCATCGAGACCAGCGCGGCCGACGTCTGCCGGGACCTCCTGCTCGCCGACAGCCTCGCCCTCTTCGTCCAGGTCGCCTACCCACTTTCGTTACTCACCGCTTATACTAGCTATCTCACAGAGCTCACGGTGAAAAAATTCGAGTGGAACTGCAGTGAATATATAGTGTATTTATAGTGAATTTACTTCCGTGAGATTCAATAGCTATAAAATTTACTGCGAGTTTTGTGTTGAAATTTTTCGTGTTTTAACTGATGGAACTAAAGTAAAATTCAATAATTCATCCATCTTGATATAACGATTTTCACTTTTATCCGGAAGTTTTTCACTCTCCAAAATAGTGAATATTCAACTTGTTTTCAAGTGTGAACGTTCGCTCGGCCGTGATGCGATTGTTACTCACCGATAGGAGTTTTCAGCTCTCTTTACTTGTCGAGTATATCCAGAATTTGATTTTGTCGTCCACGACGAAAATCGCGACCAATCGAATTTGGGCTTTTTATGTCTCATCGCATTTTATATTGAAGCGCTATACTTATAGCCAGTAACGGACAGCAATTATAATGAAACGCAGTAATGAAACGCGTTTATTCTATTAGTGTATTTCAATTGCATGTAAAATCACTTGCATTTGAAAACACACAAACTTGGTACACGTGTTCAAATTCAATTTCTCCAGATGCTTTAATCGAATAAAAATACGAATTAGCCCATCAAGCGCTTCTCTCAATCTTTCATGATCGAGCTCGGGCTCTTGCACAATTCACACGTGGTGCGGCTCCTCCATATTGTAATAATACACATCAAGTCGAACAACACACGTGGCCGAACAAGTTTCGAAATCGTTTCGCGCGATACGAGCCCGACACACTTCGTACTACACGATGAAATGCACGAGGCGTACGCGAAATGAAAACGAAAGAAAACAAAACTCAGCGATAAATTGAAGATCCGTAGATTCCGCCCGACACGTTATATATATACAGCCACGGACTAAGAGATCCGCTGACAGCTGTGGGGCAAACGGCGCGCGTATATATATTTTCCGTCTGTGGCTGTTGTCTTTCCCCGCGGACTGGGCCGCACTTGCAGCAGCTGCAGCAGCAGCTCAGCAGTCCCGGCGCAGTGGCGGGCGGCTCTCTATTCTGCGTTTAAAAGGAACTAAGCGGAGAAACGTTTCAAAGGATCTGGAGTAGACGCCAGAGCGAGAAGTGTACACACTGCGCCGCTGCCTCGACGTTTTTCCGCCCGCGAGCCAATTCGTTTTAACGGCACGACGTTAAGGTAGCCCCGGCACGAGATGGAATGAAAACTATAGGGGATACTCCCGGGCTGCTCGCAGCGAGAGAAAGAGGAAATTTCGCGGCCTCGCCGGGGTATACCTGTTGGACTTTGAGCGCACTTTAATTGGGCTACCCCGTTGGATAAACAAGCCCCCGCGAGTCCCCCGGGTATATATCGCGGGTGCCGGAACAATTCCATCTCTCGAAATTATTACCTGTTTACGTTTGCAATCTTAGAAAGATACAACCGCCCACGGAAAACTCGATAGACGGAAATTAAATATGTATATACGTTTCGCCCACGTCACGTTTCATGTTTTATATATATACATGTATTGCGAATTTTAGCGGTTATATATGCTCCGGTGGATTGTTAGTGTCTTATATATATATTCGAGCAGCGAAGCGGAAACAAGCTGAGGCAGCATCAACAAAGCAGCGTCGGCGAAACGACGCGGTAAACAATAATATCCGGTGAAATTAAAACAGGCCAATGTGTACCGAGCGCTGGGAAATTCGAGTTGCCCATGAATCCCCCTTATCCCCGTGTGTTATGGGCGGAAAAGGGCCGACGGGTGAAACGAGCGCGATTTGATATTGCGGTTGCCGGAGATTTAACCGCGAAAAAATTTCAATGCTGTTTCAATCAAATTACGACGATCCGATGTTTTTATTCGGCACCGAAATAAATCTACACGTTTCCCTTGAATAATATAGATGCAGTTTTTCTCTTTCTTCAAATGGTAAATGATGATAAATGAACGAGTCGCAGACGATGCTCCGTTCTATAGATAAATGTTCGATCCCGTTCAATTCACTTCTTCATCATTTTCCAATGTACTCTCCTCTCGTGAAAAAGTATATATAACGCGTTTGGCGAGTGTAGCTAAAATCATTATAAAGTTTATCAATTTTCCTCGTGAAAATTTTCATTAACCCACATCTAATCCAACGAGCTGTTTGAAATACTTCGATTCACATATATTCGAGAGACTGCTTTGTGTTATTCTATTTTGAATATTATAACTATAACAGGGGGGCGATTTGGCGTATTGATCCCCGATATAACCAAATTTCGCGAAATGCCAGTTGACATCTACTATCGTGCTGGCAAACGTTTCGATTTCCCGAATACTATTCTGTCAATGATTTCTCATTTTATCCGTGTACAGTATATCCATATATACGGAAACCCATAGATATGTATACAATACTAATAGATATATACTGTAGATAGACGACATCGATGGGGATTCACGAATATCCTCGGGAAATCAAAAGGTACATGTCAATTCAAACTGTCTCTTAACAAGTGTCTCATGCGCAAATATAACTGAAATTATACTACCGTTCAATTCATTTCATATAAAATTATTGGTGTATCCAATATACATAAATACAATGCAAAATTAGTTTTGGAAACAGTGTGCGAATACTCAGAATGCAGATGAACGAAGCTGCTGTCGATTCGGGTACTTATATAACGTCATGCCAACAGCAGTCCAAAGATTAATCGCGAGTTCAATATATTTATACACGAATACATCGAGCGAATCCGAGAAACTGAGCTCGAGGTGCACGCGCGAGGTTTGACAAACGTCGCGTCGGAATCCGTCTGGCTGGAATCTCGGGAACGGGCCGTGTACATACACTGCACATACACGTACGTTCACATGGCCTCATAACATTACTGCAGTTGGGATATATAGATCGAGGGAAACGAGGGCGCGCGGCCAGTTTGCTCTCCGGGCCAATTGACAAAAGAGCCGTTGTGTATATGTATATATATATATATATATATATATATATATATCGTTGGAGCGGCCGGTGCAGGACGCCGGCCGCTGCAGCTGACGCACCTGTTCGATTGCGGGTCCTTCGACAAATCAGCTGCCGCTCGACTTTTCCCTAACTCGCACACACACAGACACACAGGTGCAGCGATACACACGTAGCATCTGTTTCGAGCGGTGGCCGTTCGGCTAACTGTATATAACAGGTGTTGCGCGCGCGCGCGAGTCAGGCAAAGATGCGAGGGTGGGTTAGGGAGTTTCGAGAGCTGCGCGCGCGTTTAGGGTCTCTGATTATATTCAATTCATCAATGCTACGAGAGCCAGACGGGCGAACGGTCTAATCTAGTTTGGGAACATCGATTTGCGCGAGCGCGCGAACCTCCCGAGACCCGCAGTCAGCTGCAGCTGCGCTGTGTGCTCGCTTTTCTTTTCCCTCTAATCAGATTGTACCGTGGCGCTCGGGAGATGTGTCCCGCTGCAGCCCGTACTGTATCCCTATGTATACGTACCTCGGAGAGACCGTCCGATTTTTCGGCCCCGATCGCACTCCGTGCGCGCGCCCATCTGTTCGCGCGCGATTCACTTCGTTATATACCCACTGCTTCCAATCGTTTCTTCTCGTCCAGATTAAACACCTGTATACATATATACTCACTACTGTACCCGCTCTGTATCACAGTGTCTTTTTATCCGAACGGATTTTCACTGTATATAAAACGTATCCGCAACATATATATATATCGGATAGCCGCAGGATTGGTCACACGAGCGAAGGTTAACTTGATTTTTCACGTGCTGGCTGACACTCTATCTGCATTGATACACAGACAGTTTCAATTCTATCAGATTCTCGATTATCAAACTATTGATAGACTATAGAGTCAAGATTGAAAAAAATTTTTATCCATCAAAACATGACTTACTAAATGTTTGTTAATTATCGAATGTTCTATATTTAGTAATAGTTTATAGTTTTGTTAGTTATTATTTCTATTACACTTTTGTCACTTGAGCTCATTAGTTTGACAATTGAGAACCAATTAAAAATAAAACTCTATGGATCAAAGCTGATATAGTCAGCCATGTGATACATTAATTTCACTTGAGACTAGAGTCATTAAATTTTGAATATTGCTGTTCATGGTTGATTTCCATGACATTATCGGATGGGTATCAAGCCAATATGCGCCAACCTCCTTTTTCGCAAATTTGCCTATAATAAACTTAAAATTGTATAATTTGGCGAACGGCATATTGAAGGGTAGTTAAAGAGGTATCAGAAACCACGACTACAATGATTATTAACCCATTTATCACATTGAAAACGTTAAATATTTAAAGTCACTCAGATCAAGCATGTAATATTCAGCGTAGTTAATATTCCCCTCTTATGGTACTGTAACGTGTCATCAATTCATATATTTCCACCATCTGACGCGTGGTCGCATTTGCCGTATAAGTCTCATTGTCTCCCCTTTTGTTGCATGGCAAAAAGAGCTTTTTGAGTAAGATATTAAATAGTTTGAGGAAAAGTGACCGAGATCCATCGAAAGATGGGATATTTTTATCTAAATAAAGTAGTCACACGTGAAGAATTAATAATCACACTTATTCATTGTAATTTACTCGACATGGGAAAATGACTCAATCACGAAAAAAGTGGGCAGTAAATTAAAAATGAATATTAATTAAAAATATTACCTGAACTTCAAACTGTTGTAAAGCAGGAGTTTCAAGTGCAAAATGTGTGAGTGCATCGGCCGAAAATTTTCCTTTAATACTACCAACAAAACGGCCGAGCGCCTCTGTGGTGCCTAGAACCCGAAACACGAATTAGGCGTGGGGGCGTGGTACGGGGGAGGGCGTATTAGCTTCAGCGCCACATTGCGGTTGCGCTTATACCTGGATGCGCGCATTCTCGACGCCAAGAAGCCGAACCAACAAAGACGCGCAGCGGTAGATCGATTTGGTACACGAAGTATGTACACGGGGGTTAGCCGGGCCGCGTCCACGCATACTATTCGATACAACTTTTGCGCAAAGCCTCCCGGATTGGCAAAAAATAATAGTCCCTCCACGAAACGGGTGTGCAATTTATTTTCCAATCGAGCCCAGACAGCAAGGAACGCGCGCCGGAGAAAATATTCCCTCTCTCGTTATCGAGAGCTACGCCGGGTATACCGATGCTGGAACGGGGGGGAAATAAAATTTCAACCGGGGGTCGTTTTACTTTTTGGCACTTATCGGGCGTCGCAATTACCGAGTAGCGGCCAGCTCGTGCGGACGTGATTTTTGCCCCGCCTCCTGCTCTCCTCGGCTTCTCCGTCGAGCCAGCTCCTTTATCTCCCGGGCGAAATTCAAAATCGATGCGCCTGGAGAACAGGGGATTGCGCTTTTCGCGAGCTCGAGGGATGCAGCGCTGTGTGTGTGTGTAAAGACGGGCGGCCGCGGTCGGATTGACCCGGGCTCGTGCCGATGGTCAAGCCGCTAACGAAGACAAACAAGTTTTTTAATTGAAGCCTCGGCCGAGCGAAGAAAAGCTCCTCCTCCTCCTCCTCTCGGTTGAGCTTTCACGCGCTTTTTTCATTTAACTTCGAGTTATATTCTTCTCGCGGAATATTAAACTTTTCAGCTCACTGTACGCCCCGCGGCCCATCCTTTTTTCCCCTCTCGCTCTTGCTCGACTCCTCGGCGAGAGGCGCACCTCTAACAGCACCTGCCTAGCACAAAACTCGATGGCGAACTTTATCCCCCTCCTTCTCTCATTAGGTGGGAGTGAGAGCGGCTCTCCGCATACCTCCTGATGTCGGCCAATTAATTATTTTCTTGAGTGACTCCAGTCGGGATGATGGGATATAAATTAAGAGCCGCGCGTCTCGGCACCGCTTGGCGGCGGAAGAGAAAGAAATAAAACGAGAGATCCGTTTGCATAATCATATAGATTCTTCCGGAAATTCAACTTTAAATTAGTTCCTTTCTCCCTCTCTTCCTCCCTTTCTCTCACACGTAGACACACACACAGAGTCGTGATATTTCTTTAAGATGCTTTCGAGTCGTCGCGCACCGGGTGCTCGTTGTGCGGTCGCACTTTATCCTCGATTCAACTCGGCTCGGACTCATTTCGTCGCAAATGATATCTGTAATGAGTGTAATTTCCTAACTCGATATTTTCTCGCTTCGGAGTTCGCGAAGATACGAGAAGAGGTACTTCTCGGTGCGGTCGTTTCGAAATATATATTCCAATTCGTTATGCCCAGCTGCTGTTTGAATGCACACACCCACATACATATTTATTTACTCGTAGCTAAATCTAATAATCGGTAATTATAATTTTTCGGAACTCTTGAGAAAAATGATTTATCGAGAGTTTTGTAATTTGCGTGTCGTATATATCTATTATATGCAACGCGACATTGACAGCATAACGAGGATCGATGGATTCGTCACAACGGCCGAGGCATAATTACTTTTGAGGGCGCGAGAGAATCGGGATGACGAAAATCCCGACTGGCCGCGTCGACTGATGAAAAACTTTTTATTTTTTTTTTCTGTTTTGTTTTGATTGGTCGCGCCCCGACAGCGGGTCGTCGATCGATATATCGGCAAATTGAAACGGCATATAGCTTTTGCTAGGCTCTGAAAGCCTTTTCCTTTTCAACGCACCCATTCTATTCAATGAAATCGGTCAAGTACTTTTTCCGCAAGAATTCTTGAGCCATCGAGCGTGTACTCCCCCGTATAGCTATACGTATCGACGTCATATATACTTGTATATATATATATATATATATATATATATATATATACACAGGAGACGTCGCTCTCGGGAAAGTTAACAAGGTAGAAAGGAAAAAATGTCAACTCTGCTCATGCGAAATAATGATTATTCGCGATTTATTTCCTCGCCCTTTCGCGCCGACTTTCCCCCGTATACTGATATAATCAATAGACTAGCCGGAGACACGCAACACGTACACCCCCATCTGGGGGGGAGGGGGGGGGAAGTTTATTACGCGCATCCCGCACACGTCTCGAAACGGAGGGAAAAGCGTAAATCCCGAAAGCACAAGCCGTTATACGCGTGTAATCCTCATCGGCATCGGACTCTCGAGCGAGTGGACACGATAAAGCCGAGATAAAGACTGGCGTATATGTCGGGGGTAGAGGGGAATCGCGGCCCTTATACTTCGGGCCGATTATCCGGGCTCGATCGTTATCGACATGACACGCCTCGAGAGCAGCGATGCCGAAAAGATCGCGCGACCAATAACGCTCGTGGGTTATTTTAATTACATGGCTCGCTTCATTAGGGACAGAGAGCGTATGGCCTCGTCCAACACCACCATGATCCACGTGTAAAAAAAAATACGTACACGCGCTCGGCAGTATTTCACGAGCGTTTTCGCACACCTACTCGGGATTTCGCCTCGCTATCCGCTGCTGCTTTTCCGCTAGGATAATTACACCGGCGGGAGACACTCGTTATACTTGTCCGACATTTATTTCGGATTTGCTAATGATGTTTGCCTCCCTCCGAGCCGTATTTGCGTTATATATCCTCGCTCGCACCCGCGCGAGAACTCACACACGTGCGCGCTTTAATGACACAAAGCCCCGTCATACGCTCGTTCGCTCGCGTTTGTCAAAAGATCAAAATCCACAGAGTATACGCGCGCACGGTTTTCAACGCGTTTTTCCGAATTCGCGGCCGTCGTATTTTTTCGCGATTTCAACGCCCGAAACCCCGATGCGCGGGAATTTGTCATACGGGGCGTTTTAATGATCACGGCCACGACCAACGAGCCGCGGTTATAACGGAGAGAGAGAGAGAGAGAGAGAGAGAGAGAGAGAGAGAGAGAGAGAGAGAGAGAGTTGGGAATGGGCGACAGATGCTCTCGATAAACACTTTTCCTCGGACCCGGTAGCCGCGTGTGTATAGCCGACACAGCCATTGCGCGCTGCATTTTTACACGGGTCCTCGTTGAGATTTCGAGGTTTGGGGAGGGGGCGGGGATTTTTCGTGACGATACTTCCGGCTGGAGCGGCTTTGAAAAATCGGGAATGCGGGGGACTCGCCGAGGGATTACGGCTGACCTGGAAAACAAAGTTAACTCCGATGGAAAATTGAGCGGTGACGCGAAAGGGAGAATGAAAGTGTTATGGGTCGAGTATTGGAGGCCGTTGATATTTAACGATCTGTCGGTGCGCTGCACGCTTTGACGGCGAATTTTTCCTTTTTTTCACTTTTTTTTATTTTTCAATCCTGTGCAGCGCGAGTTTGTTCGCGCCGTACGCGGAGAGCGAGCGAATCGTATAGTCGGGATGTCCGTACTCTTATGGAATTTTTTCTTCTTTCATTTCTCCGAGACACGTCGGATCCTCCTTTCCGCGTCGTGCCGATAATTGCTTCCATGAGGTTCACGTGTACTCTTTCTTGGATTCTCGCAGTGGAAAGCAAGTGTCTGAAAGTGAAAAATCATTGTTAGGAGGTGGATGAGGGATCAAGTGAAACTGCAGTTAATTGTTTATGCGATCAAACTTTTAGATCACGAGTTTTGATAGTAGCACGTCGAATTTACATAAAGCCAATATTTATTGAATAAATTTCGTCTATACTTCTTGCAAATATTATGTAAAAATATTTGCCATCAAAACTCATGGAACCAAAGTGTAAACTCCCTTTGATCGAATGAAAAAGGAACTCAATCAGACACCCAACTTTGTACAGTGATTTTCTCATTCGTAAGTATCTTGTACAGCGTCATTAGCTGTTTTTTCACTATAAGAATTTAAGGAAGTAGGTCGCTTGATTTTCTTTCATTTCATACGACTTTTTCGTGATACCAAAAGTCACGATGATCATAATCAATGTTTCACGGGATAGAATAAAAAATCAGCTTCCCCAATGCAAACAATGCATACACGAATGATTATCACGAGTTTGGTATTATCGCATCGACGAGAAACGAGCATCTTACTTCTATATAATGCCGCGTGCTCCAACGTATTATACGTGAATCCATGACACAATCTGCATAGCGTGACATAACAATGCGAGCAGAAACTTTGTCGTAATTAGAATTCCGAGCTTTCCGAACATGCTTCCCGAGTGCCATGATGAATTTCAATGGGACACAACGTTGACAATCTCTTGCTCGATCTTAATTAATCGCACACGGGCAACTGCAATAACAGCCAACGTCGCCGAGCAAATCTCGACCACTTCATTCATGTATACCTCGCTCGCGAATCTTTTGAAATTTTGATCACTGCTTTGCTTTAGCCGCAATTCAAATGTCCGCAATAGTCGAGTTTGCTTGCGAGTTCCGTAGGCGAGTAGTTGCAACTTCAAAACGTATATATATACAGCATAGAACCGAGGCTTAGAAAAGACGCTTCGGTGTATACGGCGCGATAACGTTTCGATTGATTTACACAAGAATAAAGTTACTGATACGATTACGCATCACGTTTGCCCCACTCCGACAGCCGGTCTAGCATAATGGAAAAAGATTCGAACAATGTCAACGAAATATTGACTTTCATATAAATATCGAATATACGCGTCACATTCTGCAAATCGGTTTAACGTGAGAATAAAAGCCGTTTCCTTTCATCGCTAAGTTATTAATGGGCTCGGCGAGTACCTCTGGGTCACGGACGAGTGAGCAGAGACATTTCATTTTAAAAATACAGTCGGCAGGATATCTCCCGTCCAATGGAGCTCTCGTAAGTAGATTTCCCCGTGTCTCGGTACTTACGCGGTCCAAAGCTCGAACGACGCTGTGCCAGTACTTCCCGTCGCGTCTTGTCTATATACAGACCAAATATCCAAATATCCGACGTTTTGTTGTTTGTAGTTGAGCCGAGCAACACGAGAGACGGGGGGAAATAGTTTTATCCCCCGCGATGATGAACGTGAAATGACGCGTTTATTGTTGTTCACAGTACGGAGACGAGCCGGGGCGTAGATTGTCGTCGGGGGAGAAGCCGTTGGAGCTGCAGGAGGAGCTGCTGCTGAAGCTGGGCTACAGAGAGCCGGCGAGACGGGCCAGACTCGGCCTCGACGCCGAGCTACGCCACCTCGTCCGATTCCACGTGGGTAAGTCGCGCTTATCTCGACTCGCGGAAGCTTGTCGGACAAATCGCCCCCGGATCCGGTCAGATTGGCCGACTCTTCGCGCGGATTCGATTTTACAACCTCGATTCTCGTGCGACTTTTGATAGCGGTGGCGCGCGCAATTATAGAGACGCAATTTTAATGACGACTGCCGTTCAAACGAGAGTCACGCGCGAATTCCAATATATTATCGTCGGCAGGGCCGCGCACGTATACATATATATTTTACACGCGGATATATACATCCACGCAATAAAATTCGCGACGCAGAATGAATAACCGTCAAATGAATAAATCAACACTACACTCTGTCCTCTACTTTTTTTTTGTCTCTACACACGAAAAATAAAAAAAAAGAGTCATCGAAATAAAGCGAAAAATTTGCACAGTATGACGCTGCTCGATATCGCGCGCGATCGTGACAAATGTTCCGTTTTCCCGATACACTCCCAATCCGTTCCCGATAAACTACTACTCATCGCTATCGATCATAGCCGTCCGGCGAAAATCTAAATTCATACGCGAGTCACTCGGTAAGGAGGGGATGAAAAAAAAATTGAAAACGGAGAAGCTGCGGTCCCCGGGAAGTCCCGGGGAATTAGAGCCGACATGCTCGTATTAAGCAGAGGGGGGGTGGGGTATATTTTCGATTGCAGGACCGGCGGCTCCGCTCGACGAGCTGCAAGGCTACACCAGATGCGGCTACTGCCTCGTCCTGAAGGGATTAGTATTTCCGCAATGGAAAAAGCGAGCTCTCGCAGTGGTCGGCTCGCGGCTCTTCCTATACCCAGGTACGTACGTGTGTGTGGGTGTGTGCATGCGACGGGCAAAGCTCGGGTTCGCGAGCCGCGCCTGTCCACCGACAAATTGAAAAAGCCTCGCTTTGTCTCGCCGCGCGGCCCGGCTTATCTTTCCCTAATCGGGCTCGCCTGTCACGTCGATTAACCGCTCCCCTGTCTATATACATCTATACTCGCTCCCCCGTTGTTCCATTGAATCGGATGATATCGATCTTGTGTCTCGTTCGCGGAAACACACTTTGACGACCGTCCCGACTGTCGTTTTTTTCCCTCCCTCGCCTTTTTTTCCACCATCGCACTGCGGCACGGCGATTTTATCCAATTTTTCGTTACTCTCTTTGGCCCCGACGTCTAGCGCGTCGACTGTTTTACGCCGGGCGCCCGATTTACTTATCTCGCGACTCGGGCGGTGGGAAATTCATTCGACTTTGGCGGACGTTTAGCCGGAGAATAAAATCACATTAGACCGGCGTTACATTAGCCAAGTGGTAACTAGTTCGCGCAACTAGTTTGCGCGTCTATGCGTGCGTGTGTATGTATATATACTCGCAGCAACTGCGCGGGATAGTCTGCCGATTCTTGCGCTCGAATTTCCTCGATAATATCCGCCGTCGATGCGTCGTTGCGTTGTCCGACCGTGCAGTAAATTCGATTCGTTATCTCCGTCTGATTTTTCCACATTCATCCATTAACGTAAACAAGTTAACGCGCGACGTAGCGTTGTGAGCCTTGGCGGCGCGTTGAAGAGCGTACGGTTCGAGTGCGGCTTTTATTCCACATCTACGGGAGTCGTTAATTTGCCCGGCGCGTGTACACGTAATACTTCGTTGATGTAACAAATATGATTACTCGGGGGAAAATTAGATAACTCTGGTGCTCGAAATTCCTCTTGCATACGTCGTTCGATGCAAAACTTTGATGGCACGCGCACACACGGAGTGAGAGAGAGAAAGAGCCTTGATTGAGCGAATCGCTCGAGCTTCAGCCCCACTTCACGCGTGTACAATTACGTTATTGAATTTCCCGTCGAAGTTGCCAACTTCGAGCGACCCGGTAGCTGTTTTGCAATTTTCAAGCTCCCGCCGAGTCTCGTCGACCTCTAGCCAAAACGCGCGCGTGTCTGTGTGTGTGTGTGTGCATTTTATCCTTATATAAAAAAGTGATGGGGATCACAGTGAAGCCAGTTAACTCGTGATTTGATTGGTGTAGGCCTAACCACGTGACGAGTCGAGTAAAATATAGATATAGATATTGATAGTGAATGCAGGCAAGCGAAAAACAAAAGAACAATCAATTCTGAGCTTTAGGCATGTACTGTAGTCTTAAAAAGAAAATAAAAAGTTTTGAGGTTGAAACAACCAAATCTTCTTGCCAGATGTTGAATAAAATTTAGATACAGGTTTTGAAATTGCGCATAATGAAATAGAGCGTAAATCGCGCGCAGCGCGTCTGAATGTAGCTAGTTTTCAATAAAGTGAAAAACCAAAGTGTCCCGCGCGCGCGGCGAGGCAAAACGTCGAGCGTCGATACGCGACGATTGGACCGCCGCGGGGGCGAGGGAAAAAGGAGGGAAAAAGTTCGTTAGATGTCACACCCGACCGACGCTGTGCTGCAGTGCTGTACAGAGGAAACAGAAAAAAAACGAGAGAAGGTGTCGGGGCGCCGTTATCGAGAACGGCGTGTAGAATATGTGTCGGGCGTGTCGCGCGCGTTCCACCCGCGCCCCCGCGCTTGATTAAAAGGTAAAATTAGTTTTTCGAGAGCTGGGGGGTCGCGGAGAGTCGAAGAGGCGATACACACGACTCGGTCGTCGTCGTCGGGGGCAAGTTTTTAATCAAACGCGCTTTTAACGTGTCTCGCGCCCCCCGCGGCCTGATTATACCGCCGGCTGTATACGCGTAATATCGCAGAGTCTGATTTTGGCCGAGGGATAGGATTGAAGCAAAAGAACAATAACGTGTTGCAGCTTGCTCGGAATCGAGGCCCGAGTGGATGGAGCTGGAGTCGGTGTGCGGCACCACGTCCCGGCTGGGCAAGCTCGTGCTGAGGGTGACCGGCTGCCCGGGCCGGCTGGGCCAGCGCTCGAAGGAGCCCCGCCACCTGTACCTCGGCTTCCAGCACCCGTGGGACCGCGACCTGTGGCGCAGCTGGCTCAAGCAGGTAAGCCCCGTGCAATTTTAATGCGCGCGACTTTTTCAACCCCTCCCGACTGATTCCACCCAGCCACCCCCCAGAGCAGCGTTGTTAGGTCTCTGTGTCTTCCACGAGCAGCGACGGATGTTCACGTGAAACAACATCCCTTCTCGCAGCTCCGAAGCTCTCTGCTAAGTACTGGGTGACATGCTCCTCGGGGACGTTCCGCTTCGAGGGTGTACGTATACCTATATACGTTCGCGGCTTTCTTGTTTCACGTCTTGAATCAGTTCGACCCGCTGGGATTGGTACTCGGTTACATGGTTCCAATCTACATCAGCCGTTTCGCTGCAGCAAATGAATCGAGCGGCGAACAAAAATCGCCGGTGTGACGCGACACGACTTCCCGTACGATATTGGTGTACCCTACTGTCAAGTTTCCTGTTGGATTGGCTGTGTATGTATACACGAGACTATGTCACGAGCTGAGCATTCGGGTTTGTTACAATGGAATGGGGAATTTGCTGATCAACAGTTGCGCCGAGGTGATAATGACGATCGACGTCCAAAGCGGTTTATCCGGACGTGGTAGGGTATACCGTAGTTAATTTCAGCGGTGCGTCAATATTACAATCACTATGCCGTTTACCATTAGATGAGATTCGAAAGCTGAAGCCTGTGACCTGTCGGGATATGAGGTATTTTGAGTTGATTCGCTACCTGACCTACTCCCATTTTTTTGACAAATTTTTCTAAAGTTTTTCGGGTCTCCTTTGAAGCATAGATTTTAAACCTATAAAAATTACTTTTTTCATCATTTTTTTTGGAATTTTCTCGTGAAACCGGGAACTCGAGGCACATATACCCATCCCAGAATCAAAATGGACGGAGAATAATTTTCTTTCAGTATGAAAATTTGTTTGCAACGAAATTGGATTTTTTCTCATATAGGGGGGAGAAAAATAAAAATAAAACGTTCATTGTAAATTACTCCGATGCGCAGCAGTATATATTCGAGTGGAAAGTTTTACGCGACTGTCAACACGTTACACACGACACCGAGCTCTCTTGTTTGTACGCTGGCCTTTTTTCTTGATGTTCATTGTACATTCACAATTTCCACGGCAAACATTTTTTCCCTGCGCTCTCGTCGACATTCCGATATGGTAACACGCGAATGGAAGCAGCGCGAGCGAATTGATTTTAAACTGTAAACGCACGATCAGGCAGAATATGTAAAAATAGTCGGGGGCATTATGCACCTCTGTGCGAATGGAGATAGAAATTCGTGTGTAAAAATACCTACACAGGATCATGAGTTAGTATGTAACCGAGCTATTTTTTGTCCAACATTGTTTTTCAAACGGTCGAATCGGTAAAAACCCAAACTCCGATACTTTCACGAAGGATTAAAATTTGTAACTGCTCGTATACGAAGCGCGGATGAGTCGTATTTGTAAATATTTCCGAAAATATATCGAATGATTTGGTATGAACGATGAAAATCACTCGAGAAATATACAGACTGCAATGCATCAAAAGATAAATCCCCCCTTGCCCCATAAATTTCACCAATTAATCTCGATACTAATATTTATCCGTTCGAATTTTCTCGTTTGATATATAAATTAATCCGCGGCGTATCGTTCGGTGCCTATACATAACCCGATAATTCGGAAATACTTGTCCCGCGCGAAACTCCAGATCGATTATCGCTTGCGCGCGCGCGGCCAAACATCACGAGCCGACACATATAAGCTCCGAGTCGTTCTAATTAGTTTGAAGATCAGAGGCGGAATCAGCCGAACGGTCATACATACGCGAACTCGAGGGCATGACTAACGACCCGCTATATACGCGAGCATGGAAGAAGCTGCAGCAGTTTGTGTATACGTATGTACAAGGGCGAATATGCGCCGGGGTAGGAAAAGCCCGGGGCGCGCAGGAAGTGGCAGCGCAGCGAGTGATCCGTTGGCTCGCTGCAGCGGCAAACGAGCCGCGGCGAATATTTCCTGGGGCTCGCACAATAGGATCTCGCGGCCCCCGGCTTATCTGCATATACGCGCGCCGCGTAGGTTTTGGGGCTGGTCTGGCGGGGGCCATATCGGGGCTCGACACAGTGAAAGGAGCGACGAGACACAGCTGCGCGAGCCAAGGAGGAGGAGGCGGCGGCCGCGCGATCCAATCTCTCAAAAGCCCGTTTCCGCCGCCGCTGCACCTCCTCCCCGCAGCTGATACTCGATATGAATCCCGGGCTGCTTCTTCGGCCCATCCAAGACGCTCGTCTTCTCTCTCCCTTCAGCGTATATATACTCGTTTTTATACCCGATGAACTGCTGCTGCTGCCACCTGCTGCCCGTGAGCGCGACGCGTTAAAATTCAATCGCAACTATTCAGTGGCACCGGGCTCTCGTGTGTGTGTGTGCCTCCCCGGCGAATCTTAATTATACCAACTCTCGGGCTCCAGCTGCGTGTGTATAAAGCCCGCCGAGTTTAATATATACCGAGTAATATAAGCTACAGTTGCGCGCGGCTCTTCTTATTGTCGCGCGCTTCCACCCCGCAACGCCTCATCGCGCCCGTCCCTCTGTTCTCGCCGATTTCCCACGTTCGCTAAGATATTGGATGTTTCGCGAGAAAATACCTCCCCGACGTCTGTATCAATCGCCAGCTTCCATCCTCCCGATTATCCGAACGTTTCGTGTAAATCACACGGCCCGCGCGCGCGCGCGACCTAATTAATTTCGCTCGCGCGCTGAATTTCAAAGGGCCTTTGTAGCTGTGCGTGTTCATACCCCTGTCTACCCCACCCCCCAGGAGAAGGGGGGAAATCCAGCCTCGATTGATACACGAGTACGCCGAGGTGTATAGCGAAAACACGTATATACTTTCGCAGCTCCAGCGTCGTACTTTGCAATTTTCAAAATTATCACAGCGCGCGCCGACTCGAGTCGTTTTTTTGCTCTTTCTTCGATCTGCTCGCGCAATTATACACGGCGCGAGCTCGAAAATTATAATTAACTGTAAAACGCGTTCGGAGGATAATTTTAAAGAATATCCCCCCCCTGTCCCGTCCCGGACTGCAGGAGCGTTTGTAATAAAGCGCAGTTCTCGAAGCTCGAGACTCACATTTGCCAGCGAGGCAATTAGCGAGTGGCGAATAAAATGTGTGTATATATATAGTGAAGAGAGCAGGAGAGGATCTTTTGAAATTCTAACTGTAGCCGGGATATTTTGCTTCCGCGTGCCACTTTGACAGAGTCATAATTAAACGCGCTGCAGAGCGGGGCCGCGTATTGTATTTTTTTTGTCTTTCAAAAAGAACGGCCCGGGGGTGACTGCGAGAATCGCGCGCGAGTCTCGTGTAATTAATGCCCAAAGGAGTGTGTTTCGCGATAAAGAGGATGACTGATGCATTCGGAAAAATTTCCAACGCACAGACGTGCCCGCGCCCGCTGGTGGCAACTTGATACGTATGTGCAATTCAAAAACGATTGTTTGATTCAAATATGAAATTGTACTTAATTTGAATTCGGAATGTACACGACCGTTGTACTCAAATTGAGAATTGTCATCTCTTCGTCCGAGGAATTTTTAATTTTATTTCATTTTATTTTGAGAAATATTCGGGCGATAATCCCGTTAGAAAATAAATAAAAAAAGTAATTTTAGATATCAGTCGTCCGATATGTGATTGGCTTTAATTTTAATAATAATCCTTATATTTATTGTATAAAAAGCGATTGATTGGTTTAGACCTATTCACGTATAGACGTGCTAAGATATAACGATAGATACAGTTAGCGAGTACAGGCGAGAGAGAAGCAGAATGCGAGAAAGATAGATTTTTGGTCATGGTCAGTTTTCAGTTGGCTTTGTCAATAATTGAGGAAGTTTACATAGGATAATGAGTTTTCAGGATGAATGAAGTTCTGTGAAAAAGGGATTAATTAACAAATCCCTTTTCCAGAAGCTGAATAATATATGAACGTACGGTAATATGAACGTAGGTTTTGAAAATTGAAATACTGAAATGGATTGATGAGTATGCGGAAATAATTTTCGCAAAAAGTACAAACGAAAAATGAAATTAAATTCCGAAACGCGTATGAAAATGGGAATCGGGTAAACAGCGCGTCTAATGTAGCTAGTATGAATTTTAATATTTTGGTTAGAATAAAATATAATATAATGCGAGCGACAATGAAGAAAAACTCGAGTAATTTTCACTCGGGCACGAAACATAGTGGAACTAAAGAAATTCCGCGTCCCCGTGCATCTTTTGCGTACACAACAGACCCGAAGTACTGCTACATTTTTGAGTAATCGTTTTCGCCGTGTGTGTGCGTGTGTGGTTTGTGCGCGACACAAGCGTTCACCGATTGCGCGTCTCTCGAGCGGAGATAATCCGCGTCGTACACACATACGTACGGCACACGCGGCACTCGACAACGAGTGGACATATAGGGAAGAGGGGGCGGCTAATGACATAACGAAACCGAACGACCGTTAGCGGCGTCGAGCGTGTCTCTGGAGCGCGAGCGAGCCGCCCTGCATCAGGCCAGTCTCGCGTGCGCACTTAGCTGCGGAGCAGCCCGTACACACCAGCCATCGTCGGCGGCCCCGTGGGCCAACCCGGCCCGGAGCCTCCCTCGAGCCCTGGCCCCGCGACCCCACGCATATAGATATACACCTCGCCCTCGCGCCCCAACGGCCGATTCGACGTGCCTTCGGATGCATTGTGACGTTTCGGGAGCCATTTTTCACCACCACCGCCACGTCGGACACCTCGGGGATGAGTTCTCGAATTGCGCCGTGGGTATATATGTGGCACAGCCGTTGTGTATGATGGTTGAGTGTGTTTGCGCGTGAGTCGGCGTCGACCGTAAGTCCCTTCCATGTATACGTCTGTCATACTGTTACGGCTCACGCGAGAGCCGACGCACCGTTTCAACCGGCCACCAAACGCAACGGCTCGCGCTACAGTCTATCATTTCGCGCGACAACTTCGACGGGGTCTTTTTTATACTCAAACATAGCATAGTTCGTTAGCTGAAGTTTTGATTATTTTGAGATATCGAGGAGTGCAGGGGAAGTCATAACAAAGGGTAAACCGTGGAATGTAAAGTTCGCTCAAATAACATCAATAACAGGAGTTAGTGTGCGAGAAAAAAATTATTCGCGCGGCAATTGCTGGCGGATCATTATCCGAACCGACGAATCAACTTTCGACGCGTTCACGATTTTACGTAAATTGAGCCACCAGCTGGCGGATGGGAATTGCGCAGGTCTTAACAATTTTGCATGTTATTGCTTTTATATGAAATTATATACAGCGTAAATCTACCGAAGGAAAAAAATTGTATCATGAAATACAACAGACATTTTTAGATCACGTAATATCTTTAACTTGATGATATTTCATGGAAAAGCAAGGTTACAGGCGTATGTCATTTCTATCTACTCTGAAGGAGCTTTTCCCGAGAATAAAACTGCCTGTTTTCTACTTGGGTCGCATATAATTCTGATCTTAACGATATACCAACATTTTACAAACTCCAGCACTCTTTGATTACTTATGAAATAATTTAAATTTAGTTATAGGAATTTTCTCGTGAATCATATGAAATCCCATTTATTTTATGATAAGTAGTCAACGAGTTCGAGAATTTGGGTGCCTCAAGCAGTTTTAACCTTACGTCAAGCAACGTTTGAATAGGTGAAATTAAATTTTCCGTGAATACTCTTCAAATACCTGAGGGTTTCTAAAATATTCTGACTTACTTTATCAATTATAAATATGTCGAATATATCTACACAAAACAATTAAAAAAGTTAAAAATATTTTGCATACTAAACATTTTTCTTTCATACATTTTAACTATAATTTTTCCTTTACATACAAATAAAGTTTTGAAATAGATTTTTTCCATCTATTTACATTATGCATCTATGAAATTCAATATCTTACAGTAAAAAAAAACAGTGTATGCATGTGAAAAATCAATATATAGATAATTGTATTAAATATTTACTGCAATTTCTATTAAGTATTTCTATCTCAGAGGATGGATTATCGTTTTTCATATGAAAAGTTGACAAATGGACTATCTGCAATCATTCATCCTAACATTTCGATTTCTCAAAGATATTATTTGCGTAACCATAAATTACCCCCAAAAGTCTCAGCGAAATCCGGGGCTCAAATGCCAAGTGGGTTTCCTAGTGAGATCATTCACCGTATCGCTGGGATACTTTGTCAGTTTTTCTTCTGATCTATAGCCTGTGTTTCCTATTTCAATCGCCTGGTTCGAAATTTCGCTCTCATTTTCCGTCATTTAATTCATTTGACTTATCTAAAATTAGTCTGGACGCTTCGATTAATCATACGGTCAGCAGAACGAAATAAGGATACATTTACCCCGACTCTTTTCATGAGGTTTCTTCTTCGGATCAATATTGATGTAGCAGAGCTCGTTTTGCAAAGGAACGAATGAAATCATCGGGCATTATACCGCAGGGTCAGCGTAGGAAGCAAGTTATTTTAATGAGACTGAGAAAACACTCGGTGCGGCGCGATACCTGATTGTTTCCGGCTGACAATGAGCGTATATATGGGGCCGAACAAAGAACACCCGGGAAAAGGAGTAGTGCATTGCAGAACACGAGAATTCGCATTTACTGGGCATCTAAATATTTAATCATACTCGTACACTGCGATGAGCAGAGACCAGTATCGCCGGCTTATTAACGATGATTAATCTCGGATCGTTTTTGGGTACTCAAATATGCCGTACAGCAAATATACAAAGTTCATAACTGGGGTGGATTTCAGACTTATTACATATAGACACAGTGTAAACGGGTAAAACTAATAATAATTGTCAGAATATCCGAGGCGAGCTGGAAAGTTATTCCATTAGAAATATGATTATAATGAAATTGAATGCACGGGTAACGGAAGCACGTTTTGCAATAATACACATTGATTCAGATTAATTACGAATTTAAAATTTTTTCAATAGAGCACTACACATTATTAAATTCTTCCGTTTCTCTACCTATTTATTGAATTTAATTTCAAGAACCTTGAAATCACTGCAATTTTTAAATATATCAATAAAAATGTGAATGTATTAGTTTGCTCATGTTCTCGTTGAACCGCATTAGTTTTCGAAATAATTTCATTTTGTTCACCCAATGACCACCTTCAAAAACCTCCATCACGATTCTTGACCCAAAGGCACACTTGCGTGTACACGAATGTTCACCGCGGTGCGGAACCTGAAAAATGAAGGAAATACGGTTGAAATTCAATGCGCGCCATCTTTGGAAAAGTGACAATAGTCTGACTCTAGTTTGACAATTCTTACGACATCCCAGCAGAAAAGTTTTCTCCAGTTCGCATTATAAAAAATGAGAGTCGAAAAGGGAGGACATAGAATTCGAGCGAGTCGATCTGGAGGAAATATTTTCGACCATGAATTTATTTATAAATGCGTTTTTCGTACAAGTATAATTTGAATACTGCAAATTTTAATCATCAGTGTACTCGTTTCTCCTCTGTCCAGGCCATACACGGCCCACACGAGCGATCGGTATTTATGCAGCTTCGGTTCACCTGAAATATCCGTAGATCCTCATTGATTCACAAGCATCCATCATCGACTGATTAATCGGCAGTTGAAGAGATCGGGTGTAGGGTAACGGGGCGCGTTCGATCAGTCCGAAGCCGCCTGGGAAAGTTCGATCGACGCGAGAGCGTTGAGCTGCAAGCTCGGGCGAAAAAGGCCAATAGCATGTATATATACCCTTGGCTTTTCTTGGGATGCATCATTAATCAGCCTCCGACAATTCCACACTGGCCTCGCGCTGTCCGTACGTGTGTGTGTGTGTGAGGGGGTGAGGCTCGCAGATGCTGCTCTCGGGTCGGGCTGTGTAGTATAACGACGCCCCGGGGATCTTTGCGGGCCTGTGCAGCTTGGCGCGCGCGCGAGAACACTCCCGAGATCTCATTATGAATCGAGAAGGAACGCCGAGGAGGGAGGCACGGAGGAATGGAGCGAGGAGGAGGAAGAGGAGGGAAAAAGGGACAAAGGAAAATTAAGAGCCACGCTGCAGCTCCTGGCGGATACTTTGCCAGTTCTCTCGCTCTCTGCCTCCCTCCAACTCTCCTCTCTTCAATTTCGATCCTCGCGACAAGCTCTCCTCGCGACTCTTTGATCGGCTCAGCGCACACCGGCCCCGGCTTACCTACGTACATCGACACATAAGCGCGAGCTCCTCATCATCCGTCCCAGTCACTCTCGCGCAACGACGCTTTTATCGCCCCGACTTGTGCACTCCATGTTGTTCGCTCCGTTGGTTATATGTATCCTCACACACACGCGCACACATACGTACAGGAGCCACTCGGCTTCGCTTCACTTATCGCCGAAACCACGATATCTTGTCTCATTATCCGCGGATACGATCCGGAGCTCTCGGAGAGCGAGCTTCTCTCCCTCGTTATGCCGTGTGCATATATATGCGTACGTACGCGCGCCGCATATGCCCTGTCTATGGTATTGCTTTCTCAAAGAGAAAGCTTTGTAACGGGGTAAAAATCGACCCACCGAATCGGACTTCGGGACCTCGATTTTCGTAATCTACGGGTCGAAAAACATGGAAATCCGAAAATGTCTGTATGTATGTACGTACGTACGTACGTACGTACGTACGTACGTACGTACGTACGTACGTATGTACGTACGTGCACTTTTTTTTGTCGTACGATAACTCTCGAAGGAATTGTCCGATCGTCCTGAAATTTTGCACACAGGTTAGTCGCCGCAAAATCTCGGTCGAGTTCAATTTTCAGCCAATTCCGTTGTTTATTTCTCTAGCAACCGTTGCTAACGTGTTTTTGATAAAAGCTCCGAAAATCATCATCAATGCACGATGGGTCTCCAATTCTTTCGACGACGATCGATGAGAATCGATAAGACATTCATTTTGGAACAACCATTGTTTATTCTCCTAGCAACCGTTGCTATGGAGATACAAAATTCAGCTTCAGACTGACTTTTTTTGTCGTACGTTAATTTTCGAAGGAATGGTCCGATCGTCCTGAAATTTTGCACACAGGTCGGTCTCCGGCAAATGTGAACCGAGTTCGGTGTTCAGCAACATCCGTTGTTTGATTCCATGGCAACCGTTGCTAGCGTGTTTTCGATAAGTTCCCATATAATTCATGATAAATGATCATTTGGGTTTGTATATTTATGGGATTCTATAACAATCAAAGAGACCTTTCCCGTATAAACCATTGTTGATGTCTCTAGCAACCGGTGTTTATATCGCTTGCAACCGTAACTAGGGAATGGGAAAAGTCAGTTGGAGGTTCATTTTTGGAACTGTTGATGACTAAGAAGTAAGAACATCGAAGCTCCGACATTTACCATAGCAACCGTTGTTTACGTCCTTAGCAACCGTTACTATGGAGTGTGAAAAATCAGTTGGAGGTCCATTTTCGGAACTGTTGATGACTAAGAAGTAATAACGTCGAAGCTCCGACATTTACCATAGCAACCGTTGTTTACGTCCTTAGCAACCGTTACTATGGAGTGGGAAAAGTCAGTTGGAGGTCCATTTTCGGAACTGTTGATGACTAAGAAGTAATAACGTCGAAGCTCCGACATTTACCATAGCAACCGTTGTTTACGTCCTTAGCAACCGTTACTATGGAGTGGGAAAAGTCAGTTAGAGGTCCATTTTCGGAACTGTTGACGACTAAGAAGTAAGAACACCGAAGCTCGGATATTTACCATAGCAACCGTTACTATGGAGTGGAGGAAATAAGTTAAAGGTTCATTTTGCTTTCTCAAAGAGTGGTGATTAATGCAAATTGAGGTTCAATTGCAATACTTTGAGAAAGCATACTGCTGAGGCACTTGGCAGCGGTTTTTGCCCTTCGATCGTACATGAATCGATCATCGCCGTATTCCATCCGCGACTACCTCGTCTTCCGTCTTGTGTGTATATTAATCCATCGACACAATCGAATTAGCCCGAGAACGTTTTTCTCAATATTGCTGACAATATAGTTCGGATGATGAATCTTGGCTGGGTATAATTTTTTATTTTACTTTTGACGATTCTTCGCATTCGTGTGGTTGTGATACAGTCCGTATATAGAATTGCATGGCTTACAGGTTTCACAATGTTTATTCGAACAAACTCACGACAGACGCGTTATATGGCCGCGGGCGCGAGTGAGTGTGCAGATATATATATCTACATGAGAATTGTTATTCGAGCTCACTACACAATCTTTCGATAGTCAACGAAAATCGTATATATACATATATAACCGAACGGTTGGACAATTTCATTCACCGTGCTTTCCAATTTCTATAATAATGATTCTCGAGCGCGTAAACATTTCGGTACGTTGGTGCAATCATTTCCGATTTACAAGCGTATACACACACATTTTGAAGTCGGGGAAAGCGAGATAATTGCGTTGATTCACTATGATATTTCTCGGGGGCGCCGCGAAATCTTAACCCAGATATTCTTTCGCGATAGCTCGCGCGTTAAGGAGAGGAAAAAAGTTGGGAAAAATCAGATCGGATCATTATCAACTGTAGCGCATTAAAAATCCCAAGGAAGGAAGAAAGGAAGGAAGGAAAAATCTCATGGAAATACGCTTGGCAGTCGATATCCATTCAGCCATTATTCGGGCGCATAATTTACCCGCCGCGTCAGCAACGATGTAAGGCTGCACTCCTCCAAAAGCGCACATATATATCTATGCATCTCCAGTTCCGTCCTGGAGTTCCGCGTAGCGATTCCTTTTGCCACTTTCGTCTGGAATAATCACCGAAAGAAAACAAAAGAACGCGACCCCCTCTCCGAGTCGAGGCGCGTATAATAAGGCCGATCAAAGATCTTCCCCCCCGATTGTCTCGAGATTCGCACGAGCGCGCGCGCGGACCCCTGGCACAACGCGTCATATCTATATAGATGGAAGCTACAGCGGGAGGAGAAACTTTTCATTTGCGCCACTTTCCAAATAAAGAGAAGTGCCTCCCCCGGGGTAGTCGGTCCCGCGGCCACAAAAGAGCAGCTGGTCGCGCAATTAAAAAAGAGAGACGGAGAAGCGTCGCGCGTTAACTTAAAATCGGGAGTCGCGCCAGAAACAGAGGCTGTTCGTGTGTGTGTATGGAAAGTGCGCAGGAAGGAAAGCGAAAGAAGCGCGGCTGGTTTATATCGGCCCGTGATTTATCGGCAAAATCCGTGACGCGCGCGAGCGAGCAAATGAAAGGAAAAAGGATAAAAAAAACGCGAACAATGCAGATGTCGCGCCCGGATACACACGCACAGACACATACACACAAACACTTTCACCTCCCTTATCGCGTACTTATCGCGCCTCGCCTGTTCCCCGGCCCGGAGTCTGTTATATATGCATATATATATACGCGTCCCGTCGGCGACGCTCACCGGCATATAGAGATTATTGACAGCAGCTCGGATGAATGGCTCCCCACACACACACACACGTGTGGCCCTGGGCGCTTATATAGACTGGCGCAAATCGACTTTTCTGCCGTTCGGATTTGGCGCGCCTTTTCGTGACACCGAGACGCCGAGACAACCTATATTACTCTCTCTCTCTCTCGCGAGAGGCCACTCGTTCATGCGCGCGAGACTCGCGGCATCTTGAATTATATCCCCCGAGTTTTGTGACCCCCAGGAATAATCCACACGGGCTCGATTCGAATATTCAATGGCATATGTAGTGTTGGGTGCAACGTAGGAACGAGTTATCTGATCCGATCTCGAGCCCATTGACGTATGCGGCTCGTACTGTCGAGTGTGAAAATCGTATTTTTCCCTTGGGCCATGTATACGTAATTCATTGTCTTGGATCTGTGTCGTCCAAAAATATAAGAGTTTCTTTTTTACGGTATTTCACTGGTGTCTCTGGTTGCTCGAGTCGTCACGCTAACGCTTCGTGCAACGACGAGATAACGAGGAAATAATTGTCCAATGAATTTTTTTTCGCGTGTGCTGTCTAACGAAGTTGTCGATGCTTGTAAGCTCGGAGAGCAAAAGAAAAAATGCAAGCTCGTTTCTACTCAAAAAAGCTCAATTATATTTACGAAATATTATACGAACGTTGATGACATTGTTGGAATGGTAGTCGAGAAAGAAATAGAATGACGGGGTCGAATTTTACGTGCGGGTACGTTCTTTGTTTACGAAGAAACAGTCGTTGGGCCACGAGGGAAACGCAAGAATTGTAGAATGTTATTTTTCACGCATTTTCCCGGAGTTTGCCCGGGCTGACTGATCGCTCTATTCTCGTAATAAATGTTTCACGATAAAAGTAAATACTTAATAGTAACAACTTTTTCCATTACTGTACTTCTCGAGTATACTCTGTTTTCATTTATCCAGTTATTGAAAGTTAATGTGAGAAAATTCTAGCCTTGGTTATAACAAGTTCATCGGATATTATCCATCGAGAGCCAACAATAGTCTGGAAGTTTTGCGTAATTACGCAGAATATATTCGTCAAATACAAGCGTGCATGTAAAACCCAAAACTATTAACCTCGCAACTATAATTGATATATAAAAAAGGTCGCGGTAATGACAATTTAATTTTCAAGCAGTTAACATCCGGGACTAAAAAGTACCATCTGATCTTTGATATGATTAACCATCCTCCGCAGAACCTCTGGTCCTTGGTCCTTTGGTTCCTTTGATCCATTTCTAAGGAAAACCATGAAAATAGACGAAATTTGGGATAAAAAGTAAATGACTCACGAAAAGTACATTGAAAAACTATTAAATATAAGTTTCTTGTGATTATGAATGAAAAGACATTTAAACTACGCGAATAGAAAAATAAAACATTTAAATTTGAGGTAAGTTATAATAATGCCATTTAGGCCCTCGTTGTAAGAAAAGCAAGATCTTGCGGTCTTCACTTCGAGAACACAGCTTAATTTAGCAAAATCAAACATCTCCTTCTATCGTTCAGAGCATTCAGTACGTTGAAAATGGCGCGATCTCGCTATCGCGAGTACGACCCATATATTGCCCATCCTCGTATAGCTGTGTGTGTGTGTATGTACATCTACATATAAAACGCACGAATGGCTTTCTGAATGAGCAATTGAACGGTATCTCGAGCCGTATATCCATACAGGTGGAGCGGGGCCGCGAGAGAGAGTGTATGAATTTTTCAAAAGACCAAATCTAAAGCTATTCAAATTTGAAATTTCCATCCGACACGTATCAATCTCGCGAGTGGCTCATATCCGCGTCTGAATTCATAATACCTCCCTCCCCCGCGGCTCCCCCGATCCGTACGAAAGGAAGGGAGGAATACCAGCTGAATATATTTCGGGGAGGGGTATAGGGAAATGTTCCAGCCGTGAATAAGAGGACGTATGTATGAATCGCGGGCGCGTTTTGAGGCCGTGTCGAAGAGAGAGACCCGCGGGGGACGTCGCGATCACATCACGCGATAACACAGAAGCCGCGGGGACAATATACACAGGCGCGTGGATGGAAGCACTCGGGGCGATTGAATAAAAGCTCATCGAGAGGCGCGCTCGTGAAAACCAGCACGCACGAGCCGATAACTCTCCGTCCGCCCCGTGAGTTTTGGATATTTCAAGAGCGTCGACGAGTCTGCCTCTCTGGAAAAGCTCGCCGAAAAACACGGACAGCAGCTCGGGCTCGCGGGGGACCTCGTTCGGATCCCGATTCACCGAGCCATCGGATGCTGAAAGCCACGCGCGCGAGTTCATATGTGTCATATGAGTGATCGTGTGTGTGTGTGTGTTCGCGCGTACAGATAGGGGGAAAAATGGTGCAAGCGAGGCTGCGCGCCATATCGGAGGAGCTCCGAGACACGGACGACGAGCGGATCGACGAGGAGCCAGAGGACGACGACGACGAGAAGATGGACACCGACTCGCTCGAGGTGCGCAACCCATCCTCTCTCTCTCTCCCATCCCCCAGAGACCTCGCGCGTCATTTTTTATTTATCTAGCTTGGCGATCATATCGCCGGCTAGAGAAAGAGAGCTGCTCGTTTTTGTATCCCGCTCGTACACCCCCTCCAGCCAGCACGTCCCTCTTGTTTTTATATTACACCCGCGCTCCTATCTATGTATCCGCATCGCTTTCCCCGTGTTTTTTCTACCCGCGCGATTATTCAATTGACCGAGCTCGGCTCCGCTCGCCCCCTTTTTATCCGCTGTTTTCACAGGGGTGTGCGCACGTACGTATCAGCACCCCGGCAGCTCGCCGGCCGTTCTCTCGTATCGGAAAAATCGAGCCGCGTATCTTGTTTTGTCTATGTCGCGTTCCTCCGGCGCCTCGTTATTTCAGCGACGCGACCCCGTGCCAGATAACGACGTGCGTATATGCATACACGGGCCCCCGGTTGAATTTTGAATTATAATTATAACGCGCGTTTTACAGGTCGACAGAGCGCGCGCGCGCGAATTTTCTACGAGAATCCCTCTGGTGAATTATCCCGTAATTAAGTGTGTATGGACAGGAGCGTTAATTAGAACGTAATTATTCTCCGGCCGATGGATTTCTGTATACAGCCAGCGGCGTTTCGGGCTCGTAGCGCGTTCGTATTTAAAATTCAAAATTGTAAAATCATCAAAATTTGATTCTTGTAGGTATATTACGCGAATAACGATGGGGAGAATCGATCGTCGAATTAGAGCGGACCGATCCCAACAATGTTCGCGCACGAATAGTGTATATTACGGTACTTCCGCGGAATCACGAATATCGTTTGCATATTTCGTCATTCGCGTTGAATAATCGATGATAATACTTTTTCATCCGCACTTGTTCGATAAATTATATACGCGGTCCTCGTGTGATTGTCGCCGTCGCTTCGGACGGCCACGGCAGACTCACAATTGTTCGAGCTACACCTGTTTCGCATCGTACAATACGGTATTTCGATTCCGCTTCGAATTTCCAAGCAATAACAGTTAAACTCGCACAACCCTCGGATACGCGCGGAGATGAGACATCAACTCGAGATAAGCTCGATATAATTCGCACTGCGGATATTTTGTCATTTTTCACCTGTGATTTTCGAACTATTTCCAAAGAGTCTCGAATAAAACGGAACGTCACGAGCATTTCCCCTGTCATCACAGGATTCTCCACCCCGAACACGTCCGAGAACATATTTATTCTCCTCGAGAAAAAATCAAGCGAGACACGGGTCTCGGCAGTGGAGAGAGAAAAAAGATTGAAAGACTCGAATGGTCCCGATGTCCGTGACTCGAGAGTCCTCGTGGAAATCGATCGGGAAAAATGCCCGACGTCCGATACATTTCGACAAGCTCAAGGTCGGCCGAGTGTCGCGAGCGCGCGTCTGACCGGACCCGTTCCGTTTCCACTTGATCGAAGCTCAGATACCTCGCGCACCTACACATAGCGCGCGTCCCTGTCGGGCTATGGTCTGGAGGCATCTCGACGTGCGGCCGATCGAGGATCACCCGACGCGTCGTCGAGCGAGATCGACGGATGCGCGGTATAGGTCACGCGGGAATGGATTATCGTTCTATGGGTGTGCGTTTGTGTGTTGCAGGCGGCGTCGGAGGCGGACAGGCCGCCGGCCAAATTGGACATGAGCGAGACGGGGCTGTCGAGGCTGCCCGAGGCGGTGCGCACATTCCACGGGCTGCGCGACTTATTTCTGGGTCACAACCAATTGGGCCGGCTCGACGCCAACCTCAAGATCCTGCTCAGGTATCTATACTTCTATATATACACGCATTCGCCAATATATCTATATACATGTGCGAACGATAGCTCGGTGGAGCATATTACGCCCGCCTCGCCGTTCATTGTGCAGGCAACTACCCCAACTTTGCTTCCCCTTCACTCCATTAGCAAATTTCCAAGGCGGACCCGCCTGTAACTGCCAGCCCCTCAAATTCGCTCCTATATTGCTCGGGCCGGGCTGCGGTTTAGCGTCAACTTTCGCGCCTCCTTCTGTATGTACCCGACAAACTGCGACTCGCGCACGTATACACGTACCAGGTGCTACGCAGCTCGATCGAGACGGGCGAATGCAGATATTGTTCCCCGGCGCGTTGGAATTTTTGCTGTAGCCGCGAGAAAACTCGAAACTCGGATTTCGAAGATTGGGAAGTAAGCGCGGCGGATAGCATAGGGGATACGGATCGAAAAATATAGAAGCTCGAAATTGCACTTCTAGCGATAGAGTAAATTAATTAATACAGTGATATATTTCTGAACGTTCAAATTAGCCGATTTATCGGAAGGCGAGCGTTTCCGTGATTGTATATGAGTTTATAAAAAAAATATTATCGCTGTTTGATCGATCTTGGAAAAAACTTTACTTCAATTTTATTTCGGTTGCTCGACAGGTCGAACTGCGTTTGAGATAAAATCAACTCGAATTGTATTTTCAAATCAAGTTTCAATTTTAACCATAGTAGCACGAAGAGAACGAAGAAATATTAGTCTCGTTCCCTTCCTGCGTAACAATAGCCGCGCATCGTCGGTTTAAATTGAAATTGATACGTTAATTACCGGCCGGCTCGTTTGAACTTTCATCACGGGGTGCATGTACTCCGTTGAGGGCTACTTCGAGTTCGAGGTCCACATGTCGGTAGATCCTGTGATTCTAACGTATATCGTAATAAACTTGCTAATTTAGTTTAAGTAGATAATTGGAAACTCGGAATTTCGCCCATTAAATTTAATAAACGGGTCAAGAGAAGTCTGTGAAGAAGTCCGCGGTCAATATAATACGTTAATAAACAGTATATTCGATACTTGTGTATTTATATTTATATATACTTTCAAAAGTGTTCCTCGTGCATGCAGAGTCGAGCAACCGCTATTCACTAAACTAACGAACCTCTCGACATCGACTGAGGAACCGAACATTGTACTCGTATGTGGGGAATAGTCTGAACCACTTCATGTATAGCGATCGGCCTGACCCCCTACGATTTGCTTCAACATTTTTGTAAGCATTTTTGCGTCTAGTAGAAGCCTACATTTTTTCGAACAGTTTGTCCCTCTTTTTTAACATATGAAATTGAGATACAGATCATTATCTAATGGTTGAGTTTCATTTATCCACATAATTTGAGTGTGAATCGTTGAAATGTTCAATTAAAGCTGAATATTATGGTCATTTATTTCCCTCAAATCTTACATTCAAATCATGCAAATAATCAAATTTAACCAAAGACATGATTCTCTCTTTTTTTCTCTCAAATCATGATTTAAAAACAATTTTCTTCGCCCATATGTACATTTTTTGTAATTTTCTAATTAAATAATAAAACAGAAGTTGAGCTCGGTCCACTCAGGGATTATGGCTGGTGTACTTTTCTGGGTTCCTGACTATACAAAAAAAAAACTAATTTGTGAATTTTGCGAGCCTCGAAGTTTCTTTTTAACTAAAGCTTAATTTTATAAGCTAGAATTAGAACTGAAAATTTCGAAAAAATTTAGGCTCTAAATTAGAGACCCGAAGAAGCAAATCGAAGGAGGTCATGCCAATTGCTGCGTGGAGTGACGCAAATATGCCCGATACGTGTATGTAATGCACACAAAATTTTTCAATCGCTCGCAGATACATACATGAAAGACAAATCCGTTAATATATCATGTCGCAAGTCGGATGCGCGCGGCAACACACGCTCGGAATCGCGTGCGCCCCAATTAAAAGCCGGCTAATTTGGAATCGCGCACACCAGCCGTAACTGACGCGCGACATCGAAAAAGCGCGCGGCTGTATATAGATTACAACGCCCCGGCGTACACAATGCACACACCCGGCATTATTCTCGCGAATCAGTTTAAACAGCGGCGCATAAAGCGATTTGCAGTCGCGCGATCGGGTCTCGAGCCGTCAAAGGCCTCCCCCGGAAACAATAACGATCCCCCTGTAAGCTCGCGGCTTACAGAGACGAGCTGGAGTGCGATGAATCAGGCCTGCGCGTTTTTCTTGTCCGCGAGGCTTTTTTACCCGTCGCGCCTACTCGACCTACAACCAAAAACTTGCGCTATGCACACACAGCCAGACGGACGGACGTACACTCGCGCGCATATATATACACACACGCATAAATCCTCCTCACTATCACGCCTGATTTATCTCGTCCATTAATTGCGCGAATATGCACGTGCCCTCGTGGCTCACGCGTGCGCTGTTTACTTTTCACTCCGAGCCTAACCAGTGTGTGTGTGTGTGTTTTTGCGCGGACAGTTTCCCGGAGCTTCAGGAGCTGCATCTGGAGAACAATAGGCTGGGCGAGTTTCCCCGCGAGCTGCTCGGCCTCAACAACCTCACGTTCCTCGACCTGTCCGACAACGAGATCCAAACGCTGCCCCCGGAGATCGCCAGCCTAACCAGGTACGTACACGTATATACCTATATAGATAGAACAGCCTATATGTATATACAGTGGGGCTGGGTATATAAAGTTTTCAATGGATTCGCGGCTCGAGTTGGCTCGTTCATTAAGCCGTGAATTTGCGATGCTCATACCGGACCGCCGCCGCGCCGTGGCGAAGAAGACAAGGCGCGAAACGCTCGCCCCCTCGGCTCTTCATCAAAACCCCGACTCTTTTAATATCTCTCGCCCGCGCGGATCAGCGAGTCTTTTAGGGCCTGAAGCACCTATAAACTCGGATCGACTTTTTCAAAGTTGAGCGAGCTATCGATGTAAGGCACCTGTACCTAATATGCGCCACCTAAGCGAGAAAGGTCACTATGCCGCGTCAAATGAATATTTTCTAACATAATTGGTGTCAAATGAAAGGTCTACTCAATACCTACAGAATGAGCTAAGGTTTTTTTTCGATTTGAACAGTTCTACGCTAAGATACTGCGGTTTAAAAAAAAAAAAAATTTTCGGGAAAAAATTTTTAGTGTACCCAATATGGCGCCACCCTGAAAATACTTCTTTTCATCCAATTTGAAGCATGAAGCATGTCTGAAATGGATAAAATACAAACAAAAAATTATATTTCTGATATAATTTTATTGGAAAATACATTTTGTCTTTGATTAAACCATAGTAAATAGATTATATGAACTTCTAACAACCTAAATCAAATCAAGTTTTCAGTTAAAATTCATGAAAAACCGTTGTTTTTGAATTAACAAAATTAACTTATGCAACATCTAATTCCAATATTAATCTCTCAAATTGATGAACATCCTTATTTGTGTAATTTTAAATATAATTGAGATGTTCTCACTGAAATGGAAGAGTTCAATTTAAAAAATGTCCGAGCCTACTTGGGGCTAGCTATTATCATGATGGTAGAAAAATTCTGTCTGATGTTTTTTCCTAGACAGTACTTATAAACGCATAACCTCAACATTTTTCTGGTTATAGGATAGCCAATATCTGCTAAGCGTTTAATTCGACTACATAATTCTTCGTTCTGTACTGTCGTTAACGCATATGGTCGACTCATTTTGCTTTTCTCGGATATGTTTTGTTTGACATATCGTTGAAATGTTCGACGAGGTATCTTATATATAGTCGAAGCCATCCTCTGCGATATCTCACCTTTTTTGACCTGCTTCAGAACTTGAACTAAATTCTCTTTCCACCATGTTTGGCGGATATTTACCATCAATGGGTTGATTGTAGCTTCTAGAGCAAGAAAATAGGGGTGGCGCATATTGGGTACATTTGATAAAAATAACGAAGAGCTATTGAAACGATTGATAAAAAGGTCATACAAAGAAAAAAAAAATTGGCTGATGTAGATGGGATGTCAAGGAATCGAATGATATGTCGCTCGATTTTTTTGGCCCAGTTTAAGGGTATTAAAAAAATTCGCACTTACCTGAGCGAAATTAGATCGAGAATGAAAATTGGCGAAAAAATGGAGAAAACGAGCTCTAACAAGTTGGTGTAAGGGTTTCCGATCGGTGAAAATGTTTTCTTTCTTCATTATTTAGTATTGCCGACAAGATCCTGTGTCGCGGCGATGCTCTAGACGCGCGTATATATGAAATACGAAGGGTGGCGCATATTGGGTCCTGGCGCATATTGGGTACACCTACCTTATATATACACTCGAGGTATACATATATACGTACAGTAGCTCTCGCGCTCGAGCGAAGCTTGGCACGGAGAAACGAAAAGACAGTCGAGTGCGCGGCCAAGCCAGAGAGGAAATGCGCCCGCGAGATATACGGCATACGATGAAGTTTGCCCTGAAGAGCGCCACTGGAGGCCGCCCGTCGAACGATGCTAAAACGAAGCTTGCGATTCTCGCGACGCGTGTGAGCTGCCGCCGCACTTTGAATTACTTTCTCCCGTCCGCGTGCAGGCCGCGAGAGTGAAGGGGGCAAAGTCGGCGAGTCTCGCGCGCGCGTCTGGAACACTGTTTTGAAATTCAAACGACGAGCGAGTCGCGCGCGCCCCGATAGGGCGATGCATTATTGAATAACTCGCCTCAAAGGAGGGAGCGAGGCGTATACGTGAGATCTCGCGATAGACGCGCGCCTATCGTATCGTATTGTTCCTCGACGAAATAAAAGCCGCCTGTTTCGCCCGAAATTCAAAGCGTCCGTATGCATACACATATTGCTGTACGATCGACGCGTCGTTTAATTGCGCCCGCGAGGCGAGGCTGTGATCAGCCCCCGCCGAACGCTCGGCCGTTTTCCTCCGTGCCGCGAATGATGAAATTCGCGCGCGCGCGCGACGAGAAAAATCTGCCGTCGCGACGTATTTACGGGAAAGGGGGGGAGTCGAATGGAGGGGGAAAAAGCGAAGAAGAAGAAGCGATTCGCATACCGGTACGCGCGCGGCGCTCGTTTTTTTTACACTTTATTAAATGCCGTATAAGCTTTTTTATTATCCGCGCGCCGCCACGGCCGTAGTCGCGCGCGCCCTTGTGTGTGCAGTGCATATACGATACATACCGGCAGCTTCGCTGAATAATGGATTTTCGTTTGACGCTGAACGCTCGCTCTATAAAACCGCTGCCGCAGAATGAAATCGCCATGGCAATACGTGTGTGTGTGTGTGTGTACACGCGCGTGTGTTTTTTATATATACGTGTCCGCGGCAAAAGCAGACCGAGCAGCCGAGAGACTGATTCTCGTTAACGCGTTTATACCCCGGGTTACACACACACACGCACGCACGAGCTAGCCCTTATTAATTATGCGTATATTGATATCGCGCTCGTACAGGCTCGTGTACCTGGCCGATGCATTAATTGTTTGCATAATCAATGGTAATTCATACGAGAGGCGTGTATGCGCTGATTAACATCTCGAACGGACGAAGAAAAGCTAACGAGCAGCTGTTGCGCGACTAGCGCGACGGAAACAACCCCAAACGAGATAAAAATTATCATCTATATGGAACGATTAGGTAATTTTGGCTCGAGTGGGTGGTTTAGCTTTTTTGGTTTCTTCGCTCGGTGCGATAAGAAAAAGTAAAATCAGCTCGAGGCTGAAGTTGGCGAACGGAGTTGGCGAACGGATTCGTTCACGCTCGAGGCGAGAGTCTTGATCCTATGGGGGATACGTCCGCTTGTCCACACGGTGTCCAACTGATTTTCCTCGTCGAACCAAAATCTCGAAAGTCTAGAAGTCAAAACTCACGGTATTAGCTGTAAAGTTGGTAGGAACTTTCCGTAGACCGAATCATTCAGCGATACTTTCGCGAGATTCTGCTCTTCGGATCACGCGGTTAGCGTATATCGGACGTATACACGGTGGTAAAGAGCCGCGGCTACACATATACATACACATATACATATCGATCGAAGCAGCTTCTGAGCCGAGGTGTTTTAACCGCACAAAGGCTGATGCATGCGCGCAATACATCAACGCTCGCTCCGGCCGAGTAACTCCTCCCGCGGCGAATGAATATATACGACTCCGATCGACCATCCACCTGATCTTTCATTTTCAACCTCGTCTATGGGCCGCTCGAGTAGCTCTCGCCACGCGGATATAGAATTCAACTTCGGGACGATTTCGCGTGATGGGGCTTTCGTAATGTGGCGCTCTTCGATTGGATTCGAGTTGCAACCGCGCACATGTACTCACTGCGACGCAGCCTTTCGATCGAGAAATGCCTCTGTAGAATTTTTCACTCCCAGCGAATATCATGTATATATAGCGAATCAGCTATTGCGTTGAGCGTGAAAGTTTTTGTCCACCGGGATTGATCGAGCGAGTTACGGGATTTTGCTTGCGATCCTATCGCGAATCATATTTATCTATGAATGCGCCTATGGATCCGAGCCGGAAAGTTGTATCGCAGCCAATCGTTTTTCGGGATATCGCGCCAATCGAGATAGAATTGGAAAATCGTGTCGAATGCAGAGCTGTGTTTACACTGTACAATGCCCAACCAGATTATTTTTCCCTTTGGTCAAATTTGATTCAATTCAATCGCTCGCTTGGAAGTTCGAATCAAAATTGTTTCACTCCGCGTGAGAATTTGGTTTTCTGGAAACATGCAAAGGGTACATCACATCTTTTAGCCACGTATAATGACTGAACTTTCCGAGGTAATTTTAGCCTAAAGCCTCGATTGGGTCACCATTGAAACCCAATTTTCGCTTGGAACATCCATAGAACCGCGCGCCTCCCGCACAAATTGCTCCATCGTCTCGATAAAATCACGAGTGAAAATCGAAGTTTTTTTTTCAAATTCCCCATTGAAACGAGTGACCAATTAGCAGTAAGGAATTTGCGTGCTTTATTTTAACGCGAATAATATTTGAATAGTTGTTGCAAAAGTAATTGGGTCGTATTTTGTTAGTTCATGCTTCAATCAAAATTCGAGGATATACGAGGGGCTGAAATTCGCGTGACTTCACACTGGTAAAACCGACATTTGAAGTAAATCTGTGTATATTGTACACGCTAAATCTTTCAACGTTCATATCTTTTTTAAAAATGAATTTGAAAAAAAATAAAAATAATATACGATCTGATTATTTTTCTATATTCTATGTAATGCACCTATAAAAAGTGGTAGTTAGATAAAAAGCAAATTTATAAGCAAAATGATAATAGACTGGTACCATGTAGTTCCCACGTACTGTGGATTTATGGAAAAATTCTTGCTCTTTATTCTTGCCAATGTCGACCAAGAGGCACTCAGCACAGACATCAGGGACACCTTTGTCAAAACACAATGAATTCATGCCGACGGGATAGGAGAAAAAACTCAAATTTAATACTCTGGAGTAGTAAAAATGCCGTGAAGTACATTCGAAATTTCAAGAGGTAACGTATACCGGTGTGCGAATATGGCAATTATCCGCGGACGGTGCGGGTTTACTCGCTTCCGACGATCACCATAAGCTACGTACGCGGGACAATTACACCGGCGCGTTTGATTCCGCTCGTACTCGTCTGTCGGTCTTTGGTCGCGTATTGCATTTAGTCACGTGACACCGGAGGGGTGGGGGGTAAGTCAATCCGAGCCGGGGTAAACAACACCGCGCGCCGGCGCGATAATAGCCACACGTTCGTCTGTTGCGATTGTTTAGTCCGTTCAATATAATCCAAATAGGATCGAGCGCGTTTGTATACGTGTATATATACATGTATATATGTGTGTATATGTATACGCGGCGACATGCACGAGCAGCTTCTTTCATTTGGGAGCCGGGCGGTTGCGCGAATATCCATCGACGGCGGTCACATTGTCCGGGACAATGCAGCCGCTCCGCTCAATGGGGCCCGTCAACATCACTCACGAGCGCCGGCCGACCTATATGTATACATATATATATTGCTGCTGCTGCTGCTCCAGTCTGAGACTACTCACCTGCCAATCTCCCGCGGGCGAACATCGATAATAAAGCCAAGTGCAGCTCGGGCAAACAGATACAGCATCTATACATCGATGGGTCTTACGAAGAAAAATACATCTCAATCTGCCCGCGAAGAAAGACACATATCGCAATCTGTCCGCGAAGAAAGACACATGTGGGGTCTGCCCGCAAAAAAGATACATTGCGCACATCCCACAATTTTCCGACGTAAAAAATATATAAAGGTTAGAATGAGTAGGTTATAATTGACAGAAAAACTAGCCTTTTCTACAGTTCGGTTTAAACTCTTTCTTCTTTAATATTCGCGGGAGAATAATTCCGACATGTGTCTTTCTTCGCGGACAGATTACGATATGTGTCTTTCTTCGTGGACAGATTGTGAGTTGTGTCTTTCTTCGCGGACAAATGGCGAGATGTGTCTTTCTTCGTAAGAGCCATCGATATCGTCCGGCTGCTCCGCGATTTTCTGATGCTTTTCTTTCGTCGCTCGCGCAGCTATACACACAGACTTACTCGTTTCTCGAATCCACTGCCCTGTGTGGGTGCGTGTGTATGTGTTTGCGCGCGAGCGCCGAGATTTTGTCGTCCGAGCTCTTATTTACGGCAAATTGAGCCGAGATCCGATATCCGCTCTCGTCGTGAACCGCGCGCCTCGTAATTTTTCGGGCCTGGCTTGCTGCAGCTTTGGTTCATTGGCCGTTTCGCGCGCCGTATACGGTTTATATAGACGCTCGCGACGGCCGAGGGCAGCTTTACGAGGTGATGCCGCGGCCGGCAAATTGCAGCGCGAGAGCCGCGGCGCGAACTTCTTGATTTTTCGAACGAGAGCTTCGTTGCCACACCCCATCGCGAGCTCTCAATTTCCCTGCTGGCAAAGTTGCACAGGATGGGAGAGGAGGTGAAAAAACGAAGTATATACTCTCCTGCGTTTGTTCGTTAGAGGAATTTTCAATTTTCCTTTTTTTTCCTTCCTTCTTTCCCTCGACCGTAGGCTGCGGGCCGTTACGTGGATCCGGGCGTGAGCTCGAGCGAGATCGTGAAAATTGTATTATCCGCGGCATGTCGACTTGGTTTGGGTATTCGAAATACGTTACGAAAATTCGTACGGTCTGCGTTGAAAAAGAGAAACAATCGAATCCATGCGTATTGGCGTGACGCGGATGAATATGATACATCTGATGGATATTTGAGAAAAAGAGAAAACATTCGCGGGCTACTGCCGATGATTTTTCAATCTCGACCGAATCAATTTTGATTGGGAACGCAACACCAAAGTGGCTCGTGCCAGTTGGAAAATGAAAATATTGCTCGGAAATTCATCCGCTAGTCGGACCGTGTATATGTATATACGGCTGAGGTCGGATACAGAATTCGTTTCGTTTACAATTGGAAAGTGAATAACGCGGGGATTTACATTTGGGCCGGGGCGCGCGCGCGCGAGGAGAAACGCCAAGCTGTCAATCAGCTCGGAGATCAATGGGGGGAATCGAGTGAATTCACCGCGGCTTGATCCGTTTGACTATATAGACGCTAAGAGTATGATAAAGTCTACCGTGTGCATCGGCAATCGCGGTGATCTTAATTGCACATGAAGTACATATATACACACAAAAAGATGAAAAACGTATTGATAAATATAGGGAACGCGGCAGATGAATGGAAAGTGGTTGGTGTAGAAAAACCGCTGCTAACTGCATAAACAGTATATTTCCACAAAGGGGCTCTCTCCATGAAAAACGGTTGTTATGTAAAACTTTTAAAAACAGTTACTAGAGAAATTAACAACCGATTTTACTGAACAACGTATTGGGACTACATGTTTCTACGGCTAATCCGTGGGAGAAATTTTAGGATGATCGGTCGATTTTTCCAAAAGTTATCGCGCGCCAAAAACAGCGTTAATTTTACCCGTACGTAAGAACGCATAGAGACGATTTTGAGTTTCCATGCTTCTCGACCCGTTACGAAATAGGAATCACAAAAATCCAAATTCCCGAAACCTGATTCGAAAGTTCAATTGTTGGCCCTTCACAGGCAAAAATTCATATACGAATAATAATGAGCTTTTCGTTCATCAAAAGTTCTTTTTGGGAAATATTCCCAAATATTTCACGGATTTCCCGTAAAGATTCGAATCGCCGAATTAAAAATGTTCGTTAATGGGATTGAACGGTTGAATTCGCGTTGATGCAGGATAAGAGGGTCGAAACATAATATTCAAATATATAAGTACATATATATATATTTAAACGCACAATATCCGTTGAGTTCCCGACGCTGTAAAAGTTTCGCAAATCATATTCACTCGCGGGTGTACTTTCCATATTATACTATATATAGATTCGTATCGATCCTCGTAACGCGCGGCCGGCAAGTGAAACTACTCTGTCCGGAGAGAAAGGATGGTTATTTCACAAATTAGTAAGAGCTTGTAATAAGCCGTACGCGCGGCGGGGCTCGCTCTCGAAATACACAATAATTAAATGCCCTCGTCTCTTTTACGTCGCAATGCGCCCGATTTCGCAACGTCGCGTGCACTTCCGCAGTGCACGATACCTTCACCGCGTATATACATATACGACAAATCGAGTGACAAACAGCGCCCTGTACATCGAGCGCGATAAATGTCACTTCCAATCGGGCAGTCGTGCGTCGCGGATTTAATAAAGTCAGGCTCGCTCCGTTTCCTCCACTTCTCCATTCCGTATACATACGCAACGCCGCGGACGAAGCGAGGAGAATGATACAGGTATATATCGTCGCCCGGTTAATCACGTTCTCCTCGGGACAAGATCGAGCGAATCAACTCTCGATCGATTTCTCCGATTCGACCGACATATCGATACACGAATTCGAGCCGCGCGAAAAGAAAAATCTCCTTCTACTATTCGTTACGGCCTCCCCCTTGATCTCGGCACTACTCTCTTGAATCCTTACAGTGAAAAACCACCGTATTGCAGAGAAAAATCCCTGTAAGGATGAAAAATTCACTGGATTACAGTGAATTTTCCATGTAACAAAAGTGAATTTTCACTTTAGTTCCGTGAGTTTCGATAGCAAACATTTTTTCATAAAATTCGCAGTAACTAAAGCGAAAATTCATTTTTCACTCTACTCACAAGTATACTGCGATTTTTATGTAAAAATGTTTCCTATCAAAATTTATGCAGTGGTTTTTCACTGTAAGGATTCAAGACAGTATACGGTCTGAAAATCTAAACAGAAAAACAGTCGGGCTTTGTAGACGTGTCCCTTCGATCAGCCGAACGAAAGCGAGTCGGCGTGTGTGCCGCGCTCTCGGAGGAAGCCGCGCGTATATTAGCGCGGGCGAGTTGGAAAGATTGAAAAGCGAGAAGGTATAACGGGGGGGGGGGGAGGAATTTGCATATAGTGGCCGCGTGCGCGCGAGATGGCAAACTTTGCCGCTTCCTTCCGGGCCGGACGATCAGCTCCGCGCGCGCTCGGGGAACAAAGAGCCGCTCTGCCTACTCACGCACACGTACACCTGTGCACGCGCGCCGGCTACACCGACTTTTCGCATGAGCGGCGCGCGCGAGGTGTTTTATCGCGAGCCACTGCGTGTATACATGTATATATACGGTTGCGCAAGTTTTGAAAAGTCTGCCCCCCCATTGGCTTTCTAAGCCATCACACGAGCGCGCGAGAGGAAGTACGCTCGGCGCACGCAGCGCTCACGAGTGTACAGAGAGGGGGGGGAAGGAAGAAAGAGAAAAGAAGGTGCGAGCTACGGGGGGATATTGTCGAGTGTAATACACGGCGCCCTTGTCATACTTTTTTGCCCGATTCGCGTTGTCGTACACACACACATCTATAAGAGGAAGGAACACGGGGGAATCGACTCTGGCGATTTTCACCGGCCCGTTGGCTTTTGCTCCGTGTATATAGCGACGCGATTAGGAGAGAGAGGGCGTGTGTTTAACGAGACGCGGTGGGGTAATGGGCCGTGGCTGCACCGAGTCAGCTGCTGATTAGCGCCAGCTGCAACTGGGTCGCGTCCCTCCTCTCGTTCAGACTCTCAAGCCACGTGTATACGTATATATACGTATCCATAGCTCGGCGTGCATTGGTTTTCAAAGGCGCGGAGAAGCTATAGCCACCGGCGAAAGCTGCTGCACAGGCCCTGCACCGGTTGGGCCTTTGAACGGTAATGGTACATCGTCCCCGTAACGACTGCACTTTCGATCGCGGCAGGATTCGAGTATTAGACAGTCGCAACCGGCTGTCTCATGGGAATAATCACCGGTGACTCGGTTATATTTTTGTGGTTTTCATCGAGCCCGCGGTATATATGTGTGTGTGTGTGTGTGGTTGTAAGTAGCCGAGTGTATAATTGCAGCGGAGCGTTACGTCAGCGAAGCGAAAGATAGAGAGAGAAAGAAAGAGAGAAAGAGAGAAGGAAGAATAGTTGGGGCCTGTGCTCGGCGCGTCGGCGGCGGCGGCGATCCATGCATCCTTGCCCACGGCTCTGCTGCTGCTCCTCCTCCACTCGACTTCCTCGCTGCAGAGGAAGAGGTGCTCCGCTGGCCTCGTCCGAGCCGCCGCCGCCGCCGCCGCTCTTTCTCCTTTCGTTTCGTTTGCTTTTATCGCTCAGTTGTCGGGGGGCCGTCGGCCGCGCGCTCTACGCCACACACAGACACACAGCCGCGGCTATAATCCTTTTGTGCGCTGCGGCGCTTTGTCTTCGGCCGCTGCTGCTGTGACAAGTGCAGTGCCCCCTCCTCGAGTCATGTCCGCAGTCGGCAATCGACCAGCAATCGAGTGTGCGACTTCGACTGCCAATTGGGCTTTTTCAATCGTCGCTTGACGCGGGCGGCTCGCTAATGAGTGTCCTGGCAATTATCGGCCCCCACCACCGGTCGAGTGCAGTGCGCGGATGCTCTTTCGTACACACCGGCGATCCGGCCAGTGTCCCTATTAGCTACGGGTGAATACTTTCGTCTGTGGCGACTTTGGTGGAGTGGCGCTAAAACGATAGTAGTATTGAACGCGTGTGTGTTTGAGGAGCTGCGATTCGTCATTTTTCCGCCGGTAGGTCGAACTTTGAACTCAGTTGATTACGCATTCAGCACGTGGCGGGCCACCGAATTGATTCGGCCAATCGGCAACGGGATTATTAGTTGGGACGTCTGTATTATAAATCTTGATTCGCGCGGGGGAGGGAATTACGCCGCCGCTGCCGACGCTGCTGCGCTGGGTAAGTTTGCTTGACTAATTCCTCCATCGTGAATTCCGCGGCTTAATTGAGCGCCTCTCGAGTTATATACTTTCGCGCGGACTCTCGTTAGATACTTCCACGTTAATTCTTATGAAATTTTAACGCGCGCGCCGGCGCGGTATTAGCGCACGACCCGAGGGGCAATTAAGCCGCCGGCGGCGCGAACGATAAATTTCCATAGGCAAACATCGAGCTCGATAACCCCGAGAGTCGTGATTGTCGCATTAAACGAGCAGGTGTCAATCCGAGCCGATATATTTTTTGCGTGTCTCAGGACACAATAACGGCTCAAACACACTGGTAGGATGTAGCTTGGGGAAGTTTAGGGAGGCAAGCGCGGATAATTTGAAAGAGACGGGACGCGCGCTCGAGAATTGAATTGCAGAAGGGCCGCTTTGTACGAGACGCGCGCTGACCCGTGTCACGATCCGCCTATATATACCCGGAGAGACGGGTGATGCGATTTCTTCCCAAATTGAGCCGTGAAACCTCTTAGAGAAAACTCGGCAATTTCGCTCGTGGCTATCTCGACACCTGCGCCGAACTATGCGCGCCACTCGCTCTCGGAACACTGGTGTGTTGTTACAGGGGACAAATAGAGTTGATTCAAAATTTTACAAAAATTCAATCGTGTACACTTTAATGTCCGGAAGATATTTGATTTTCTTCGTTTTATCTTTTTCACACCACTGCTCGTTACATTTCACTCGATCGCATCGATTCCCGGGATAACTTGCACACCATTCGCGGAATTTAAAGCAGTATATACTCCGCCGTCTATCATTGAAGATGAGAGAACGAGAAGCCGACAGAATAGCGTGAGTCAGTCGTGCGTGACGGCGCTACATCGCGGACTACGCACCGAGTACACGCCCGGCCAGTGGCAACTTTCGAAAAATCTTATCTCACTATACTTGCATGCATAAGTAATGCAAAATCTTTCCGCGCGTGCGAGAAACACTCCTGCGCAGCGGGAAAATTCTACAAACTCTCGCAGCGCACAAGAATCACTTCTACTTCCTTTTTTTCTCCGTTTCTAAAAGTTTCGGTTTTGTTATATTCTTTGCCATCTGATGTAATCATTGCAATATTTCTCAGAACTTGGAAAGTTTTAAGTCTTGATGATCAATTACACTTTAAATCTCTAATAGTAAAAACTACTGTTCATTAGTAGAAATTGCATAACTGATAGAAATAGTAAATTTTCAAATGAAAAACTAGTAAATGTTTATCAATTTTTAGTTGAAAATTAACTTTTTTATTGTTATGCAATTTCTACTAAAATTTCATTCTTACGGGGTATTAATTGCAAACGATGAAATAACGACAACACAATGAAAAGAAAATTGTTCATTATGTTGTCTTATTAAATTTCTACCCAACCCGAAGAGGCTTTCAAATTTGATACTCTATAGCAGTTCCGGAATATTTCTACAGCCATTACTCCAATGTCAAAGGAGACTTTATTGTTGGGATTCCTTGGGGGAGTCTTTTTTCCACTCTTCTTGGTCGCTACATTGTAACTCGTTCGAGTTTTAACCAGACAGTTGCTTTTTTTCCTTTTCTCGTCCTCTGTAGGATACACTTCTCGTCCCTCCGCGCTAATTATTCTTGAAATTTCGAGAGCCTCACCGTAGCGGTTCGGTGTTGTGCAGCGCTGCGAAGAAGAAAAAAAAGGGGGGAAAAGACCAATTAAACTATATACTTTCGCGAATTCCAAAGCCCTGGAATATCTGGGATAATAGACATTTTAAAGGGTCAATGAACCATAAGACGATTACAGCAGCTACTGAATTCTCGCGCGTCTTTTTCAACTATTTACTCGAGGCGCAATTGGTCCGTTCGAGTGAACTCGGTATTTATCGAATATCCATTAAATCAACGCGAAACAATCGGAGGAAAATTGGAAAAATTTAATTTCCCATCGGCGACGTAAAGGAGTCACGAAACGCGCTGCGCGCCGCGCTTCCCACGGAAATACTTATATACGCGTATCCCGAGGTATTTTTCGAATTCAATTAGTTATGAAGATTGGACAACAAAAGCACGAGCTTATACTCGATAGCTCGCGAGAGGCCGTTATCGGATTCCCGAGGCTTATATAAACTTCCCCCCATTATACCTACAAATATATATATACGCACACTCGTAATAATTCAAGTACGTTTCATTTTGTCGGAGAAGCTTCGCGGTAATGGCAGGTTGAAAATACACGTGAAATATTTTTACCGGGCGGCATAAAGCGATTAGCCATAATGTACGTGATGGGAGGGAACGAAAAAAAGAAAACCAAGAAAAACGGGAAGAAAAAAGTCGCTCGCCCCCCACCCGTAACTCGCTATGGAAATTTTCCTCCACCCCCGAAAAGTCGGGAAGAATCACGCGGGCAAAAAGCGAGGAGGATTGAGCTCGCGATCCGTCGATTCTCGAGTAGGCTTTTATTTACCTCGCGCCCCGTGCATCGGATGGCTCCTACAGTATACAGGTACATACACACGCGCGCGATTCAGACCGTAGAGAGCGAGTATTAGCATAATACTCTTGGGCGTCTCGGCCGTTTACGGAAGACCATTAGCCATCGAAACGAGATACGTACGTGTATAGACGGGGGGTTGGGGCGGGAGGTTGAATTTGCAGGGGCGATGGAACTAATGGGGAACGTTTTGTCGTTGCAGCCTGCGCGAGCTGATACTCGATGGCAATGAGATCAAGCAGCTGCCGGAGGAAATCAGGCAGCTGGGCCAATTGCGCCACGTCTCGCTGGCGGCCAACCTGATCGAGCTGCTGCCCAGCTTCCTCATCGAGATGCGAGCTCTCGCCCTCGGCGTAAGTATTGCGCCCCCTCCCCATACAGGGAGCCGTTTGTTTTTCCGGGTCAGCGCACCGGCTAACTGCGAGGATTCCTCGCGGGCGCGCGCACGCGATTCGCTGATCGTATTTTATATTCGACAGGACGTTCTGCCGGGCAGGAGCGAGGCTGGCTCGGCGGCGGCGGCGACGGCCGACGAGAAGAGTAATTTGCACAACAGCCTTTACAAAGTCAACTTGCGAAACAACCAGCTCAAAGGAAACATCATTCTCGGCAACTACGGGGTACGTGCAACTCCCTTCTTCTTTTCCTCCTCCTCCTCCTCTATATCTTGCTTCACTCTCTGTCTTGCCCCCCCCCCACCTTCCCTCCGCGCTTTTATACAGAGAGCGAGAGAGAGAGCCTTTGATCGAGTCGTATATGCAATGTTTGCGCCTGGGCGAAGCTTTCTTCTTACTGTCTTGGAGCTGCTGCTGCTGCTGCTGCAGCGCGCATCAGCCAGTTTGCCGACGCGCACGGATATAGCGATTGATGCGCGCCCGGCTCAATTGGAATTTTCAATTTCCTCTGCAAGCCTCCCCCGTTGGCCACCCGCGCGGCTACGCAAAGCGCTTATCGGCTTTTTCTACCCGATGTATTCAAATTTCGATTGCCCGGGAAATACAGAGACGTGGCTCTTTTTTTTTTCTTCTCCTTTGCGCCCCCTTCCCCAGACGCTCCGTGTATATACACTCGGGATACCCGGTTTGTTTTATTCAACAGCTCGGCTCTCGCTTGTGTATATACGAATTGGCCTTTCTCTCTCTCTATCTCCGTCTGTATACGTGAGTATACATCTCGCGGCCTCGTTTGACACAGTCGTCTCGCGGGGGCTGGGAATTTTCTTTGTAGCTGCATCGGTGTCCGAACAATTACGAATCAATCGCGATGAGACGTACGCCGCTGGGCTACAATACGCGCGCGGCCCGATAAATCCTTCGGGAGCTGCCGCGTTGCTCTCGTTGCCGCGTCCGCGCATAATTCGCCGAGAAAGAAGCCAATTCGCGCCTCTATAAATCCATAGTCGGGGCCCCTGGCTCGAGCTATACCTATATCTGTATGTACATATATATACACGCGCGGCAGCTCGTAAATTCTGCCCCGAGAAAGAATATCTATCCCCTGCTTCTACGGTGTGTCTATATCACGAGACGGGAGTGCTCGGCTGTGTATAATCGCGCGTTTCCATCCCCAATTTATACTTTACAATAGACATAGGACCCCCGAACTAATAGCCGTGTCTGGCTGTACTTAGAACCTGACGCACCTCGACCTCAGCGAGAACAGCATCGAGAAGCTGGACCTGAGCGCGCTGCGCGAGCTAAGGAGCGTCAGATGCGCCAGGAACGAGCTGACCGAGTTGACCCTGTGCGGCCAAAGCCTCGTCTCCCTCATCGCCGGCAACAACAGTAAGCTCTCATACCATCCGATTCGTATACTCATACTCAGTGATGGATAGTAGTTGATTACTAATACCCCTATTTTACATGTATAAGCGTCATTTAATACGTGTAATCAGTTGTATTTGAATATAATTTCTCAAAATACTTTGATCAAATACAAATTATTGGTATTTTGTATCTGACGAACTAAGAATCGGCCATCAATCTCGAATTATCTATATTCAAAATAGTCAAAATTTACTATTCGAATGGTCGGGTTGCATAAATAGTAAACGTTGGATATTTACTTCATGGAATAGTAAAAAGTTTTTTTTCTTAATATATCTGCATATTGAGTGATTTGATATACGAAATAGTTATTTCGGTTAACTAGTGCCAAAACTGTCAACTTGATAAATATTGTAATCTCATACTATATTCATTCGATAAAAAAAATCCACTGAATGTTTTATCAATTTTTGAGTGAGTATATCCATTTTCAACCATTTCAAATCTAGAAAGCACACAACGTCACTTTTGCTTTCTCGGTATTCAAACTCGCTCGTTTCACTTTGCAGAACTGAAGAAGGTGACTATAGTGCCCGTGCCGACCAACCTCGAGCACCTCGACGTCTCGTAGTGAGTACACAAGCGCACCGGTTCACCGGCTCTCATATTTTCCACAAACAGCCACTTTCTATATAATATATACTCTTCCTCTCGCCAAACACCGTGACTTTCCGACAACGCTCGCGCGCTATAACAGATCGCGGCTCCTTCGGATATATATATATATATAACGAGCTTCGATTTGCATAGCTATAATCGCCGCGGATGCATCTATGCATTAGCCGAGGATTATATAGCTTTATCGGGCCGTCCCGGGAGCAGTTGAAATTCACGAAGGCTCGCGGCGCGCGCCGGAGAGTTGAAAACCATAGTAGATATATAGACACGGGCCAAGACAGCCAAGTTCAGCTCTGGCGCGCGCACGCGCCAGCTCGCGGGTAATAACTGTAACCGTTTCTTCCTCCTTTGTTTCGGCGTCTCTATGTACCCCGTGTAACGATACTACGATGTTTATTTCATGGGCTGCCCCACGCGCTTACGCGTTTCGATTGTTTTCGGCTTATATGAATACATATCAAACGGCAGCTTAGCCATCGGTTTTTTTTTCAATTATATTCATATTCGACCGTTTCGTATTCCACTTATAGTTGTTTTCGATATGAATTAAATTTATACATTTTCAAGCATACGTTTCATATCTATTTTAATCTATTGCTTTAAAAAGTTTACTTTGCGAATATTTTAGAGCAAAAGAGTAAATTCATCATTAAATCAGCGGATTTATTACATATACTCACGACGTGCATTCTAACCACTCAGTCGGGGTCACGAGCCGCAATAAATTCGGGTCGAATTGTTGAGTTCAAATTTAAAGGCTATGGATATACCTTGAACTTGGAACGAGTACAAAAATAGCCTTGATCTTGAGTATCCAAAGATGAAACTCGATTCACATTCATTTTCATACTGCCTAAATTGAAATTCATCCTACGTTGAAAGTATCCGCGTTTCGGCTGACAAATTTCGTTCTACAAAAGCCGTTTGACAAGCTCCACGAGCTATATATATTTCGTATCAGAACTATACATAGTAACAGTAAATGGAAAACCATCGGACCCGAAATCTTCGTGAGCGAGCGCGCGTGCGAAAAAAAACACGAGTGTTAAAAATAATGATTAACGTGTGGCGAATCACAGCAACGAGCTGGACAGCCTGCCGGAGTGGACGGCGGAGCTGGGTGTTCTACGGGCCCTGTTTGCCTCGCACAACGACCTGATAGCGCTGCCCGAGCGTCTGTTCTCGTCGTCCCGGCTGGAGGTGCTCCACCTGCCGCACAACCGGCTCCAGGCGCTACCGCCGCCCCGGCGACAGCTCAACCTCGTCCACCTCACCCTACAGGACAACCGGCTCACCGCTCTCCCGGCCAACTTCTTCGCCAACACCCTCAAGTCAGTATACGTATATATCTCTCTCTCTCTTGCGCGCACGCGACACCTCGGATTAATTTTGCTCCAACAGTCGCGAAAGCTTTAGCTGGCTGTCGCGTCGCGCCAAGTCTAATTGGAAAAGTACGAGTCGGGTCCGGTATGGGCTCTCAAATTCTTCCGGGCCAACGATTCCATTGTGGCCCCGCGACGTTTAGCTCGATCGATCGGTTGCATTTTTCCTTGCCGATCTTCGGCCGACGTATTTGCGCGTCGACAATTTTACGATCGCTCTTCGAGGAACACAACTCACCGTTTTGCAGACGAGAGAGTGTTTTATCAATCCGTATGGGGCTTTCTAAACACTGTATACTCATCGCGATGATTTCCCCGCGGGTTCATTCGGCAAAGCTGCGTTTCGAACGAGATCGAATCATATCCAACGCACGTGGCCGCGATCGCGGGCTGATTTACGAACGAGAGCGGAATCAATTTGTCGGTCAGCGTATATAGCGAGGTGGTCGAAGTTTGTTCTGCGAGGGGAAGAAAAAAAAGCTGATGAACAAGTTGGCCACCCCTTCCTTAGGATGAAGGTGCTGAACCTGTCGAACAATCGATTATCGGAGCTGGCGTGGAGCTGGTCCGAGGAGGAGAGAGCCGGGCGCAACAATAGACAGGAGGACGGGAAGCGAAGCTCCTTGGAGAAACTCTATCTCACGGGAAACTCTTTGACGAACACCGCCCTAGACGCCCTGGCCAAATTCACCGCGCTCAGGGTCCTCCATCTCGCCTACAACGCCCTGGATACGCTGCCCGAGAGGTAAGCCGACACGCTTCGCCCGGTGCACTTTCTCTCCAACCCCACTACTCTCTCTCTCTCTCTCTCTCTATCTATCTATCTATCGCTGATACATGCTGTGAACCTGATACTTACGCGTTACATTTCCTTCTCTTCTGCAACCTGCATCATGCGGTAGGGTGATCCGCGAATATACATTATGTATCGACGATCTGTAACGTGAACGGCGAGTTTTCAACTTTGAATCTGGCTCGCAATCAAAATTCCATTCATAAGAGTAACGTGCACGAATACCTGCAGCACAAGTTTATGACTTTTTATCGCCCGAGAAATTCCGATCACTCCAGAAACTTTTGTCTCTCATAATTATCGAGTTCGGAATAGTCGAACTTGAACATTATAGTTGAATCTTGCCGGGAGATGACGTGGAAAAAATATCGAAAAGTATAATGCTGACATTAGTCATATTATAACTTCGTAGCCAACCGGAACGTTTTACAGTGTGGTGAGGAGTGCTAATAGAGCCGTGGGTCATCATCAGGTCGTCTCTTTTATTTAGCTAATTTTTCATCACGAGTGTAGAAACAACTAAGGTTCAATGATCTACTTCTCGATACAAGTGATGAAGACAATATATCATCCTCGTATATCAGTGTGTAACCTCTATCGATGTAACTCGTGTCCTCGTGAGCTCTCCAACTGTTGAACGGCGTAAAATTGAAAGGAACCTCACTTCAAAATAGAGGAGAATAATTTGTACGAAACGAATGAATCCCCAGTCGAGTGTCTTTTCTCAAAAGCGCGAGTCACTTTGTTGTGAATTATGATTACAAAAGTGAAAATTCTCGGGAGAGGTGTCCCGTCCGCGCGATATTATATCCACGTGCGCGACGGAGCGGGGGAGTGCGAGGCGCACGTGAGCTAGCGCGGGATGCTCTTTCAAGTAGATACAGCCTGGATGTGGACGGACGTGTGCAGAGTGGCGTTGGGGGGGGCCGGCGCGACTCCGAACTGCGCGCGCGGAGCAGAATGAAAACGCGCTCGGACGAGCGCAAGCGTTGACGCGCTCACCGGTGGCTTTCAAGGATTAAAAAATTACTCGCGCTCCAGAAAATTGCTCGAGTTTTACGGGGGACGGCCGCCCGCCCCCCTGCTTCTTTCGAGGATCAGCTGTTTACCCGCTCACGTAATACGCAAAGCACATCCTTCTTTGCTCATTACGCGAAGACACGCCGGCGTGGCTCTTAATTTTAACTACGAAGAAGCTCGAGCGTCGAGATATACGTCCGTGTCCCCGGCGCGGCTACGGATCCTTTACGTTTCACCTTTTATCCCACCTTGAACCGAGTCCATCCTGCTCAAGTCGCCGAGCAAAGTATATGTACGTAAGCCGAAGAAGAGCAGCCGACGTTTTCAAACTTCATCAGCGGCAATCGTTTGAAAAATTTCAATTTTCAAAGTTATAATGAGAGAGAGAGAAAGTTGAGGCAAAAGTGTGGGTGCGTAGCCGGGAGCACGAGCCGGAACGCGATCGCGATGAAAACGCGGGTGGATTCGAAGCCGGGCTCTAATTATTGACGCTACACTTGCGATCGGCGAACAGTTACACCGGGGGGGGGGGGGGGGGGGTGGTGGGTGAGGCAAACAGCATTTCCCAATGCCCTATATTACGAGGCTTAAATTATTGCGAACCCGATTAACAAGGAAATCAGCGCGCGACTATCGAATGGCCGGTTACCGAATTATCGTTGACAAAAGTAAAATCGACCGTGTACTAATTGCGAGTCAATAATTCCCGGTGAAACTTTCCAGCAAAATCCCATTACTAATCAACGAATGCATCTCGCGCGTATACAACGCACTGCGATATTGGATTTTACCCCTCCACCACCGAGCCGGCGCGGCGCTGTTCTATCGCGCGCCGCTTGTCGCGCGCTTCATCATATTTCACGAAAATCACGCGATTGCTCCTCTCTCAATACGTATACACACTCTGACCGTTTTGTATATTTTGGTTAGCTCTGAAGCTTCAATAGATCATGAAACGGTTGCCTTTTTATCGAGACCACAAATATCCCTGGTAGTTTTGATGGGTCGAACAGATAAATGTATTTTCGGATACGGTTGATCGCACTCTCATACACATACCGATGGGTCCAAGCGGTTTTATCTTTATACGATATCGGATCTAATTGCAATGACATGATCATGAGGCTGTTGTCGGGGGTATCGGGTTCCCGCACAGACTCATCTGAATATTTTATTCGGAGGGTCGACCTGCACTCGAGAAAATCCTGTAGCCGCTGATTATTCTCGTGCAACGCGTCGCGCGATACACGACCGAACTCATTTTTCTCTCCCGCCCACCTTGGAACTCGCTCGCTTTCAACCGTCCGGTCCAATTGATTCCCGGCAAGCATAATTTCACTCCGAACATACAAAGACAAACTCGGGCGACGAATCGCGTAACGGTGATGTAGCCAACGACTTTTCGCACACAGCCAAGTATCCTGCATAGCGATGAATATCACGGCTGTTCTAGCGTAATAAACTTTACCAAATATTTGAAAAAAGTTAGTTTTGAGGTTGGGAAGTTACTCTTTCACGAAATACAAGTAATTAATAACAACTTCTACTCTTATCATCTGTTTTATTTAATGACTGTTTTTTGAGTGAATCAGGCCACAAAGTTAACAAAATGTGATTAATTAGTTGATTTTATATTATTCAGATGCTCACCATGTTGAGTCACGGCTGATTTGGATAATTTTAAACCAAGGATAAAGTTTGTTCGGTCCAATTCTGTTTTCATGTATACGTATATATACTGCATACTCTTTTAAAATCTTACTCAAAATGAGAATCATCACTGCAATCCAGTAATAATTCATCCCCTTTCTTACAAAGATTTCAGGCCATAAATTTGATGAAAATACCAAAAAACTTCAAATTATCAAAATCAAGTGCTCAATAAATTTTATCATGTATGTGCATGAAAAATCCGGAAAACTTCAATATTGTTAAGATGACGATTCACAACAAATTCGCTGATGAAAAATTAAAAAAATAAATGTTAAGTTGCTGGATTGGTGTGCAACGACCCATACACAAACGCACACACACGTCAAGAGGCGTTACAGCATCTAACATCTATACAGACGTGGCTCAAGTGCAGGCTAACGCGCGAACGCGCTCGGCTAAATTATATATGCGAGCGGACAAAAGAGAAATCCGTACATATATATACATACAGGGGAGGAGGGGTGGGCTGCACACACACATATCGCCCGGGTGTTTATATTCAGGGATGAGTCGGGCGCGCACATGGCAATTTAGCCCTTTGGCGTGGAAGCTCGCGCGAGCGACGCGCGTGAGTTGCATTAGCGCTTTGGTATATGTCGCGCGCGCGTCTCTCCCCTTTTGAAACGTCGGCGTAATATATTGCATTCTCACCGCCATCCGCTCGCGCGAGAGCAGACGTTCTGCTTACGCCCGCGCATATCCCCCCCGTTGCACCGCACGCCAAACAACAACGAGTGATGAATATTTCAAATTACCAGCCCCGACCAGAAAACGTCACCTGCGAGCGAGCGAGCGCCCTCCTGAATAATCGAATATCCGCTCTCGGGTAAGCTGGCCGCGAATTCGGCATTAATTATTCCCTCCGCGCCCCTCGCTTTTTCGCTCGCCGCGGCTCCTAAGTATAATATCCAAAGTATATCGTCCAACGAGCCGCATTGATTTTTCAATAATTATCGGAAAGACGATCCGATCGAGATTACGCTGTGGAGTATGGGGAGAAAAGAGCAAATGCTAACTTCGCGCTCTGATAGTGTCATCGTCGTAAACACAAAAGCCCGTGAGAAATAATGGTTTTCCGGTTGTCTTACTTGGCTGTCGTCTGTGCTATGATGATCAAATTTTTTCCGTCCCGTGTAATAAAGATCAGTAAAGCTCGCCGGTTAAACTTCGCGGGAACTACGAATTATTTCGTGTCCTCTGGACGATTGACCCTCGAATACTGCCTCCCCAACAACGATTCTCATACGTACATCGATGTTATATATCTCGACGCGACGTTAATCGGGCCTTTGAAAATTGTGACGGGTTGCTTTCAGCTGCATAGCCTCGTGGAAGGAGCTCGAGGAGCTGGTGCTTTCGGGCAACAAGCTGCACTACCTGCCGGACAACGTGGCGAATCTCGCCCACCTCAGGGTACTCAGGGTCCACTCCAACCGGCTCCTCACCTGCCCGGCCTTCAGCAAGACCTCGTCTCTCAAGGTAAGAGTGGCTTCTGGCTTCGGGAGGGAGGAAAAACATCCTGCCGCCGTCGCGGGCGGATCGAATAACCTCCTGAATTAGTCAAATTCGCTGCCGCGCTAGGGGGAATTATTCATCGGTGTCGGAAGCGTCGCTCTCGCCCGATCGCTTATTGACGACTTCGATTCGTTTCACTAATTCATGATTTCTCGATCTCGCCGGCCTTGTGGTCGCTCGCCGCGCCCGCGCACACTTCGGGACGCGCACACCGCGAGACGTTATACACGCGTCCTTTAATTCTTGAATCATGACATTGTATATATACATAACCAAAAATAAATTCGAGGGTGATACGTTTGACTAATCGATTCGGGATCTTTTGACGCGCCGGAGAGCCGTCTAGCGTGAACCTTTGAGCCTCTCGCGACGAGCCGGGCAATAAGCTAACGAGCAAATAACTCGTCGTGTGTGTGTTTGTGTGCGCGCGAGCACATACGTCGCGTTCATACGGTGTGGCTTATAATTAGTCAACGTCGCGCTCGTAGCTTTGAAGAAAGCCTCGTTAACGGTACACACTTGGTATTAATATATATTGAAAATTAAAATTGGATAATTACGCGGCTCGTCCTTGATCGCGAGAAAAGGGATCACGAATTCCCGACGAATTTAGACGAGCCGAGAGTCAATTGCCCTGATAAAACGACACGCGATCTGTTTATTCTCCACCGCGTCGTACCGTTGGCGGACGCAAAATGGAAAGTTGAAATTTCCGCATTTGCTTTCATTTCAAACCGTCCGAAAAAAGCCCGGCTACGTGGGCGCGCGCCCGCGACCATTCATGTGCGCGTTTACATATAAATAGAGGGAGGCGAGATAAAAATCCGCGAGAAATGTCCTTTTCACCTTCGATTCGTTTTCTATAGCTTCTTGATATAACTTTTGAATTTTCGAAAGGGTTGAAAATCGAGAGGGAACGAAGGGGAGAGAGAGAGAGAAAAGGAGGAAAACGAGTGATTCCGGTGAAACCAACTGAACGCGAGCTCGAAATACATATATAACTCAAGTGCGGGACGCAGAACTGCGCATGAAAGCGGACATTCATACGCTGATTGAATGGATAAGCAAAGTTGAATAATATCGCTTGCTCGCTTGCTATATATACATATCAAAACCCTCTCGGGTGTATTATACGTATATAAAAGCACCCTCGAATGTCAAAGCGCCCAATGGGAATAGCGTCCCCGCGGGCAGTCGAAAGTTGGCCGTCGGTGAAATTTTAACGCTGTCACTCGCGGCCGTTTGACCCCGTTAACCAATCAACGATCACGACGCGACTCGAGCCTATTTGTCGTGTGTACATCCACAGGTGCTGGACCTGGCGCACAACCACCTGGACCGGCTGAACCTCGACAGTCTGCTCCCGGCGCAGCTGCAGTTCCTCGACATCTCGTGCAACTCCCGGCTGAGGCTCGACCCGCGCCAGTTCCAGAGCTACAACAGTGCGAGGAGGCCCGTGTCGCTGGTCGACGTGTCCGCCGGCCAGAGCAGGCAGCCAGACTCGGCCACCCGATGCACCAGCCCCGGACCCGACACCCGCAACGACCAACACCTGCCCTGGCGACTCGGCTTCTCCGAGACAGCCGGCACTCGTGAGAGGTGCGTATTGTGCCCCTTTCTTACAGGAAAAATCCACGATTTTACTCACGATTTTATTCAGAGATTTTCCATTGCGAGTAATCAATGGTTGCGTAGTAGATCAGACGACAATTTTCGCTGCGGAGGACTCTATCCATACCCTCCATCTCACTCTGTGCTAGAGTATTTCGACGACTTTCGTAATAAAGTGACGGGCTTAGTCCAAGTAAGCGTGATTCAATTGATTGCTGGAGGATGTTCCCAAATAAAAAAAATTATGCATAAATTATACCTAGGAAGTTATGCCTAACAATGGACTGACATGATCTACGCATAGTCTAGGCATTATCAAATCAAACTCGGAAGGTACAGTTCTCTATGCCTTGTTTATGCCTCGTGAGCGTTAGGTCATTATTTACGATGCATCAATTATGCCTAGACGATGAACATTCATTCAAAAATTTGAATGATAATTACTTCAACAAGAAAACCGAAAAATCTTTTAAATGTTTAGGTGGCTCTATATGGACAGATTAAGCTGAACCCATTGCCAGCAGATAGTCATCCGCAAGAGGACTAGGTCCGTAAACCAAACCCACCGCGAATACGAATACTGAATGGCATTCCTCCTTTTGACGCGAGCTTGAGAGAATACTTATGGGCGATTCTCTCACGATCCAATAGATTCGATATTGGGGGATTAAGACATTTATGGAAAATAAGAACTTATCTTTGAGTATGTGGTGACTGGCGAAGTCATCTAGTACCTGCCCCTCACGAAGCGCTCTGCATATCGAACAAGTGATAATTCTCGGGCTCTGATCGGTGGGACGTAGATGATCCTGAGTACGGACGAGCTACTGCATCTCAAGACTCTGTTGCGTTGTCGAATCGATCGAGAATTCAACATGAGTAAGACCCCTTTTCAATCAGTTGAAACTTGCAACGATCAATGATTACATAATTGATAAATTTTGAATTTCAATTTAGTAGGTCTTTGATAAGAAGAATTGGTTAATCCTTAATTTATTCAAAACTGTACTCAAATTTATTTTATTATATCCACAAAAATTTGGGAGGTTTGAGTTGACCATTTACAACAAATTAGCTGATGAAAAATTAAAAAAAAAATTGAGACTGCTGAGTTGGTGGGAATGACCCATGTATAAGGTAACTGTACCCAATTTGGCACTGTACCCAATTTGGCACAATCGTCAGATTTCGTATTTCCGGTGCTCTCTGAGCATCAGTCGCTCTTAGGTTATGTTGGGGGAATTAAAAGAAAATTTTCGGTATCTTCCCCGCCCATTTCGCCCTTAAAACCACTCTTCTACAACACTTTGAAGTTTCACTTACTGATTTTTTCACCATTTTCAAAGTCTATCATAGTCAAATTCGCGAAAAACCCTTAGGGGGGGGGCACATTGGGTACAGTTACCTTATATCTCGGCTCGATGGCGGTTGGGGTGAAGCGCAACCGAAAATTTCATGAACAAATGAGGGCTCGATGAGACTGGCACGTCTGTCTTGTGCGGCGGTCAAGTCAAGAATGTTGCCTGCTGGCCGCGGCGCTCGGTGTCAGTCCCGCCAAGTAGGCTTTCCGGCAGAGAGCGCGCATTCAACGTACAGTGCTATACTAACGGAGCTTACACATGAGTGCGTGCGTGTGTGTGCGTGCGCGTGTGTGTGTGTGTGTGTGTGTGTGTGTGTGTGTGTGTGTGTGTGTGTGTGTGTGTGTGTGTGTGTGTGTGTGTGTGTGTGTGTGTGTGTGTGTGTGTGTCCCATCTGAACACTTACAAGATCTTTCGATTTTATAATTGAGTAATAATTAATCAAATTTTGATGAAACGAATGCCTATGGTCTAGGCATAATTGATGCACAGTAAATGAAGACCAATGCTCACTAGGCACAGGAATAAGGCATAGAGAACTGTACCTTCCGAGTTTTCCTTGATACTGCATAAATTATGTCAGTCCATTTCTAGGCATAGCTCTATAGGCATAATTTATGTATAATTTTTTCACTTGGGTTCGTATTGCAACTGATTTCCTAATTAGTTTCATACCAACATTTCAATTTTTCGGACTTTGCGAACAAAATTTAAACGTTAAAGAGCCCGTCATTTACTACTTTAACTCGGTCCAGCAGATGTAGTGTATATCCTTGATGCAATAATTTTATTACGACGGCGCATATGAATCGGATTATGCTCACACGACGGCTTGCACAGGTCGCTGGAAAAAATCCCCTAAAAATCCTGACGAAATATTGCGACAACAGTCGCAGAGAGCTGAATGAATAAATTCGTCCAGCTTCTTTTAAGGGAGTCCCTTTTGTAGCAGCTTTGACGAATCATTTCATTAGGATTTTTATTCCCGTGCCGCTCGTCGGCTGTTCTCGTAGGCCGGACACGGCTGCGTAAGCTTCACCGATAGGGATAAAATCGAATAATCCGTTTGAGGTACAAGGTTCAAAGAGTTGGTTTTCGCCCGCCAGCTTGGAAAAATTTTCCCCGGTTATAAACATACGCGCGTCTAGCGATTCAATTACAAGTGCTCACCCCGACAACGAAGCGCATTCGATTATCTATTTTTTCTCCTTCATTTTTTTTTATTTCGATTCAATGGGCTTCGTTACTTGGCCTCGCGAGTTGTTTCGGCGACAGGCAGAGGCAGCGCGCGTCTACTCGATTAAGTTGGCTTCAGCACTAGGTGTCGTACAAGTGCGGGACCCTGATAGGGCCCTGAATGATTTTTCAAAATTTTACTAATTCTAAAAAGTAGATACATATTATCATAGACTATACTTATGGATGTTTGAAAAGGGAAAATACACCGTAACTAACTAAAAGACGTTATCATAACTATCAAAACATTATTTCGGAGAGTTTCGTCATGATTGGTTATCCTAGTATGACAAGCGCAATTGAATACTTTTTATGGTTTTAAGTTCTTATTCATCCGGCAACATACGATTTCCGCATCCATATCATAATTAATCTACTTATAAACTTGTCTACCACTTGAATTTACTCCTATTTTTCATATTCAATTGAGAATTAAGATATTAATAAATTCTGGCCACAAGAGCTGCAATGTGAAAAATGTGTCAGTTTGTTATGGAAGTAAAGTCTGATTTTCCTTGGTGCGATTGAAATCAGGTTGTGTTAGGTACAATCTGTTCGAGTTTCAATTCATTCTATGATTAAACGAGAACTCGCTGAATTGCGACGAAACGCGTACCCTCGGCGACAGGGTACGTCTCTTTTGAAATCACCGGGGAGTATATAACAAAGGACTGTTGTCGCAGGCTGCTGGTGAGCCAGGTGCGAATGCCGGGTCTGTGCGGCAGCGAGGGCCTGTTCGGCGTGTTCGACGGGGGCCCGAACCAGGAGGCGCCGAGCGGCCTGCACGAGATGATGCCCCGGCTGCTGGTGGAGGAGCGCGAGGCGAAGGGCACGAGGTCCGACTACCTGCGCTACACCCTGCTGTCGGCGGGCCGCGAGCTGCGCGACAAGGGCCACAAGTACGGCCTCGACGCGGCCCTCGTCCACCTGAGCCGGCCCGACCCGACGGGCCGATACCTCCTCACGGCCGCCAGCTGCGGCGAGGCCAGGGCCGTGCTGTGCAGAGCAAACGGGCCATTGCACCTCGCCAAGCCCGCCACCGACCAGTACCTGCCCCGGCTGCACGCCGCCCTCGCCCACGCCAAGCGCAAGAACGACCTCCTGCCCGTCGCCGAGCCCACCACTCAACAGGTGAGTCCCCGATACGTTGCTCGAATCAATTCCCGAAAGTTGCAAAGCGTATAGATGGTCGGTTTTGTTCATACTCGCGCGCGCGTATTCTATAATCGAGCTCTCGCGGCGTGTCAAAAGCGAAACGGATCGATGGCCAGGCCTCGTCGCCGCATCTATACGTCCTTGTAACTCAGTCAGAGATTGGGTCGCGCACTGATCACGATGGAACTTTGTGAGGTGGTTCATGGGCACCCTAAATAGCTCGTATCTACACCAGCCATAAAGCCTACAACGTTTCGGTTTCCTGGGAGGTCGATTTATCCGATTTTCATGGCTTGTTGTATACGGATATATACTGTTGAGTCGCAGATCAAAAATGATCCATTGAATATCTCCGGAAAATCAAAACGTCAGACTTGAGATGTAAGCTATTATCTGGTCCACCCAACAATGATAACAAAGCTTCATCGAAAGATTGCTTTTCCAAAGATTGTGCGTATACTCTCAGTAAGTATGGGAACAATGTGGTTTTTTGTTTGAGCTCGGTTACCATCTCGTGGCCGTACTAATGATAATACATGATCTACACCCGCATTTGTAATATATCATAATGGTTTCCCAGAAACACTCGGATGTTTTAGTTAGCGAGGGAATCCTTTTAGCGATATGACTCGGTTGGAATATCATACTCAGCATTTGCAGATTGGAGTATCCCAAATTTTCAGACGAGAAAAAACCGACGTATATTTGTGCAACTCCATACATTCGCATGAATTTTATCATGCAGAATTAACAAATGTACATTAAACTCGCCGACAATCTGCAATCCCATCAGTCTTTAGAATAATTAATCAACGTGTATAGTATACTTTCTATCTCCGTCAAATATTAATTAGGTTGATTTAACGAGGTATCCCGACTTATACTTCATTATTCACATTCGCTAAAATCCAATATTAAAATGAAAACATTTTCATTTTTCCAAGTCGAGCTTTCGTCTATAAATAATTCACGCGGCAACGGGATATGTACTTTCCTTTTACAATTCCTTCGCAACCAGGCATCCTTCCTGTTTTTACAACTATCGGGAAACGTGACGTGTATTGAAACACAATGTCCAAATTCGCAATACGAAAAATTTAATCTTCTCGTGAATTTCAGTCGCGACTCGTGCAACTTTTCTCGCAAATCATCGAGGGAAGAAAACTCGAGACGCGTAACGAGATGCTCCGTCGTTATACTGCCCGTCGTAAATATCTGATAACATTTCATCGGACAACAAAAGCATCGCCAACGCGGCTTTTCACGATTTGCTGAGGTAATACCCTCGACACGTTGCTGCTATATCGAATTACGATCGAGGTTGAGAAGATAGAAATCTAAACAATTTCAACACATCTTTTGAAAATGTCATTATAGAAACTCTTTCTCAATAATAACGTTCTGGTATGACACTAAAGTGTATACCTTTTCTACACTGAGAGAAATATATAGTAATTCCTACTATAAACCAACTATAAATATAGTTCTATTTGGTCAAGTCAACCAGAAAAATATTGTAAATTTGAACATAAAAAATAGTAGTTGTTACTATATATTTGTTATAGATCACTATATTTTATGTTCATGTTACTATATTTTCTACTGCGTGATACTATAAATTTCGACTTTCTTAAGTCAACATCACAGAGCTTTCAATATTCACTGTTTTAATAAAACAACAAGTGCTACTTTGATCAATCATAGCATGAAAGCGAGGCAGTGGCCCTATAATGTAAACAATTCTCTCCTTCGAACCCATCAATAATTTTAGATGTAAACATTCGATACATTGGACGGAACGTGAGAAATATTGGGGAATTGAGAATGTATAGTTCAATTTACTATAAATATAGTTAATTTTACTAAAAGTACACGGAATATAGTTCAAAAGACTATAATCAAATAGTTGAGGGAGTATAGTTGATTTCACCATAAACGAATGTTGATTTTACAGTAAAATTATTCTTTCTTCCCAAAAAAATTGTTGGGACAACTATTTTTCACCGCACTATACGGTATAGTTGATTTCACTTAGTCGATTTTTCTCAGTGTAGCGACATAGAAAACTCTTTGCCTTATCGGTTCCATCATCATCCGGCGTTACACACATTCACACTTGACTTTTTAAGAAAACTCGTTTTGTCACAAACGAGTTATGGAATTCAGTCGCGCCCCGGGGCTGTATATCCGCGCGTCTCGGCTAACGAGCACACCGCCGCGAGGAACTTTAAAAATCCCTGTGCCCTGATCGACACAAAGGTATACGCTCTCGGAGGAAAATTGATTCCTCGTTATAGAGAGGAGGGGTCGACCCGAGGGATATATAGACGAGAGAGATATCGCGTGTCGTTTGTCGCCGCAGGTGACACTGGAGGAGGACGACGAGCTGATAATAATCGGCAACCGACGGCTGTGGGAGGTGGTGAGCCTGGCGGAGGCGGTGCGGGAGGCCCGGGCCGAGGCGAACCCGGTGCTCGCGGCGAAGCGGCTGCAGGACCTCGGCCAGGCGTACGGCGCCGAGGACAACCTGAGCGTGCTGGTGGTGCGATTGTCGGGCGCCGCCGCCGCCGCCCCCGCCACCCCCGCCCCCGCCGAGCCCCTGGACAAGCTGCTGATGCGCGAACTGCGCCAGGCGGTCCACGCGACCAAGCCTGATTCGGCCGGCTGCACGTGCCCCTGCTGCATGCCCAGGCCGCCCGGACCCTCCGAGACCCCCGCGCCCTGCTGCTGCCACGCCGCCAACAACTCCTTCTACCTCAACGGTGCGCTTCGCAGCGTCGCCAGCGCCAGGTATGCTCTCCTTTGCTGCGTATATTCTGATCCACGACATCCACGATTTGTTCTCCTGCTAAACAGACTCGCCTAATCTCTAAATCTTAAATAGTAAAAAACTACTATTTCATCGCACAACAGTAGTTACTGACTAAAAAATAGTAGACTCTTACTGAATAACTAAAATATTAGTAGAATTTCACTATTATTCTAGTCAATAAGTGCTATTTTTATCAGTTGTGCAATTTTTACTATTAAATAGTCTATCGCTATTTCAGATTTAGAGAGGAGAGATAGAGTCTTAATTCTAGAGGAAATCTTCTTGGTATGCGTCAAGAGATTTTATTTTTGGGATTGCACGTGCTCCCTCTTTTGCGCACGAGCTAATTTAGCTGCTTTTCACGAGTTGGATAATCTCGTGATCTATTCGTCATTCGGCTCTCGATGTTTCATTGGGATATCATGTACTTGCTCGCTGCGGAATTGCGGAATTTATTTTCAATTCGAGTCGAAATCGTATTATTCAATATCAATAGTTTATTCAAACTTCAATGATCGTTAGAGTTGCAGTGGTTCCTCTGGGGTATGGGCAAATACGTGATCTGCATTCTACAGTTTCGGAATAAAAAGTAGAACGTAAATGACAAAAATAACTGATCCGTCCGAATTCTACGTCGTGATTGAGTCAACGAATTGTACGATAGGAATACTGTTCAAACTCCAATTTATCTCTTGAATCAGTTGAAATCACATCAAGAGTATGCATCGATGTTGACGCTATTAATAATGGTACCAAGAAGTAGAGCAATTAGAATACTTTCGAAAGCTCAAGTCTGATTTGCTGAGTCAATTTTAAAATGTCGATTGATCATAAATGAAATTTTGCAGTTTTTAAATCAAAAGCTCAACAGCCTGTAATTCGATTTGTAAACGTTCATATATAACATTCTTATTTCGTATATTCAAGTCTATTGTTTCGTATCTACTTGATCTTCCTGTTCCCATCAGCTAAAAGTTTTATTTTGTCAAGCTTACTCGAGTCACTTACGTCACATTTGCCCAAGTACAAATCATTTATATCCAACAGATTTGTTTCTCCGATTTTTATTTCTCAAATGAATACACGATGTATTTTTACAATCATAACTTTCAATGCTGAATTCGGGTGTTAGCATTCGGGTGTGCACTTGTAAATTCGATCAGGATTCATAAAAATAAAACAATGTATGAACGCGTATAGGTCGAGCGCAAAATCGAGCCGGAGCAGCGAGAGGGCCTGCCGGGAGGAGCGAAGCTCGCCGAGCGGCCAGTCGGACGGGACGTCGGACGTGGGTCTGTTCGAGCCCCGGAGCCGCAAGCGCACCTCCGGCAGGGGCGGCGTCGCCTCCAAGCTCCGCCAGCAGCAGCAGCAGCAGCAGCTGGCGAGCCCCGTGGAGAGGACGCCACCGCCCACGGACGAGCAGCTCCGCTGCTGGGAGTACATGCTCGAGCAGAACACCCAGCTGCTGTTCGACAAGGAGCTCGACACCCTCACCAGCGTCGCCGCCCGGCCCAGCTCTGCCCTTCGCAGAGGTGATTACCATACCTCTTTAATATCCCATACTCATTTCTTCCGATCCTTCGATGCACTCGTCGACTAATTCAGAGTTCAGTTGTATATAGCACGTGGACTTTTCATTGTGCATTTATTAAGACTGCTACTTCAAGTCTAGTTGAAATCATCATATTTAATGATCACGTAATGGCATTTATATTTCTTTCTATCCGTCGTCATTGTACCACTAGCTGTAATATGCTTTGTGGTACGCCTCTGAGTTCAACCAATTCACTTGATGGAGCAGCCGTGGCGTTTTTCATTTTTTATTTATTTCCATTCTCCTAGAGTGTGATACAATTTTTGGATGCGATTCGATTCAGTTTCCTAAAAAATCATTGGTTTTTAATTTATCAAATGAGAGGAATATAAAAAAAAAAACAATTGCATACATCTCTATGAATTTTGTCAATGATGGTCAGTATGAACTTGTCTTTTTCATTCGTAAGATAGCGAACAATGTCTGTGTCAGCAATCGGAACGATTGGTCAAACTGCCTTGTTGTACTCAGCTTTCAGCCTTCAGAGAATTCAGCTTTTGAGCTATTTGCATCAAATCGATGCGTTTAGATTTTACAGTCTAACAAAATACGACCAAAGCACAAAAGTTTCCATTCATCGTCAAAAACAACGTATCAAATCCCGAAAAATGGCACAAAACTGTACTTACGCTTGAACCTGGCTATCCTGATGGTGTCATATCGGGTGGTCCTAGTTTACGTCATATTCGACCATATTTCATTAGAACTGTCAAAATTTGATGAAGGTTCCTCGCTCAACTTGCGGAAGCCCTTCCACTTCCCTCAACAATCTGCTCTGCTCTCGTGAGCAGCTGTTCAAGTCGAAATCTCCCATTTCCCGAGCAATCTCTTCACCGACTCGATTTATTTACAAGTTGAGCGAGTTCACGCGTTTCTCATTTGGGTCACCACACACTCTCGCCAACTTCTTTGCTCTCATTGGTACACCGTGTTATCCATAGTATACCATAGGGTTATAGGTATTAGAATGATACCAGTACCTGTACTTAGAGGTAATGCATCCGGCAGTTTGTTTTCTTCTCCAAACGCAACTCTCTATTGACAAAGAGACTTCGCGCATTATTGCATGGGTTGGTCGGTCCGACAAAGCTGGCCGATCTTTTGTTAAAAGTTTAGCAGCCACTCGGCTATTACGGCAGCCTCGCGAGGGGTATGATTCACTATGATGTCATTTTATTAGATCACCAATCATTGTTATCAGCTGTTTCAGTTGAGCAATCAGCAGCAAGTACATATAGTTTTTTTCCCGAATTTTCTGACTCGAAACTACACTCAACTTTTTTTTCACGAGCTGTTTTCACTCATTTTTCAATCTTTCTTGCTTTTCATGCATGGGATATCAAAAATCCTTCACTAGGTCGAGTAACAATGTTGAAATCCGAAGGAAATCGATATGATGGGATGATGGGAGGTATTGTTAATAGAGATATCAAAAAACACACTTCAAACCCATTCAAACCAACTTCGAGATCCAAATAGTAGGTATTATACCTATATACATTAGGAGGAATTGAGTGCGAAGCTTTTTAGATGTTTTATAATAGGATATTAACTTTATATTATACTGATATAGTACTGAAAACTTTCGAGAGGATTGAGGAAAAATCAATAACGGAGTTTTAATACTAAGGGTTGAAAGAGATTGTCTGAACATACTTCTTCCGAGTGCTTCTTTTCACTTTTTCGATGGTCCCTCTGTAGAATAAAAGAGCCCGTGTGTATAGCAGTGTAGCTCGTAAGCTATATACGACGCCAGCAGACTGCCGTTGTCGTCGGGCCGTCATGTGTTTGTAATGTGCCATTATAAAACGCACATTTTCCCGTTGTATTTTTCATACTCCCGTGACAATAGAGCGTTGGAGGGGAAGTCGCGGGAGTTATACGAACAGTTTCGAACAGCGATCAGAAAGTTATATGCACTTTGAAAGTGACAACAGTTAATTCGGCTTCTTATTCACGAGTACCGGTGGGTAAGGGCTTAGCGGAGCAGTCGAGCGTTTATATAATAAGTTTTTGCAATGCACACAATTGCAAAGTTGCCCGAGGTATATGAATCGAGTGCGCGCGCAGAACTTGACCAATTACTCGAAAACTGAATTGCTGACGCGACAAGAACATTAGCTACGAGTCAGCCTCCCTTATACTTACATATAGCTCACTTACTCGCTTCTAATCGATATATTATGTCTTAGCCATATTGATCTTGATAGGTCAAGAATTAGAGTGCGATTAACGGAGTCGAAGTTATTCTAGAAATTGTCATCGTGCCTTTCATTCAAACTTGACTGCTAGGAATCCAAGTCAACAACGAATTTTAAATCTAATCGATATAAAATACGAATGTATACGTAAACGGTTTTCTCCAAGTCATAACTTGATTACGTAATGGATTATACAATATTTTGAAATTTTCATCGAGTACACTTGACGCAGTAGCAATGTCAAACAAGTATACAGAATACAGTTGTTTGAAACATCAATGTCTCAAAAGTTTGATGATAAAAAAGTACATTGAATCGAGGTCTATACTTCCAGCAGTATTGCAAGCATATAAACTTTTAAACGATGAAATGAAAAAGGAATTGTCGAGAGTATACAATAGGGCGTGCATTAAAAATCCAAACGATGCAGCCGATCTCTTCGCTCGGCTTCTGGGATGAATGGATTTCGCGGGATATTGACGATGGTTAATTTGTCAGCAGGTCAGTCGCGCTCGACGCCGCAGCTGCAGGGCTCGAGCAGCGTGGTCGGGCCCTCGGGCCAGCACCAGCTGTCGCGCAGGTTCGGCTCGGCTCGCTCGTTCGACGCGGCGCCGATGCTGCCCCCGACCAACCTCCTGATGCGGCCGACGAGCAGCAGCAGCAGCAGCCGGCGGCTGCTCAACGGAGGCCCCAACGCCGCCTACTTCGGCAGCCTCCAGAGGCTCATGCCGTACAATCTCGAGTACGACTTCGCGGTGATACAGGAGCGCGGCGCCCTCGACTCGCTCGAGCACGACTCGAGGATGCAGCAGTACTGGGGCGTCGCCACCACCGAGCTCTGATCCCACCTCGTCGAGACGGACCTCGGCGTCGTTTAGCCCACCCCCAACCCCCAACACCTCCATCCAAACTATAATCCGAATGTGTACATATGAGTAGATTAATGATTGGCGAATTTTACGGCTTCGCGAAATATACGGATGTAGCGGCGAGTATTTCCGACTCTGGAATGAATGAATTATTTTCATGTAGGATGCATGTGACGGATGGGAGGACGGGGGTACGTCTTACAGTTTTAGTGTGACTGAGGAAAATCATGCGATGGCCTGAATATACATATGTTATGACCCCTCTCGGATGGGCTACAGTTCCGGGTAAACAACGTCAATCACGATTAGATATAAGTTATTTATTATTTATATCGTCGAGACGTATGCAACCAACGTCAGATTGCATTATCTGATGTAGTGGTGTGCCGACTGGCGCGTGTGTGTACATAAGGAACAATTTTACTTATCACTTCGTTATTCGGGATTCCACAAAATGCTTCCAAACTGTACAGTATATTTTTTTAATAGGGAATATTCGAAGTTTCACACATTCGGTATTCTCACACACATACACGCAAACATGTGTTTTGATCGCGTCGATCTGACCTCGAGATAAAAGGATGTTTTGCTTTTGAGAAAATGCGACGCAAATCAGTGAAATTGGATGTATAATGACACACGTCTTATCTCTCGTACTCGGCGACACATGTGCTCTTGTTTTCTAGAAACGCATTCACGAATTCACATCGGTTAGCGTACTTTTACGAACCGAAAACTCGTATTCGTATTTAACAAATCGTATTTAATCTGCACAAGCTAACGTGAAGTTTCCCCGTTATTGAAAAAGATTTTGCGGGACGATAAGGAATGTCCAATCGTCGAGAATAATGACACTCGAAGCGTATCTTCGAAATTAATTGACTGAGACGGGATATGAGATTAACGTAGATTTAATAATACGTTACATAATGCATTCGTATCGGCATATCAATTGTAGTCGAGATGGGTCAATTTGAACTTACAGCGTTTAATCGCTCAAGTCTGTAGATATACTGTTTTCAATAGGAATATCTGAGAACTGGCACGGATCGATCGAATTATCGATTGAACAAACCGCTCGGATACTATGTTCGTACCTCACTCGTAACACATTTGTCTCATCTCGGCCTAGTCACGAATATACAAAGTTGAATCAATATGTGTTTCAATGTGAATATCACATTGTTTTGTACATTTCAAGGAACTCATATATATATATATATATATATATATATACATGTACATTTTTTCACATTATCATATTTCATCGCACATTGTACAAACGTCGCGTGCGAAAAAGTATATATAATACGATTTTATCATTGTTCACCGATTCTAGAGCACTAACAAGACGCCCGAATCGTCGATTACTAAGTACTCCATAAATACATCATGTAATTCTATGTATAATACCATTTAATAAATCACCATTTGACAATTAAATCATCCATCGTTTGGATCGATTCCGCAGAACAATCAACATTTCAATCCATTCCCTTCATTCCCTTCCTTGCTGCAATCTTTGAAAATCTAAAAACATAATATTATCCATAACAGTCAGGGGTACAATAGATTATTCACGGCAAAAGCTCGTCGTAATATTACGCAACAACAATGCAGCCCTCCGTACGTAATACGCAGTCGAGAAAACCCCGTGAATTCGTATAAACTCGGGAATCGAAGCTCATTATATGCGGATCTCGAGTTGGCTCTGAATATACAGTATACACAAACACGTATACGAGGGCGCAATTGCCGCTTACAAATCTGCGGCTGGAAAAAGACGCGCATAAACCGCTTAGCACGCGAACGATAAGCGAAAACTGTCGCTTGCGGCGCACAATTAAGCCCTAATATACACGTATGTGTGTGTGTGTGTGTGTGTGTGTGTGTGTGTGTGTGTGTGTGTGCGTGTGTATGCGCGAGATACACTCGGATTTATGGAAAGCCGAGAGTGCAGTGTGGGACCAGGGTACAATTGGCCGGGCCGTGTCGTCGCGGGCCGAGATTATTACGGTTAGTAGTACGTATATATACAACGTCGCTCGTTTTATTGAATTCTCTGGGCGGCGGTCGGGGAAACATACATTGTAAATAAAGTGATTAGCCGCGAGAGGAAAGCTCTCCCGCGGCTATATAGCGCAGAACGCGAGGGAGACAATGAGTACGCGTATATACATACCGCGCGGGGCGCTCTGGTAATGGGACGCGCTTTATCTCGTGCGCGCGCGTGTTTGCATGCACGTGTCCACGTGCGCGCCAGTATACACATATATACATATGTACGTATATACGCGCGCGTCGTAGCAGACACAATCGCGCGACTTTCTTTCCGGATCCGAGAGATTTTCCTGTGCGCAACGGGGACGCGGCCCGATTGCATTTGTAACCGCAGAGCCAAGCGCATTGCCCGCCCTCGCACCGATGCAATCTCGAAAAGATTCGCCCCTCTATCGGGAACTCGGCTATTTCGAATTAGTTCAATCTCTGTTTTGTGGATTAGACTGGCGGCTGGTGCGCCGAGGCGCGTCCGAGTCGTTTCACCTCTTCGATCCTCGAGAATTCGTTAACTTTTGCGATCTCCTCCGCCCCGACAGTTTTGATAACTCTGAGCAATTCGAGAAGCGCGCAACCCACAGAATCAGCGTGTGTACGAAAGTGGGACGGTCATGTGATGACGGGAGTGTTTCTTTCTTTTGCTCTTATTCTCGACAAGATTGATATACGCTCTCGGGCTTTGATGGAAGTAGCATTGGGAGAGTTTGAAAAGATGAAAAAAGTGAGATTAATGAGGATACATTATATACACGTCGGAGACGAGCTATACAGCAGTGTGAACCACGTGAATCGTTTAATCGCATAAAAGCTCGATCATTGCATAACATCTCTCGCGAGACATATGTGTAATAAATGATAACTCGTTATGTATACACTGAACTTTCATAAGTCACGATCTGCACAACGGTGGATGAGATTTTTTTTTATTCCGTATAACTATATCGAATCAGCGCTGTGTAGACTTTGCTGATAAATCAACCTATATCAAGCGTCATTAGTTCGTCTTACACCTGAGGTTTAAGTCGGAAATCAAATGTGAATTAAGGGGGGATATACAGTTCGAACGAGAAAAAAACTCATTTTTGAAAATCGTTTTTCAAGGGTAGTTTTTAATCAAATCTATCGAAAATTTTTTGACAGTTATAAGTTGATCCATGTAGTATACGAAAATATTTTTTTTATATTTTTTCTAACAAAATGGCGGCCGTTAGATAGCGTTGAAAAAGTACCTCTATTTTGCTTGTGCCGGCTCTCCTGGTCGCAATTTTGATCGGAAATAAAAAAATCAAAAAAATTTACATTAATTACATTCACAGTTAGTAGATGAATTATCAAAAAAAAATTAAAAAAAAAATTTGCACTTTTGGCGTATCTTTTTCGAAAAACTCAATTTTTTCCAATTTTTTTCCCGCCATTTTCTCACATTTTTCCATATTTAATAATAGAATATTACGATAATTTTTAATTCATCTGATAGGTAATACTATAATAAAGAAATCCTATAAGTTTCAGCTCAATCGGATAATTAGTTTTCGAGTTATCACCGGCATAAACTCCAAAAATGCAGTTTTGAGAAAAACGCGTTGAAAGTTTCAAATTACCGTTAAATCGTACTTACACTTCAATCAGCAATCCCTTGGAAAAAACACTTGAAGTTCGAATTTCGAAGAAAGGGTTTCAGGAGCATATTCTACGGGAAATTTACTAACTTTTTATGAAAAAAAAAAAATCGAATTTTTTTTTCATTCGAACTGTATATCCCCCCTTAAGGTTAACCGAAGCTCCACTCGTATCTAAAATTAGGGTCAGTTTTCATTCAAGTTAATGAACGGCAATGATATCTTCGTCCGTATTAATTAATTTTATTCAGTTCTCGATTTCGTATGACAAGTAGAGAATATATATGGAATTGACAATAGAATATACCAAAAATCAACAAATGCTCGGATAAATTATGCAATGATAGAATATGTAATAATTCGAAAAGAGTATAAACGTACAGTAGATCAATACGTTGAGAAAAGATTTACTCGTACAATCAAGTGAGTTTACCTTTCAATCGACATTGTATAAAAACGGTAAATTTGTCGGATAAGTAAAATCGCCGCCCGATGAAATTATGATTTCGTCTTTTTTCGCTCGAAACGCGGAACGACGTAAGATAACGGAGTCCCGACTACGTATATAAGCACACCTCTTTCTTCTTTACGTAAACTAGCTGCTGCTAATCCAATACAATTATTTCGAGCGAGCCAGTTGAAAACGTCGTTTTGCGCAACGCAAATCACCTAATTAGATCTATAGCGCTTGCGTCAGTGTGTTAATCGAATTGAAACGTAACTTTCCGCTGTGTACATAGCGCGCGCGAGCCGCTGCTTTTCAGCGCCGCAAGAATCGGAGAAAAGCGACCAGCTGAATTTTTCAAAAAGCTCGGAAGAAAGCCAGCCCCCCTTCCTGCGCGCATCGCGAGTTATATGCAGGGGTGCAACGCGACTTGCGAGTTTTGTAGATATGTGTAGATATATATACAGACAAGGGACTCGCGGGCGCGTCAGGTGCGGGGCGAGTTAATACAGCTCGTGTCACGTCGCCGACGTAAACCTCCGTTGCGCGCGGCAGCCCTGCATATATACGCTCCAAACTGCAGTACGGAGCGCCGAAGAGGCCTTGTATATACATCGGGAAGATCCCCCGGCTGGATTCGGATTTATCGCGCGCAGGACCCTCTATGCTCTCTATATCTTCGTTGCGCGCGCGCGTGACTCGTTATACACAGACAAAACCCTATGCACCGACGGAACGGATACGCTGCTGTTTTTTTCCTTTACTCGGTTGAAAACTGCAGTAGCCCGAGAGTAACGTCCGTCAAAATACCATCCGCGCAATTAATTCACGCGGCAATTAGCGAAAAAACCGATACGGACATATACCCGCGGGTGGAATTTCAAATTGGCCCGTGACGCGTACGGCAACGCGTCGGTCTGATTTCTGTTCCTCCGATCGCCGGGTATACGCGGGAGAAGGAGGAAAAACAACCACGACGACTCCCCGCGGCCAGGTAAAATCGATGGAAAAATTAATTCGAGTCGAAGGGGCGAGCGAGGTGGAAATACCTGTACGACAAGCCGGGCGATCTCACTCTCTGAATTTCTAGTGAAGCGAGAAACGCGTATGAATGTGTAAAATTGATTCTCTTTGAGAAGGGTGAATGACCCAATGGACTTGCAGTGATTTCGAGGTGGTGAATGTATATAGTGGAATTATGCCAAAACCACTGGAATTAAAGCAAATTTCAAAGTGAATTTCCAAGTGAATCAGTCTTCCGTACTTTTATATACACTATAGGAAGAATTTTGATTCACGAGATGAAAATTCTTGCTCCCACGTAAAAACGCGTTCAAGTATATATATTTATATCGATTGGCGCGCGGACAATGCAACTAGCCGTGGCCGATTGTAACCCACAACAT